>OZ024766.1:3531849-3601849 GCA_964016885.1 Eledone cirrhosa
ATATATATATACACACACAAGGTTCCCACACAGGTATATATATTTATACACACACGTATGTATATTTTTTTCTTTCCTATGCGTATAAAAAAATAATGTATATGAAGAAATATTGAGTTTCTTGAGAAATTGCGATTTGTTTTATACACACATATATATATATATATATCTGTCTATATATATATATCTAGTATATATATCTGTCTATATACATACATTTACATCTAGTATCTCTCTCTCTATATATATACACACATGTAATCTAGTATATATATATATATATATATATAGACACATGTGCAGCTAGTATATATCTATATACACATGTACGCCTAATATATATATATATACACACACATGTACGCCTAATATATATATATATACACACACATGTACGCCTAATATATATATATATATATACACACATGTACGCCTAATATATATATATATATATACATACATGTACGCCTAATATCTCTCTATATATATGTATATATCTGCCTATATACACACATGTACGCCTAATATCTGCATATATACACACAAGTACGCCTAATACATACATATGTATGTATATATCCGCCTATATACAAACATGTACGCCTAATATATATATATATCTACCTATGTATGTATATATCCGCCTATATACACACATGTACGCCTAGTATCTATCTATATACACACATGTACGCCTAATAGATATATATATATATATATACACACATGTACGCCTAGTATCAACCTATGTATGTATATATCCGCCTATATACACACATGTACGCCTAGTATCTGCCTATATACACACATGTACGCCTAGTATCTACCTATGTATGTATATATCCGCCTATATACACACATGTACGCCTAATATCTGCCTATATACACACATGTACGCCTAGTATCAACCTATATACACACATGTACGCCTAGTATCAACCTATGTATGTATACATCCGCCTATATACACACATGTACGTCTGCGGTATATAAAAAAAAGGGGCCGAGATGGATGTAAGTGAGGACCACGTGCAGACCTTGTTGAATATGGGTTTCCCCAGCGAGGCCGACGTGCGCCATGCCCTCCTCTTCAGCAAGAACGACCTGAACGACGCCGTGGCCTACCTGACGGACGACCACCACCACCACTCCACCGCCCTCGTGCCCGCCACCACCACGCCGGGCAGCTCCACCTACGACCACATAGTCGACCTGCACCACCAACAGCAGCTGAGGACCTCGTCTCCCTCGCCGGAGTCGACCCTGAGGGTGAGGACGGGACCCGATTCGCAGCAGCAGCAGCAGTTGCTGCCTCACCAGAATCGCCTGTCTGCCCTGGACTTCTTTAAAGGGCCCCCGTCGTCGGAGGAGGACATCGGAGGAGTTGAGGTAGGTACATCGCCGCCGTCGTCGCCGTCGTCGTCGTGATCGTCCTAATCTCCACCACCACCACCACCGCTACCGCTACCATTATCACCACCACCACCGCTACCATCCCCACCACCACTACCATCCCCACCACCGCTACCATCCCCATCACCACTACCATCCCCACCACCACTACTATCACCACCGCTACCATCCCCACCACCACTATCACCACCACCGCTACCATTATCACCACTACCATCCCCACCACCACCACCACCACTGCTACCATTATCACCACTACCATCCCCACCACCACTACTACCACCACCATCACAACCACTACCATTATCACCACTACCATCCCCACCACCACTACTACCACCACCATCACCACCACTACTACCACCACTACCATTATCACCACTACCATCCCCACCACCACTACTACCACCACCATCACCACCACTACTACCACCACTACCATTATCACCACTACCATCCCCACCACCACTACTACCACCACCATCACCACCACTACTACCACCACTACCATTATCACCACTACCATCCCCACCACCACTACTACCACCACCATCACCACCACTACTACCACCATTACCATTATCACCACTACCATCCCCACCATCACCGCCGCTACCATTATCACCACTACCATCCCCACCACCACCACCGCTACCATTATCACCACTACCATCCCCACCACTACCACCACCACCACCATTACCATTATCACCACTACCATCCCCACCACCGCTACCATTATCACCACTACCATCCCCACCACCATCCCTGCCACTACCATTATCAATGTCACCACCTCCACTACCACCATCATACCCACCACCACCATCCCCACCAATACTACCACCACCACTATCATTGTCATTACCACCATCATACCCCTCCCCCCACTACCCCCCATTACTACCATCATCCTGGCAATCACCACCACCACCACCACCACCCCAGCCAAGTCCCCACCACTACAATCATCACCATAACCACAACATCTCCACCATCACATTCACCCACGCCATCACCACTACGACAATCATCACCCCCTCACCCCCTCTCTCTCTCTCCTCAGCCCCCACCTATCATCACCACCATCACCCCCACCATCACCACTACAACAATCATTATCAGCTCCCCCATCACCCCATCCCCACCATCACCCCCACCACCATAATCGCCCCACCACCATAATCGCCCCAAACCATCACCCCCATCACCCCCACCACCATCATATTACTAATAGCTATTGCATTACTGAGCACGGTTGTGTGTTCCCTGGCCAGGTGCAGTGCAGTGTCTCTGTGTTACCTTTGTGTGTAAATCTCCACTTAGCACCTCTACTGTATCGTCCGTTATATTTTTGACCCTGGGGTCAATAAAGTTAACATTATGTGGATTGGACAGTATCGGTAGAGGGTCGGACGCCATGGTGTGCAGCACAGAGTTGCGGCCCTTTACGGTCTGAGTTCAAGTGTCCCCGGGGTTAACTTGGCCTTTCCCCTAAAATGGTTGGCCTTGTGTCTAATTCAGAAACCTTTATTGAGGGGTCGATAGAATAAAGTACCAGTAATGCACTGGGGTTTGATTTAATCGGCTTTCTCCTTCCCAAAGTGCTTTTTTTGCAGCCCTCAACGAAGGACTCCTGTCCCTCTCTCTCTTCAGCCCTCAACGAATAACCCCTCTCTCTATTTTCATGGTATTTCATCCTCTCTATTCAGCCCTCAACAAAGGACATATCTCTCTTCAGTCCTCAACGAAGGACACCTGTCTCTCCCTCTTCAGCCCTCAACAAAGGACCCCTCTCTATTCAGACCTCAACGAAGTACTCCTTTCTCTTCAGCCCTCAATGAAGGACTCCTCTCTCTATTTTCATGTTATTTCATCTTCCCTCTCTCTCTTCAGCCCTCAATAAAGGACTTCTGTCCCTCTTCAGCCCTCAACGAAGTACTCCTCTCTCTATTTTCATGTCATTTCATCCTCCAAATCTCTCTCTCTTCAGCCCTCAACGAAGTACTCCTCTCTCTATTTTCATGTCATTTCATCCTCCAAATCTCTCTCTCTTCAGCCCTCAACGAAGTACTCCTCTCTTCAGCCCTCAACGAAGGACTCCCCTCTCTTCAGCCCTCAACGAAGTACTCCTCTCTCTATTTTCATGTCATTTCATCCTCCAAATCTCTCTCTCTTCAGCCCTCAACGAAGTACTCCTCTCTCTATTTTCATGTCATTTCATCCTCCAAATCTCTCTCTCTTCAGCCCTCAACGAAGTACTCCTCTCTTCAGCCCTCAACGAAGTACTCCTCTCTTCAGCCCTCAACGAAGTACTCCTCTCTCTATTTTCATGTCATTTCATCCTCCAAATCTCTCTCTCTTCAGCCCTCAACGAAGGACTGCTCTCTTCAGCCCTCAACGAAGTACTCCTCTCTCTATTTTCATGTCATTTCATCCTCCAAATCTCTCTCTCTTCAGCCCTCAACGAAGTACTCCTCTCTCTATTTTCATGTCATTTCATCCTCTCCATCTCTCTCGTCAGCCCTCAACGAAGTACTCCTCTCTCTATTTTCATGTCATTTCATCCTCCAAATCTCTCTCTCTTCAGCCCTCAACGAAGTACTCCTCTCTCTATTTTCATGTCATTTCATCCTCCAAATCTCTCTCTCGTCAGCCCTCAACGAAGTACTCCTCTCTCTATTTTCATGTCATTTCATCCTCCAAATCTCTCTCTCTTCAGCCCTCAACGAAGTACTCCTCTCTCTATTTTCATGTCATTTCATCCTCCAAATCTCTCTCTCGTCAGCCCTCAACGAAGTACTCCTCTCTCTATTTTCATGTCATTTCATCCTCCAAATCTCTCTCTCTTCAGCCCTCAACGAAGTACTCCTCTCTTCAGCCCTCAACGAAGGACTCCCCTCTCTTCAGCCCTCAACGAAGTACTCCTCTCTCTATTTTCATGTCATTTCATCCTCCAAATCTCTCTCTCGTCAGCCCTCAACGAAGTACTCCTCTCTCTATTTTCATGTCATTTCATCCTCCAAATCTCTCTCTCTTCAGCCCTCAACGAAGGACTCCTCACTGGACGCAGTGAGCCCGTTGCTCACTGCAGAAGACGAGTCTAGTTATGAATTTCCTGTGACCAATCTTTATGAACTGGAGAGCCGAGTATTTGTTGACCAGTGGTCAATCCCGTACCGTAAGGACGAGTCCCTGGGAAAGTGTCTTCTGGCCTCCACATATTTTGCAGAAGCAGGTATGTACAGTTGCCCCCAGGGGTGCTTTTAGTTTTTCTTGATGTTGCTGTTGTTGTTGTTGTTGTTGTGTGTTGGTGGTGTTGTGTGTTGGTGTGTGGTATGGTAGTGTGTTGGTGGTGGTGTGTGGTATGGTAGTGTGTTGGTGGTAGTGGTGTAGCGGTTGGTGTGTTAGTAAAGGTGGTGTTGTGGTAGTTGTAGTGTAGTGGTGGTGGTGTGTTGTTGGTAGTGGTGTAGTGGTAGTGTTGGTGTGTTGGTGGTGGTGTAGCGGTTGGTGTGTTAGTGAAGGTGGTGGTGGTGTGTTGTTGGTAGTGGTGTAGTGGTAGTTGTAGGGTGGTGGTGTGGTAGTAGCGGTGGTGTTGTGTGGTATGGTAGTGGTAGCAGTGTTGTGTTGTAGTAGTGGTGGTGGCGTTGTAATGTGGTAGTGGTGGTGGTAGTGGTGTGGTGTAGCGGTTGGTGTGTTAGTGAAGGTGGTGGTGGTGTGTTGTTGGTAGTGGTGTAGTGGTAGTTGTAGGGTGGTGGTGTTGTGTGGTATGATAGTGGTAGCAGTGTTGTGTTGTAGTAGTGGTGGTGGCGTTGTAATGTGGTAGTGGTGTGGTGGTGTGGTGTTGTAATGTGGTAGTGGTGTGGTGTTGTGGTGGTGGTAGTAGTGGTGTGGTGTTGTGGTGGTGGTAGTAGTGGTGTGGTGTTGTAATGTGGTAGTGGTGGTGGTAGTGGTGTGGTGTGTGGTGGTGGTAGTAGTGGTGTGGTGTTGTAATGTGGTAGTGGTGTGGTGTTGTGTTGTAGTAGTGGTGGTGGCGTTGTAATGTGGTAATGGTGTGGTGTTGTGGTGGTGGTAGTAGTGGTGTGGTGTTGTAATGTGGTAGTGGTGTGGTGTTGTGGTGGTGGTAGTAGTGGTGTGGTGTTGTAATGTGGTAGTGGTGTGGTGTTGTGGTGGTGGTAGTAGTGGTGTGGTGTTGTAATGTGGTAGTGGTGTGGTGTTGTGGTGGTGGTAGTAGTGGTGTGGTGTTGTAATGTGGTAGTGGTGTGGTGTTGTGGTGGTGGTAGTAGTGGTGTGGTGTTGTAATGTGGTAGTGGTTGTGGTGGTGGTAGTAGTGGTGTGGTGTTGTAATGTGGTAGTGGTGTGGTGTTGTGGTGGTGGTAGTAGTGGTGTGGTGTTGTAATGTGGTAGTGGTGTGGTGTTGTGGTGGTGGTAGTAGTGGTGTGGTGTTGTAATGTGGTAGTGGTGTGGTGTTGTAGTAGTGGTGGTGGCGTTGTAATGTGGTAATGGTGTGGTGTTGTGGTGGTGGTAGTAGTGGTGTGGTGTTGTAATGTGGTAGTGGTGTGGTGTTGTGGTGGTGGTAGTAGTGGTGTGGTGTTGTAATGTGGTAGTGGTGTGGTGTTGTGGTGGTGGTAGTAGTGGTGTGGTGTTGTAATGTGGTAGTGGTGTGGTGTTGTAGTAGTGGTGTGGTGTTGTAATGTGGTAGTGGTGTTGTGGTGGTGGTAGTAGTGGTGTGGTGTTGTAATGTGGTAGTGGTGTGGTGTTGTGGTGGTGGTAATAGTGGTGTGGTGTTGTAATGTGGTAGTGGTGTTGTGGTGGTGGTAGTAGTGGTGTGGTGTTGTAATGTGGTGTGGTGTTGTGGTGGTGGCGTTGTAATGTGGTAGTGGTGTGGTGTTGTGGTGGTGGCGTTGTAATGTGGTGTGGTGTTGTGGTGGTGGCGTTGTAATGTGGTAGTGGTGTGGTGTTGTGGTGGTGGCGTTGTAATGTGGTAGTGGTGTGGTGTTGTGGTGGTGGCGTTGTAATGTGGTAGTGGTGTGGTGTTGTGGTGGTGGCGTTGTAATGTGGTAGTGGTGTGGTGTTGTGGTGGTGGTAGTAGTGGTGTGGTGTTGTAATGTGGTAGTGGTGTGGTGTTGTGGTGGTGGTAGTAGTGGTGTGGTGTTGTAATGTGGTAGTGGTGTGGTGTTGTGGTGGTGGTAGTAGTGGTGTGGTGTTGTAATGTGGTAGTGGTGTGGTGTGTGGTGGTGTGGTGTTGTAATGTGGTAGTGGTGTGGTGTTGTAATGTGGTAGTGGTGTGGTGTTGTGGTGGTGGTAGTAGTGGTGTGGTGTTGTAATGTGGTAGTGGTGTGGTGTTGTGGTGGTGGTAGTAGTGGTGTGGTGTTGTAATGTGGTAGTGGTGGTGGTAGTGGTGTGGTGTGTGGTGGTGTGGTGTTGTAATGTGGTAGTGGTGTGGTGTTGTGGTGGTGGTAGTAGTGGTGTGGTGTTGTAATGTGGTAGTGGTGTGGTATTGTAATGTGGTAGTGGTGTGGTGTTGTGGTGGTGGTAGTAGTGGTGTGGTGTTGTAATGTGGTTGTGGTGTTGTAATGTGGTAGTGGTGTGGTGTTGTGGTGGTGGCGTTGTAATGTGGTGTGGTGTTGTGGTGGTGGCGTTGTAATGTGGTAGTGGTGTGGTGTTGTGGTGGTGGTAGTAGTGGTGGTGGCGTTGTAATGTGGTAGTGGTGTGGTGTGTGGTGGTGGTAGTAGTGGTGTGGTGTTGTAATGTGGTAGTGGTGTTGTGGTGGTGGTAGTAGTGGTGTGGCGTTGTAATGTGGTAGTGGTGTGGTGTTGTGGTGGTGGTAGTAGTGGTGTGGCGTTGTAATGTGGTAGTGGTGTGGTGTTGTGGTGGTGGTAGTAGTGGTGTGGTGTTGTAATGTGGTAGTGGTGTGGTGTTGTGGTGGTGGTAGTAGTGGTGTGGTGTTGTGGTGGTGGTAGTAGTGGTGGTGGCGTTGTAATGTGGTAGTGGTGTGGTGTTGTGGTGGTGGTAGTAGTGGTGTGGTGTTGTAATGTGGTAGTGGTGTGGTGTTGTAATGTGGTAGTGGTGTGGTGTTGTAATGTCACCATCTAACCCTCTCTCTATTTCAGGACTGGCTGACACCAATGAACACTGCAAACGCTTCATGACCCAGTGTATGCCAGAAGCTTTTAAAAAGGTAACATACACACACACACACACACACACACACACACACACACACACACACCTAACCTCTCTCTCTATATATATATATATAGATATGGAGGCACATGGCTTAGTGGTTAGAGCATTGGGCTTGCAATCGAAAGGTTGTGAGTTCTATTCTCAGACCGAGTGATGTGTTGTTTCCTTGAGCAAGACACTTTATTTCACATTGCTCCAGTTTACTCAGCTGTAGAAATGAGATGATAGGGACTGGGGTCCCTATCATTCCACTGCAAAGTGGTCGTGGAGGTGTCACGGCAAAAAAGCACCCAGCACTCACTGTAAATGAGGTTGGTGTTAGGAAGGGCATCCAGCTGTAGAGATCAAGCCAGAATCAGTTCCCGTCCCACCCTTGCAAGCAGGGAAAAGTGGACGTAAAATGAAATGATATGTTGGTACCACAACATCCAGTCCTAAACAAATGAGGTCGTGTAGGTGTCACGACAAAAAAAACACACAGTCCACGCTGTAACGTGGCCGTGTAGGTAACACGGTAAAAACCTCCCAGTCCACACTGTAAACGTGGTTGGTGTTAGGAAGGGCATCCAGCCGTAGAAAACCCGCCAGACAGTCCTATACGAACGAGACAACCAATCTTGCCTCACGCCGGACAATTCCCGTCTAACCCATGCTAGCGTGGAAGATAGACATTAAACGATGATGATGATGATGATGATGATAACACATATATATCACTCTCTCTCTCTCTCTCTAATTTCAATAACCTCTGTATTTTATTTACTTTATTCTTAACTCTGAAGTGGAAAATCATTCGGTTTCCTAATTAGAATTTTAGTCTACGACTTCAGCTATACCATTTACGTGGTTTTGTCTTTGCGTGTAATTGTTCTCCACGCTCCACATATGACGTATTATCTTTGTTTTATCCGTTCATTGCCAGAGAACGTCTCCATGAACCACCTAATAGAATATTAGTCTACGACTTCAGCTATACCATAAACGTGGTTTTGTCTTTGCGTGTAATTGTTCTCCCCGCTCCACATATGACGTATTATCTTCGTTTTTTCCGTTCATTTCCAGAGAACGTCTCCATGAACCACCTAATAGAATATTAGTCTACGACTTCTTTTATACCATAAACGTGGTTCTGTCTTTGCGTGTAATTGTTCTCCCCGCTCCACATATGACATATTATCTTCATTTTATCCGTTCATTGCCAGAGAACGTCTCCATGAACCACCTAATAGAATATTAGTCTACGACTTCTTTTATACCATAAACGTGGTTCTGTCTTTGCATGTAATTGTTCTCACCGCTCCACATAATGACGTATTATCTTCGTTTTTTTCCCGTCCTTTGCCAGGGAACGTCTCCATGAACCACCTAATAGAATATTAGTCTACGACTTCTTTTATACGATAAACGTGGTTCTGTCTTTGCATGTAATTGTTCTCACCGCTCCACATATGACGTATTATCTTAGTTTTTTCCGTTCATTGCCAGAGAACGTCTCCATGAACCACCTAATAGAATATTAGTCTACGACTTCTTTTATACCATAAACGTGGTTCTGTCTTTGCGTGCAATTGTTCTCCCCGCTCCACATAATGACGTATTATCTTCGTTTTTTTCCCGTCCTTTGCCAGGGAACGTCTCCATGAACCACCTAATAGAATATTAGTCTACGACTTCTTTTATACGATAAACGTGGTTCTGTCTTTGCATGTAATTGTTCTCACCGCTCCACATATGACGTATTATCTTAGTTTTTTCCGTTCATTGCCAGAGAACGTCTCCATGAACCACCTAATAGAATATTAGTCTACGACTTCTTTTATACCATAAACGTGGTTCTGTCTTTGCGTGCAATTGTTCTCCCCGCTCCACATATGACGTATTATCTTCGTTTTTTCCGTTCATTGCCAGAGAACGTCTCCATGAACCACCTAATAGAATATTAGTCTACGACTTCTTTTATACCATAAACGTGGTTCTGTCTTTGCGTGCAATTGTTCTCCCCGCTCCACATATGACGTATTATCTTCGTTTTATCCGTTCATTGCCAGAGAACGTCTCCATGAACCACCTAATAGAATATTAGTCTACGACTTCTTTTATACCATAAACGTGGTTCTGTCTTTGCGTGCAATTGTTCTCCCCGCTCCACATAATGACGTATTATCTTCGATTTTTTCCCGTCCTTTGCCAGGGAACGTTTCCACGAACCAAAGTATCGTCTTCCTGTCTTCCTCCGGTTGCAACGTTTTTTGAAATATTTACTTCTGCGTTCACAGATTGACTTTTTTTAGTTTCAGAAGATCCCGTTAAGGGTGAAAGCAGCGATTCTTTGCTTAAACTTTAATCTGTTATTTTAATAAATATATATATATATATATATATCACTCATCTTCACTCTCACTCTCACCCTAACCCTCTATCAACAGCTAATGACGTACCCTGCCGTCCATCGATGGACGTCAGAAATCCAGGAAGGCATCAACAACATGCTACAGTTATTTATTGACTTGGTTGTGGCGAGGCTGCAGCACTTGCCAGTTCCTATTGCACTTTTGGATGTCCTCAGTATGGTGAGTACCACATCTACACCCCCCACCCCCCCCACCCCACCCACCCACCCCACACACACTCACACTCTCTCTCTCTCTCTCTCAATAAATAAATAAATGTAATCAGAGTTTTTCGAATATTAATAATTGTTTCTACTTTTGGGGGCACAAGGCCAGCAATTACCCCAGTGTATTACTGGTACTTTATTTTATCAACCCTGTAATAATTGTTTCTACTTTTGGAGGCACAAGGCCAGCAATTACCCCAGTGTATTACTGGTACTTTATTTTATCTACCCTGTAATAACTGTTTCTACTTTTGGGGGCACAAGGCCAGCAATTACCCCAGTGTATTACTGGTACTTTATTTTATCAACCCTGTAATAATTGTTTCTACTTTTGGGGGCACAAGGCCAGCAATTACCCCAGTGTATTACTGGTACTTTATTTTATCTACCCTGTAATAACTGTTTCTACTTTTGGGGGCACAAGGCCAGCAATTACCCCAGTGCATTACTGGTACTTTATTTTATCAACCCTGTAATAAATGTTTCTACTTTAGGCACAAGGCCAGCAATTACCCCAGTGTATTACTGGTACTTTATTTTATCAACCCTGTAATTATTGTTTCTACTTTAGGCACAAGGCCAGCAATTACCCCAGTGTATTACTGGTACTTTATTTTATCGACCCCATACTAACTGTTTCCACTTTTGGCACAAGGCCAGCAATTACCCCAGTGTATTACTGGTACTTTATTTTATCTACCCTGTAATAACTGTTTCTACTTTTGGGGGCACAAGGCCAGCAATTACCCCAGTGTATTACTGGTACTTTATTTTATCTACCCTGTAATAACTGTTTCTACTTTTGGGGGCACAAGGCCAGCAATTACCCCAGTGTATTACTGGTACTTTATTTTATCTACCCTGTAATAACTGTTTCTACTTTTGGGGGCACAAGGCCAGCAATTACCCCAGTGTATTACTGGTACTTTATTTTATCAACCCCGTAATAACCGTTTCCTCCTTTAGGCACAAGGCCAGCAATTACCCCAGTATATTACTGGTACTTTATTTTATCAACCCCGTAATAATTGTTTCTACTTTTGGCACAAGGCCAGCAATTACCCCAGTGTATTACTGGTACTTTATTTTATCAACCCTGTAATAATTGTTTCTACTTTTGGGGGCACAAGGCCAGCAATTACCCCAGTGTATTACTGGTACTTTATTTTATCTACCCTGTAATAACTGTTTCTACTTTTGGGGGCACAAGGCCAGCAATTACCCCAGTGCATTACTGGTACTTTATTTTATCAACCCTGTAATAAATGTTTCTACTTTAGGCACAAGGCCAGCAATTACCCCAGTGTATTACTGGTACTTTATTTTATCAACCCTGTAATTATTGTTTCTACTTTAGGCACAAGGCCAGCAATTACCCCAGTGTATTACTGGTACTTTATTTTATCGACCCCATACTAACTGTTTCCACTTTTGGCACAAGGCCAGCAATTACCCCAGTGTATTACTGGTACTTTATTTTATCTACCCTGTAATAACTGTTTCTACTTTTGGGGGCACAAGGCCAGCAATTACCCCAGTGTATTACTGGTACTTTATTTTATCTACCCTGTAATAACTGTTTCTACTTTTGGGGGCACAAGGCCAGCAATTACCCCAGTGTATTACTGGTACTTTATTTTATCTACCCTGTAATAACTGTTTCTACTTTTGGGGGCACAAGGCCAGCAATTACCCCAGTGTATTACTGGTACTTTATTTTATCAACCCCGTAATAACCGTTTCCTCCTTTAGGCACAAGGCCAGCAATTACCCCAGTATATTACTGGTACTTTATTTTATCAACCCCGTAATAATTGTTTCTACTTTTGGCACAAGGCCAGCAATTACCCCAGTGTATTACTGGTACTTTATTTTATCTACCCTGTAATAATTGTTTCTACTTTTGGCACAAGGCCAGCAATTACCCCAGTGTATTACTGGTACTTTATTTTATCAACCCCGTAATAATTGTTTCTACTTTTGGCACAAGGCCAGCAATTACCCCAGTGTATTACTGGTACTTTATTTTATCGACCCTGTAATAATAATCTTTCTACTTTTGGCACAAGGCCAGCAATTACCCCAGTGCATTACTGGTACTTTATTTTATCTACCCTGTAATAACTGTTTCTACTTTTGGGGGCACAAGGCCAGCAATTACCCCAGTGCATTACTGGTACTTTATTTTATCTACCCTGTAATAATTGTTTCTACTTTAGGCACAAAGCCAGCAATTACCCCAGTGTATTACTGGTACTTTATTTTATCTACCCTGTAATAATTGTTTCTACTTTAGGCACAAAGCCAGCAATTACCCCAGTGTATTACTGGTATTTTATTTTATCAACCCTGTAATAACTGTTTCTACTTTTGGGGGCACAAGGCCAGCAATTACCCCAGTGTATTACTGGTATTTTATTTTATCAACCCTGTAATAACTGTTTCTACTTTTGGGGGCACAAGGCCAGCAATTACCCCAGTGTATTACTGGTACTTTATTTTATCTACCCTGTAATAATTGTTTCTACTTTAGGGGGCACAAGGCCAGCAATTACCCCAGTGTATTACTGGTACTTTATTTTATCAACCCTGTAATAATTGTTTCTACTTTTGGCACAAGGCCAGCAATTACCCCAGTGTATTACTGGTACTTTATTTTATCTACCCTGTAATAACTGTTTCTACTTTTGGGGGCACACAGCCAGCAATTATCCCAGTGTATTACTGGTACTTTATTTTATCTACCCTGTAATAATTGTTTCTACTTTTGGGGGCACAAGGCCAGCAATTACCCCAGTGTATTACTGGTACTTTATTTTATCGACCCTGTAATAACTGTTTCTACTTTTGGGGGCACAAGGCCAGCAATTACCCCAGTGTATTACTGGTACTTTATTTTATCTACCCTGTAATAACTGTTTCTACTTTTGGGGGCACAAGGCCAGCAATTACCCCAGTGCATTACTGGTACTTTATTATATCGACCCTGTAATAACTGTTTCTACTTTTGGGGGCACAAGGCCAGCAATTACCCCAGTGTATTACTGGTACTTTATTTTATCTACCCTGTAATAACTGTTTCTACTTTTGGGGGCACAAGGCCAGCAATTACCCCAGTGTATTACTGGTACTTTATTTTATCTACCCTGTAATAATTGTTTCTACTTTTGGCACAAGGCCAGCAATTACCCCAGTGTATTACTGGTACTTTATTTTATCTACCCTGTAATAATTGTTTCTACTTTTGGCACAAGGCCAGCAATTACCCCAGTGTATTACTGGTACTTTATTTTATCGACCCCGTAAGGATGAAAGGCAAAGTTGACCTCGACGGGATTTGCACTCAGACCATAACATTCAATTAGTTTGCAATTATGCAAACAAGCTTCAATTTTAAAGCCATGTCAGTAGAATGAACACTTCATTCTTGCTCTTGGGTTGGCATGTATGTATAATATATGTATATATGTGTATAATATATGTATATATATATATATAGATATTACTTCTTGTTTTAATTGCCCTGATGAGTTCTTAATAGGACGAAACATTGTCGGCTAATAAAGACTTTTGATGTATTGAAGGCTTCTTTGTTTTACTCTCTTAATTATATATATATATATATATACACCTAAGGGGATTGGATATAACTATTATTTGTTACCCCGTATATATATATATATATATATATATATATATATATATATATACAATGATATTAAATGAATGGAAACTATATTTATAAAACTATATTTATTTTATTATATATATTTCAAGGTTACCAAGACAACATTGGTGCGCTTTCATCAGATAAAATACAAAGTTTGTTCTATAAATAGAGACGTACCCATGGAAATCATACTTTATCGGTTGGAAATTCACTGGGTAGATTATTTTATCTGATGAAAGCGCACCAATGTTGTGTTGGTACCCTTGAAATATATATAATAAAATAAATGTGATTTTATAAATATAGTTTCCATTTATTTAATATCATTGAATATTATACTCCAGTAACTTGTTGAGTGCTCTAAATCAGTTATAAACATTTATGTCTGTCGGACTTCCAACAAATTAAATACTTCTACTTATATATATATATATATATAGTTATATATATATAACTATATATATATATATATATACCTACTACAGTCAGTAGGCATCTCTATCAAAACACACCCCCCGTCCCACCACCTCCACACCGCCCCTTTCAATGTAAAGTTATGTTGGTACCACAACATCCAAGCCGAAACAAATGAGATTGTGTAGGTGTCACGACAAAAAAACACACAGTCCACGCTGTAAATGTGGCCGTGTAGGCAACACGGTAAAAACCTCCCAGCCCCACACTGTAAATGTGGTTGGTGTTAGGAAGGGCATCCAGCTGTAGAAAACCCGCCAGACAGTCCACGCTGTAATGTGGCCGTATAGGCAACACGGTAAAAACCTCCCAGCCCCACACTGTAAATGTGGTTGGTGTTAGGAAGGGCATCCAGCTGTAGAAAACCCGCCAGACAGTCCTATGCGAGCAAGACAATCACTCTTGCCTCAAGTGGGAAAACCCCCGTCCAAACCCATGCAAGCGTGGAACACGGACGCTAAACCTGATGATGATATATTTTTTTTCTTCTAACTTTAATTTTATACCTAATTGTGTATGGTTGATGGTATATTTAATCGACTTCCACGTGTTGTTGAAATGTTGGGTAAATATTCTATGGTGGTTGGCCTCGAGTAGATGGCTGTCGTTTATTTATCTACTATTTCTTCATAGGTGCCTTTTAATCTTATAGCCTGGTCTAATTGATTTTTTTTTTGTGTGGTTAATTATGCTAATTGGGAGAGGAAATGGTGTATATATATTATCAAATGATTCTATGGACATACTTTATTGTATATATATATAAGATCAAAAGATGGTTAAAAGAGTTCCAAGTATTTTATTATGCACATTTCAAAAACAAATATCATCATGGGATGATATCTGCGTTCTCATCAGATAAAATAGGGAGACATGATATGAAGCTTAAAAAACACTTGTGAGCAGTGAAGCTTTAAATCAACATATGAAAAATAAATTAAGATGGATGTGTGAGATTGGGAAAAAGTGCGGGAGGGTGGGGTGGAAAGGGTAAGGAAGAGGAAGAAATAAGAGTAAAGGATGGTGGGGGAGGAGTATAAGAAGGAAGGATGAGAGAGGAGGAGAGATGGGTGATATTGCTACAATAAAACTCGCCTCCTACATTATATATCATCATCATCATCATCATCATTTTACGTCCGCTTTTCCCTGCTTGCAAGGGTGGGACGGGTCTTATTCAGCACAGCATCTCTCCACTCGTCACGGTCCCTCGTCATCTCCACCGTGAGCTTCAATGATCTGAGGTCTGTTCTCACCACCTCCGCCCACGTTTTTCGTGGTCTACCTCTACCACGTCTTCCTTCAACTGGCATTTCCTGGCACTTCTTCACCCATCGGTCATCCTCCATGCGCATCACATGTCCATACCACCTCAGTCTCCTCTCCCGTACACTACATTCTATCCCTCTCAGACACAGTTTCTCTCTCAACACATCACATGTCCATACCACCTCAGTCTCCTCTCCCGTACACTACATTCTATCCCTCTCAGACACAGTTTCTCTCTCAACACATCACATGTCCATACCACTTCAGTCTCCTCTCCCGTACACTACATTCTATCCCTCTCAGACACAGTTTCTCTCTCAACACATCACATGTCCATACCACCTCAGTCTCCTCTCCCGTACACTACATTCTATCCCTCTCAGACACAGTTTCTCTCTCAACACATCACATGTCCATACCACCTCAGTCTCCTCTCCCGTACACTACATTCTATCCCTCTCAGACACAGTTTCTCTCTCAACACATCACATGTCCATACCACCTCAGTCTCCTCTCCCGTACACTACATTCTATCCCTCTCAGACACAGTTTCTCTCTCAACACATCACATGTCCATACCACCTCAGTCTCCTCTCCCGTACACTACATTCTATCCCTCTCAGACACAGTTTCTCTCTCAACACATCACATGTCCATACCACCTCAGTCTCCTCTCCCGTACACTACATTCTATCCCTCTCAGACACAGTTTCTCTCTCAACACATTTATGCTGGGTCGTTCACGCACATTTACACTGCACATCCAACGGAGCATGCTTGCCTCATTTCTCTCCAGCCGTCGATATATATATATATATATATATACATACACACACTTCCATCTCTCCCCCAGGCCTTTGACCAAGATGCAGTGTTCCACTTCAAGAACCGTGCCAGACAATGTGAGAAGACTTACTGGAAGGACAAGTTTACAAATGGGGAACTTTACGCCATCAACTACTCCACGGCTGGAAAAAACGTAAGATCTTTACATCCTCTTCTTCTTCTACCTACGCTACATATATTGAGGCAGGGAACCACTCTGTATATTGAGGGAGGGAACCACTGTATATTGAGGCAGGGAACCACTGTATATTGAGGCAGCGAACCACTCTGTATATTGAGGGAGGGAACCACTGTATTGAGGCAGGGAACCACTCTGTATATTGAGAGAGGAAGACACTATATTGAGGCAGAGAACCAGTGTATAATGGAATATAACTTAACAGAGGTTTTTAGATAAATATAAACACTTTAAAAGCACACAGTTGTGTATCAGAGGAGAAGGGGTTGTTGGGGGTGTTTTATTGGGGTGCAAAGGGGTTCACATTGTTGTATTAAATGGCCCCTTTTATTGTCATCTCTTCTGTTTTACAGGATCCCTACGGATGGCTGACCAATCTTATAAACAGGGTAAATATCTTGCTATCACTTCGAACTCCCAGACATTCACTGAAGTAACTTGTTGTGACACCTACATGACCACTTTACAGAGTGGACTGGGTGTTTTTTGTTTTTTGTTGAGACACCTACATGACCACTTTTCAGTGTGGACTGGGTACTTTTTGTCAGGACACCTACATGACCACTTTACAGTGTGGACTGGGTACTTCTTGTCATGGCACCTACATGACCACTTTACAGTGTGTACTGGGTGTTTTTTGTTATGACACCTACATGACCACTTTACAGTGTGGACTGGGTACTTTTTTGTCGTGACACCTACATGACCACTTTACAGTGTGGACTGGGTGCTTCTTGTCATGTCACCTACATGACCACTTTACAGTGTGGACTGGGTGCTTCTTGTCATGTCACCTACATGACCACTTTACAGTGTGGACTGGGTACTTTTTGTTGTGACACCTATATGACCACCTTACAGTGTGGACAGGGTGCTTTTTGTTGTGTCACCTACAGAACCACTTTACAGTGTGGGCTGGGTACTTTTTGTTGTGACACCTACACGACCACCTTACAGTGTGGGCTGGGTACTTTTTGTTGTGACACCTACATGACCACTTTACAGTGTGGACTGGGTGCTTTTTGTTGTGACACCTACACGACCACTCTACAGTGTGGACTGGGTACTTTTTGTTGTGACACCTACACGACCACCTTACAGTGTGGGCTGGGTACTTTTTGTTGTGACACCTACACGACCACTTTACAGTGTGGACTGGGTACTTATTGTTGTGACACCTACACGACCACCTTACAGTGTGGGCTGGGTACTTTTTGTTGTGACACCTACATGACCACTTTACAGTGTGGACTGGGTGCTTTTTGTTGTGACACCTACATGACCACTTTACAGTGTGGACTGGGTGCTTTTTGTTGTGACACCTACATGACCACTTTACAGAGTGGACTGGGTGTCTTTTGTTGAGACACCTACATGACCACTTTACAGTGTGGACTGGGTGCTTTTTGTTGTGACACCTACATGACCACTTTACAGTGTGGACTGGGTGCTTTTTGTTGTGACACCTACATGACCACTTTACAGTGTGGACTGGGTGCTTTTTGTTGTGACACCTACATGACCACTTTACAGTGTGGGCTGGGTGCTTTTTGTTGTGACACCTACATGACCACTTTACAGTGTGGACTGGGTACTTATTGTTGTGACACCTACACGACCACCTTACAGTGTGGGCTGGGTACTTTTTGTTGTGACACCTACATGACCACTTTACAGTGTGGACTGGGAGCTTTTTGTTGTGACACCTACACGACCACCTTACAGTGTGGGCTGGGTGCTTTTTGTTGTGACACCTACATGACCACTTTACAGTATGGACTGGGTACTTTTTTGTCGTGACACCTACATGACCACTTTACAGTGTGGACTGGGTGCTTTTTGTTGTGACACCTACATGACCACTTTACAGTGTGGGCTGGGTGCTTTTTGTTGTGACACCTACACGACCACTTTACAGTGTGGACTGGGTGCTTTTTGTCGTGACACCTACATGACCACTTTACAGTGTGGACTGGGTGCTTTTTGTTGTGACACCTACATGACCACTTTACAGTGTGGGCTGGGTGCTTTTTGTTGTGACACCTACACGACCACTTTACAGTGTGGACTGGGTACTTTTTTGTCGTGACTTCCTAGCGAGTGACTCTTTCACTACTTCTGCTTGATGTTCCAAGGGACTTGACGCTGTTCAGGAAACTTTTCCTGGATTTAAGGTAGCTTTTGGCTGGCACACGGCCAACGAGTGGGTGTTTATGATCTGTAGTCTGTGGTCGACACACTTTGTTGTATCTCTGGAGGGAGCATGTTGTTGTTGCTGTTGCTGTTGTTGTTGTTGTTGCTGCTGCTGGTGTCGGTGTCGTTGTCGTTGTTGTTGCTGTTGTTGTTCAAACTGTTTTTGTTTCTCTTCCCTATAGTTTGCCTACAAAAAAGGATTTGAGTATGTGAAGAAGCACCTGGAAAGTGATGACTTAGATGCTCCGGTGAGTGGGCTCTCGTGTAATATTTGCTGTGTATTTTTAGAGCAGACTAACCTTTCAAACCCACTAGACCAGAGGTTCTGAAACTTTTGGGGCCACCGGCCACCCCTTCACAGCCCCGAAATGCCCTCAGTGCCACCCTCACGGCCACATAATACCCTCAGCATCCCCCTCACGGCCATGAGGGTATCCTCAGCCCTCCCCTCACAGCCATGAAGTAAATAACCTCAGCGCCTCCCTCACGGCCATGTATACCCTCAGCCCTCCCCTCACAGCCATGAAGTAAATACCCTCAGTGCCTCCCTCACGGCCATGTATACCCTCAGCCCTCCCCTCACAGCCATGAAGTAAATAACCTCAGCGCCTCCCTCAGTGTGGACTGGGAGCCTTTTTACCGTGTCTCCTACACAACCACTTTACAGTGTGGACTGGGAGCCTTTTTACTGTGTCTCCTACACAACCACTTTACAGTGTGGACTGGGACCTTTTTACCGTGTCTCCTACACAACCACTTTACAGTGTGGACTGGGAGCCTTTTTATTGTGTCTCCTACATGACCACTTTACAGTGTGGACTGGGAGCCTTTTTACCGTGTCTCCTACACAACCACTTTACAGTGTGGACTGGGAGCCTTTTTACCGTGTCTCCTACACAACCACTTTACAGTGTGGACTGGGAGCCTTTTTATTGTCTCCTACATGACCACTTTACAGTGTGGACTGGGAGCCTTTTTACTGTGTCTCCTACATGACCACTTTACAGTGTGGACTGGGAGCCTTTTTACTGTGTCTCCTACACGACCACTTTACAGTGTGGACTGGGACCTTTTTACCGTGTCTCCTACATGACCACTTTACAGTGTGGACTGGGAGCCTTTTTACTGTGTCTCCTACACAACCACTTTACAGTGTGGACTGGGAGCCTTTTTACCGTGTCTCCTACACAACCACTTTACAGTGTGGACTGGGAGCCTTTTTACCGTGTCTCCTACACAACCACTTTACAGTGTGGACTGGGAGCCTTTTTACTGTGTCTCCTACACAACCACTTTACAGTGTGGACTGGGACCTTTTTACCGTGTCTCCTACACAACCACTTTACAGTGTGGACTGGGACCTTTTTACCGTGTCTCCTACACAACCACTTTACAGTGTGGACTGGGACCTTTTTACCGTGTCTCCTACACAACCACTTTACAGTGTGGACTGGGACCTTTTTACCATGTCTCCTACACAACCACTTTACATAGTGTACTGGGTGCTTTTTTCGTGACACCTACACAACGTCTTTAGTGTGAACTGGATGTTCTGTGGGGTATATTGTTATTAATAATTTAGCGTTAAAAAAATATATATTTGTTTTGCAAGGTTTTTTTTATATGAATCGTGCGTTGAAACAAATATTGTTATATTTGGGGAGGGTCATATTGTTATAATATTGCCAGAAATATATAATAAAACACACTCACTGATTGGTTTGGATTAGTTTTTGCTTCTGTATATTTTATTATATCTCCCTGGTTAATTTAGCTGGCAATCAATGTTTATCATTGATTGACCAACGGTTAAAAATATAAATATAAATAGTCTATCAAAGTTCTTTCATCACACACTTGTGACAGCATCAGTGGTACTATTATGTTTACTCCCATTGCATTGTAATGTTTACGCCTTTTTTATATATGTATTATGTATATGTGTACAGTTACATACATTTCTATGTATATCCATATATATATAATATTCTCTCCCCTTTCTTTCGTCAACCCCCCTCCCAGTCAATGGCAGCCTTGCTCCATCCATTTGGTACCTGTGCCGATTTTTTAAACCCTACTGTGATGTTAGATATCCTGGCCCCTGGTCTTAAGAAAGCTATCAAATATGTCCAGAGTTTGGAAGAGAAAGATTTTAAGGAAAAGGTAAGCAATTCTTGATTTTATCATCTTTTTTTTTTTTTTTCGCCGATGTGAATGACCTGAAATATATCATCATCATCATCATTGTTTTAACCCTTTAGCATTTAAACCAGCCATCTCTGGCCAGAACTCTCTCACCTCTTTCTGTTCAAACCTGCTATAACTTGCCCCTCATACCTACAGTAGCCCTTTAACATTTACTCTATATATACTATTGTATTATCACAATAAAGGCTTTACCTCACATAATATCTCGCATAACATTTACATTACTCTATATATACTATTGTATTATCACAGTAAAGGCTTTACCTCACATAATATCTCACATAACATTTACATTACTCTATATATACTATTGTATTTTCACAGTAAAGGCTTTACCTCACATAATATCTCACATAACATTTACATTACTCTATATATACTATTGTATTTTCACAGTAAAGGCTTTACCTCACATAATATCTCACATAATTTACATTACTCTATATATACTATTGTATTGTCACAGTAAAGGCTTTACCTCACATAATATCTCACATAACATTTACATTACTCTATATATACTATTGTATTGTCACAGTAAAGGCTTTACCTCACATAATATCTCACATAACATTTACATTACTCTATATATACTATTGTATTGTCACAGTAAAGGCTTAACCTCCATTAATATCTCACATAACATTTACATTACTCTATATATACTATTGTATTTTCACAGTAAAGGCTTTACCTTACATAATATCTCACATAATTTACATTACTCTATATATACTATTGTATTGTCACAGTAAAGGCTTTACCTCACATAATATCTCACATAACATTTACATTACTCTATATATACTATTGTATTGTCACAGTAAAGGCTTTACCTCACATAATATCTCACATAACATTTACATTACTCTATATATACTATTGTATTGTCACAGTAAAGGCTTTACCTCACATAATATCTCACATAACATTTACATTACTCTATATATACTATTGTATTGTCACAGTAAAGGCTTAACCTCCATTAATATCTCACATAACATTTACATTACTCTATATATACTATTGTATTTTCACAGTAAAGGCTTTACCTTACATAATATCTCACATAACATTTACATTACTCTATATATACTATTGTATTGTCACAGTAAAGGCTTTACCTCACATAATACCTCACATAACATTTACATTACTCTATATATACTATTGTATTTTCACAATTAAATAATTAATTACTTTACCTGTTCATTTTACCTGAATGTAACGACACCTCATCAATTAATTACTCCCCCCCTCACCCACCAACTATAACGAGAGCTCATGATTTACCTGTTAATTACCTGATCATTTTTCCTGAATGTAACAAGACCTTGTTAATTAATTAAATACTTTACCCGTTAATTACCTGTTCATTTTACCTGAATGTAACGAGACCTCGTTAATTAATTAAATACCTGTTCATTTAACCTGAATGTAATGAGACCTCATTAATTAAGTAAATACTTTAATTACTATATTAAATAATTTAAATACTATAGGGCTGTGGATTGGCAGTATCGGTAGAGGGTCGGACGCCATGCTTTGCAGCATAGAGTTACGGCCCTTTATGATGTGAGTTCAAATCCCGCTGAGGTCAACTTTGCCTTTCATCCTTACGGAGTCGATAAAATAAAGTACCAGTAATGTACTGGGATAATTGCTGGCCTTGTGCCAAAAATAGAAACAATTAATTAAATACTTTACCTGTTAATTACCTGTTCATTTTACCTGAATGTAACGAGACCTCATTAATTCAATACTTTACCTGTTAATTACCTGTTCATTTTACCTGAATGTAACGAGACCTCATTAATTCAATACTTTACCTGTTAATTACCTGTTCAGTTAACCTGTATGTAACGAGACCTCATTAATTCAATACTTTACCTGTTAATTACCTGTTCATTTTACCTGAATGTAACGAGACCTCATTAATTCAATACTTTACCTGTTAATTACCTGTTCAGTTAACCTGAATGTAACGAGACCTCATCAACTAATTAATTAACCTCCTCCCTCAACTATAACGAGAATTTGCTATGTTTTACCTGTTAATTAAATACTTTACCTGCTAATTACTTACAACAGAAAGTGGGGAGTGTGTCCGAGTTACTTGCTTCAATGAAGTTGTTATGTCTGAATATGTGGCCCCAGGATGTTGAAACGAGACCTCATCAATTAATTAATTAACCTCCTCCCTCAACTATAACGAGAATTTGCTATGTTTTACCTGTTAATTAAATACTTTACCTGCTAATTACTTACAACAGAAAGTGGGGAGTGTGTCCGAGTTACTTGCTTCAATGAAGTTATGTCTGAATATGTGGCCCCAGGATGTTGAAACGAGACCTCATCAATTAATTAATTAACCTCCTCCCTCAACTATAACGAGAATTTGCTATGTTTTACCTGTTAATTAAATACTTTACCTGCTAATTACTTACAACAGAAAGTGGGGAGTGTGTCCGAGTTACTTGCTTCAATGAAGTTGTTATGTCTGAATATGTGGCCCCAGGATGTTGAAGCTGTTGATGACCTTAGACTGGACGTGGCCCTCCGTATGCTAAAATCTCCACATTTCAACGCCAAAATGAACTCTCTGAAAGAGGTAAGATGTTTAGCATTTTTATGTCTGTTGTTCCCTGCTTGCATGGGTTGGACGGGTCCTTTTCACTTTCCAGCACAGCATCAACATTCCTAATACCAGGACAGCATCTCTAATACTAGCATGGGTTGGACTGGTCCTTACCAGGACAGCATCTCTAATACTAGCATGGGTTGGACTGGTCCTTACCAGGACAGCATCTCTAATACTAGCATGGGTTGGACTGGTCTTTACCAGGACAGCATCTCTAATACTAGCATGGGTTGGACTGGTCCTTACCAGGACAGCACCTCTAATACTAGCATGGGTTGGACTGGTCCTTACCAGGACAGCATCTCTAATGCAGGCATGGGTTGGACTGGTCCTTACCAGGACAGCACCTCTAATACTAGCATGGGTTGGACTGGTCCTTACCAGGACAGCATCTCTAATACTAGCATGGGTTGGACTGGTCTTTACCAGGACAGCATCTCTAATACTAGCATGGGTTGGACTGGTCTTTACCAGGACAGCATCTCTAATACTAGCATGGGTTGGACTGGTCTTTACCAGGACAGCATCTCTAATACTAGCATGGGTTGGACTGGTCTTTACCAGGACAGCATCTCTAATACTAGCATGGGTTGGACAGCATCTCTAATACTAGCATGGGTTGGACTGGTCCTTACCAGGACAGCATCTCTAATGCAGGCATGGGTTGGACTGGTCCTTACCAGGACAGCACCTCTAATACTAGCATGGGTTGGACTGGTCTTTACCAGGACAGCATCTCTAATACTAGCATGGGTTGGACTGGTCCTTACCAGGACAGCACCTCTAATGCAGGCATGGGTTGGACTGGTCCTTACCAGGACAGCACCTCAAATACTAGCATGGGTTGGACTGGTCCTTACCAGGACAGCATCTCTAATGCAGGCATGGGTTGGACTGGTCCTTACCAGGACAGCACCTCTAATACTAGCATGGGTTGAACTGGTCCTTACCAGGACAGCACCTCTAATGCAGGCATGGGTTGGACTGGTCCTTACCAGGACAGCATCTCTAATACTAGCATGGGTTGGACTGGTCCTTACCAGGACAGCATCTCTAATACTAGCATGGGTTGGACTGGTCCTTACCAGGACAGCATCTCTAATACTAGCATGGGTTGGACTGGTCCTTACCAGGACAGCATCTCTAATACTAGCATGGGTTGGACTGGTCCTTACCAGGACAGCATCTCTAATACTAGCATGGGTTGGACTGGTCCTTACCAGGACAGCATCTCTAATACTAGCATGGGTTGGACTGGTCCTTACCAGGACAGCACCTCTAATGCAGGCATGGGTTGGACTGGTCCTTACCAGGACAGCACCTCTAATACTAGCATGGGTTGGACTGGTCCTTACCAGGACAGCATCTCTAATACTAGCATGGGTTGGACTGGTCCTTACCAGGACAGCATCTCTAATACTAGCATGGGTTGGACTGGTCCTTACCAGGACAGCACCTCTAATACTAGCATGGGTTGGACTGGTCCTTACCAGGACAGCATCTCTAATACTAGCATGGGTTGGACTGGTCCTTACCAGGACAGCATCTCTAATACTAGCATGGGTTGGACTGGTCCTTACCAGGACAGCACCTCTAATACTAGCATGGGTTGGACTGGTCCTTACCAGGACAGCTGATAGATGGCGCCACAATCTATAAATGTAACATAGTTATCTGCCCTTCTTCTTTCTAATTATCCAAACTGATAGATGGCACCACAGTCAGTAAATGTAACATAGTTATCTGCCCTTCTTCTTTCTAATTATCCAAACTGATAGATGGCACCACAGTCAGTAAATGTAACATAGTTATCTGCCCTTCTTCTTTCTAATTATCCAAACTGATAGATGGCACCACAGTCAGTAAATGTAACATAGTTATCTGCCCTTCTTCTCTCTAATTATCCAAACTGATAGATGGCACCACAGTCAGTAAATGTAACATAGTTATCTGCCCTTTTCTGTAGGTATCCACGCTGATAGATGGTGCTGCAGTCAATATATGTAACACATAGTTATCTGCCCTTCTTCTCTGTAGGTATCCAAGCTGATAGATGGCGCCACAGTCAGTAAATTAAAGACAGCCATTCACTCAGACCGGATTCTGAACTTTTTGGTTGACAAACGTGTTTTGGCCATAGCTTTGGAAGGTAAGTACATTTTTCTCCCCTCCTGGGGCTGTTGTGGTGGGGGTGTGTTGGTTATAGCTTTGGATGGTAAATATACCTTTCTCCCCTCCTGGGGCTGTTGTGGTGGGGGTGTGTTGGTTATAGCTTTGGATGGTAAATATACCTTTCTCCCCTCCTGGGGCTGTTGTGATGTTAGTGGTAGTGGTGGTGTGTTGACCATAGCTTTGGAAGGTAAGTACATTTTTCTCCCCTCCTGGGGCTGTTGTGGTGGGGGAGGTTGGTTATAGCTTTGGATGGTAAATATACCTTTCTCCCCTCCTGGGGCTGTTGTGATGGTTGTTGAGGTGGTGGTGGTGTTGGTTATAGCTTTGGAAGCTAAATATATCTTCTCTCCACCACCATCACCACTACTATCACCACTACCACCATCACCACCACCACCACCATCACCAGATATGAGTCTGTTCTATGTGTGTCTCTCTCTCTCTCAGGTAATATAGACCAGGCCCAGTATTGTGATAAAGTGAAAGGCATTGTGGACTTTTTAGGGGCCAAACTCTCCCTTGACGAACTCACCATGATATGGAAGATGCAGGTCAGTGAATTTACATTCTTACTCCAGCATGGCCTCACCATCATATATATACCTTCCATATACTGTACCGATTGTGTTGTTATTTCTGTTTACCTTTTACATACATACATACATATATACATGGTGGCTGCCAACTCGTTTTCGAGTACGGCCACTACTTTATATCCATGTAGGAGGACCCCTACCGATGCGCTGAACAAGTGTGACTTTTTAGTCCAGCCAGCGACTTGAAAACTCTGGTACAAACACTACACTTGTGACAATTACTGACACATAGTGCTGGGCCCATGGTACCATGTGACGACAAGTGCAGAGAGATCTCCAGATATAAAGCAATGCCTGTGCCGTGAAGCTTTTATAGTGAGCAAAGGCACTGCACAAAGCCAGTCCCACTCTCTTAACCAAGATGATATTTACCAAAAAGAAGAACAAGTCAACATCATTGGATACCATCAGGGTTGTAGGTGTTATATCAGAGTTTTCCTTCTAGAATTCTGCCTTGACAAAGGCTAAGGGCTCATCTCTCCCAGTGATTTTGGATGGCCATTGACTCTTAAGAGCTCCTTTGCCCTTTGACAGGTTTTGTTTTTAGTCCTGCAGGATGTCCAAAGTCACCCTCCTCACCAAGAAACCTTGGTGGGGTTGCCAGTTTAGTCGCCAACGACCCGACCATGAGACAGGTTGTACTGGGATACATGTTACCAGTAGCACCAACTGGTGACCTGACATAAATATATATATATACATACACACATACACATATACAAAAAACCCAAGGTTGTTATTCTGGTTATATATGTAAATTCAACAATTGTTTCTGTGGAGATACATGCGATGCTAGTTAGTACATTTAATCAATCTATGCAACAGTTAATAATTTAAATAACATTCTCGTACAAATCCCCATTTCATGAGAACAGTAAATGTATAATGTTGTTGTTGTTGCTCCAGAATGGCCAGTCAAACAATGTGATAGAAAACATCTACTCCATCATAGCAGCTGCAGCAGTGAAGTTTGATGCACAACAGTTAGAGCAACTCTTCTTCCTCATACAGAAGGTTGGTTGACACCTCTCACTTGCAGCTTTTCTACCGCTCCTCCCTTCTCCCTGTCAGTCTGTTTGTCTATCTGTCTATCTATGTATATCTGTCTGTGTCTCTCCCTCTCTCTCTCCCCCTCTTTCCCCCTCTCTCTCTCTGTGTATCCGTCCATCCCTCAGTCTCTCAATTGAGAGATTCTTTCCTCAGACATTCTAACCACATGTCCATAGTATTGAAGACATGCAGTCATTTTTCAAATTTTTCTTGTTACCTTCAGAAATGGCAGGATGACAATGACAGAGTCCGCGAGAAGTTGTTAAGTCTCATTGGCAAAATTGGTAAAGATGCTCGTGTAACCAAAACGACGACACGGGTGAGTGATTTATATATATGAATGTATGTAATGGAGGCACATGGCTTAGTGGTTAGAGCATTGGCCTTGCAATCGAAAGGTTGTGAGTTCAATTCTCAGACCGGGAGATGTGTTGTTTCCTTGAGCAAGACACTTTATTTCACATTGCTCCAGTTTACTCAGCTGTAGAAATGAGATGATAGGGACTGGGGTCCCTATCATTCCACTGCAAAGTGGTCGTGGAGGTGCCACGGCAAAAAAGCACCCAGCACTCACTGTAACTGAGGTTGGTGTTAGGAAGGGCATCCAGCTGTAGAGATCAAGCCAAAATCAGTTCCTGTGTGAGCAAGACAAGGTCAGCCGACCGGACACTGCTCACAACAGGACAACCCGTCTAACCCATGCTGGCGTGGAAGAACGGACGTAAAACAGTAATGATGATGATGATATATATATATACACACCAGCACCACCACTGCTACTACCACCACCACCACTACCGCCACCACCACCACTACCTCCACCACCACTACACACCACTACCACTACTACACACCACCACCACTACACACCACCACCACCACTACACACCACCACTACACACCACTACACACTACACACCACCACTACCACCACCACTACCACCACCACTACACCACCACTACCACCACCACCACACACCACCACCATCACCACACCACTACAACCTAACATACGGCACCTATCAAAGCCCTTCACTAATGCTATTAATGTTGTTTTCCAGGTGTTGGAGTTGTTATGGGACCTGTCCCATCTGCCTGCCCTCTCCACCCACCTTATAGAGCAAGCCCTTAACGAGCACCTACTCATCCTCAGTGATTCCTACATCGTTAAGGAACAGGTGAAACGACACTATGTCATGAAATGTGTTGAAGACATCAAGAAGGTAAGTTGAGGTGTTTTACAAATAGGCTATGTAGCCGGTAAACGCTGCAGGGACGCCACACACATCGCTATAGCGTTTCACCAGCCCCTTCTGTCGTCTGTATCTGCCTATGTAGCCGGTAAACCCTGCAGGGACGCCACACACATCGCTACAGCGTTTCACCAGCCTCTTCTGCTGTCTATGTAGCCGGTAAACCCTGCAGGGAAGCCACACACATCGCTACAGCGTTTCACCAGCCCCTTCTGTCGTCTGTATCTGTCTATGTAGCCGGTAAACCCTGCAGGGACGCCACACACATCGCTACAGCGTTTCACCAGCCCCTTCTGTCGTCTGTATCTGTCTATGTAGCCGGTAAACCCTGCAGGGAAGCCACACACATCGCTATAGCGTTTCACCAGCCCCTTCTGCTGTCTGTATCTGTCTATGTAGCCGGTAAACCCTGCAGGGACGCCACACACGTCGCTACAGCGTTTCACCAGCCCCTTCTGTCTATGTAGCCGGTAAACCCTGCAGGGACGCCACACACATCGCTACAGCGTTTCACCAGCCCCTTCTGTCGTCTGTATCTGTCTATGTAGCCGGTAAACCCTGCAGGGACGCCACACACGTCGCTATAGCGTTTCACCAGCCCCTTCTGCTGTCTGTATTTGTCTATGTAGCCGGGAAACCCTAAAGGGACGCCACACACATCGCTACAGCGTTTCACCAGCCCCTTCTGCTGTCTGTATTTGTCTATATAGCCGGTAAACCCTGCAGGGACGCCACACACGTCGCTACAGCGTTTCACCAGCCCCTTCTGCTGTCTGTATTTGTCTATGTAGCCGGTAAACCCTGCAGGGACGCAACACACATCGCTACAGCGTTTCACCAGCCCCTTCTGCTGTCTGTATCTGCCTATGTAGCCGGTAAACCCTGCAGGGACGCCACACACGTCGCTATAGCGTTTCACCAGCCCCTTCTGTTGTCTGTATCTGTCTATGTAGCCGGTAAACCCTGCAGGGACGCCACACACGTCGCTATAGCGTTTCACCAGCCCCTTCTGTTGTCTGTATCTGTCTATGTAGCCGGTAAACCCTGCAGGGACGCCACACACGTCGCTACAGCGTTTCACCAGCCCCTTCTGTCGTCTGTATCTGTCTATGTAGCCGGTAAACCCTGCAGGGACGCCACACACATCGCTACAGCGTTTCACCAGCCCCTTTTGTCGTCTGTATCTGTCTATGTAGCCGGTAAACCCTGCAGGAAAGCCACACACGTCGCTACAGCGTTTCACCAGCCCCTTCTGTCGTCTGTATCTGTCTATGTAGCCGGTAAACCCTGCAGGGACGCCACACACATCGCTACAGCGTTTCACCAGCCCCTTTTGTCGTCTGTATCTGTCTATGTAGCCGGTAAACCCTGCAGGGACGCCACACACATCGCTATAGCGTTTCACCAGCCCCTTCTGCTGTCTGTATCTGTCTATGTAACCGGTAAACCCTGCAGGGAAGCCACACACATCGCTATAGCGTTTCACCAGCCCCTTCTGCTGTCTATGTAACCGGTAAACCCTGCAGGGAAGCCACACACATCGCTATAACGTTTCACCAGCCCCTTCTGCTGTCTGTATCTGTCTATGTAGCCGGTAAACCCTGCAGCGACGCCACACACATCGCTACAGCGTTTCACCAGCCCCTTCTGTCGTCTGTATCTGCCTATTTAGCCGGGAAACCCTAAAGGGGCGCCACACACATCGCTATAGCGTTTCACCAGCCCCTTCTGCTCTCTGTATCTGTCTATGTAGCCGGTAAACCCTGCAGGGACGCCACACACGTCGCTATAGCGTTTCACCAGCCTCTTCTGTCGTCTGTATCTGTCTATGTAGCCGGTAAACCCTGCAGGGACGCCACACACATCGCTACAGCGTTTCACCAGCCCCTTCTGCCGTCTGTATCTGTCTATGTAGCCGGTAAACCCTGCAGGGACGCCACACACGTCGCTACAGCGTTTCACCAGCCCCTTCTGTCATCTGTATCTGCCTATGTAGCCGGTAAACCCTGCAGGGACGCCACACACATCGCTACAGCGTTTCACCAGCCTCTTCTGCTGTCTGTATCTGTCTATGTAGCCGGTAAACCCTGCAGGGACGCCACACACATCGCTATAGCGTTTCACCAGCCCCTTCTGTTGTCAGTATCTGCCTATGTAGCCGGTAAACCCTGCAGGGATGCCACACACATCGCTACAGCGTTTCACCAGCCCCTTCTGTCGTCTGTATCTGTCTATGTAGCCGGGAAACCCTAAAGGGGCGCCACACACATCGCTACAGCGTTTCACCAGCCCCTTCTGCTGTCTGTATTTGTCTATGTAGCCGGTAAACGCTGCAGGGACGCCACACACATCGCTACAGCGTTTCACCAGCCCCTTCTGCCCTCTGTATCTGTCTATGTAGCCGGTAAACCCTGCAGGGACGCCACACACATCGCTACAGCGTTTCACCAGCCTCTTCTGCTGTCTGTATCTGTCTATGTAGCCGGTAAACCCTGCAGGGACGCCACACACATCGCTATAGCGTTTCACCAGCCCCTTCTGTTGTCAGTATCTGCCTATGTAGCCGGTAAACCCTGCAGGGATGCCACACACATCGCTACAGCGTTTCACCAGCCCCTTCTGTCGTCTGTATCTGTCTATGTAGCCGGGAAACCCTAAAGGGGCGCCACACACATCGCTACAGCGTTTCACCAGCCCCTTCTGCTGTCTGTATTTGTCTATGTAGCCGGTAAACGCTGCAGGGACGCCACACACATCGCTACAGCGTTTCACCAGCCCCTTCTGCTGTCTGTATTTGTCTATGTAGCCGATAAACCCTGCAGGGAAGCCACACACATCGCTACAGCGTTTCACCAGCCCCTTCTGCTGTCTGTATTTGTCTATATAGCCGGTAAACCCTGCAGGGACGCCACACACGTCGCTACAGCGTTTCAGCAACCCCTTCTGTCGTCTGTATCTGTCTATATAGCCGGTAAACCCTGCAGGGACGCCACACACATCGCTACAGCGTTTCACCAGCCCCTTCTGCCGTCTGTATCTGTCTATGTAGCCGGTAAACCCTGCAGGGACGCCACACACATCGCTACAGCGTTTCACCAGCCCCTTCTGCTGTCTGTATTTGTCTATATAGCCGGTAAACCCTGCAGGGACGCCACACACATCGCTACAGCGTTTCACCAGCCCCTTCTGCCCTCTGTATCTGTCTATGTAGCCGGTAAACCCTGCAGGGACGCCACACACATCGCTACAGCGTTTCACCAGCCCCTTCTGCCGTCTGTATCTGCCTATGTAGCCGGTAAACCCTGCAGGGACGCCACACACATCGCTACAGCGTTTCACCAGCCCCTTCTGCTGTCTGTATTTGTCTATATAGCCGGTAAACCCTGCAGGGACGCCACACACGTCGCTACAGCGTTTCAGCAACCCCTTCTGTCGTCTGTATCTGTCTATGTAGCCGGTAAACCCTGCAGGGACGCCACACACATCGCTACAGCGTTTCACCAGCCCCTTCTGCTGTCTGTATTTGTCTATATAGCCGGTAAACCCTGCAGGGACGCCACACACATCGCTACAGCGTTTCACCAGCCCCTTCTGCCCTCTGTATCTGTCTATGTAGCCGGTAAACCCTGCAGGGACGCCACACACATCGCTACAGCGTTTCACCAGCCCCTTCTGCTGTCTGTATTTGTCTATATAGCCGGTAAACCCTGCAGGGACGCCACACACGTCGCTACAGCGTTTCACCAGCCCCTTCTGCCCTCTGTATCTGTCTATGTAGCCGGTAAACCCTGCAGGGACGCCACACACATCGCTACAGCGTTTCACCAGCCCCTTCTGCTGTCTGTATTTGTCTATATAGCCGGTAAACCCTGCAGGGACGCCACACACATCGCTACAGCGTTTCACCAGCCCCTTCTGCCCTCTGTAGCTGTCTATGTAGCCGGTAAACCCTGCAGGGACGCCACACACATCGCTATAGCGTTTCACCAGCCCCTTCTGTCGTCTGTATCTGTCTATGTAGCCGGTAAACCCTGCAGGGAAGCCACACACATCGCTATAGCGTTTCACCAGCCTCTTCTGCTGTCTGTATTTGTCTATATAGCCGGTAAACCCTGCAGGGACGCCACACACATCGCTATAGCGTTTCACCAGCCCCTTCTGTCGTCTGTATCTGTCTATGTAGCCGGTAAACCCTGCAGGGAAGCCACACACATCGCTATAGCGTTTCACCAGCCTCTTCTGCTGTCTGTATTTGTCTATATAGCCGGTAAACCCTGCAGGGACGCCACACACATCGCTATAGCGTTTCACCAGCCCCTTCTGTCGTCTGTATCTGTCTATGTAGCCGGTAAACCCTAAAGGGGCGCCACACACGTCTCTACAGCGTTTCACCAGCCCCTTCTGTCGTCTGTATCTGTCTATGTAGCCGGTAAACCCTGCAGGGAAGCCACACACATCGCTACAGCGTTTCACCAGCCCCTTCTGCCGTCTGTATCTGTCTATGTAGCCGGTAAACCCTGCAGGGACGCCACACACATCGCTATAGCGTTTCACCAGCCCCTTCTGCCGTCTGTATCTGTCTATGTAGCCGGTAAACCCTGCAGGGACGCCACACACATCGCTATAGCGTTTCACCAGCCCCTTCTGCTGTCTGTATCTGTCTATGTAGCCGGTAAACCCTGCAGGGACGCCACACACATCGCTATAGCGTTTCACCAGCCCCTTCTGCCGTCTGTATCTGTCTATGTAGCCGGTAAACCCTGCAGGGACGCCACACACATCGCTATAGCGTTTCACCAGCCCCTTCTGTCGTCTGTATCTGTCTATGTAGCCGGTAAACCCTGCAGGGACGCCACACACATCGCTATAGCGTTTCACCAGCCCCTTCTGTCGTCTGTATCTGTCTATGTAGCCGGTAAATCCTGCAGGGAAGCCACACACATCGCTACAGCGTTTCACCAGCCCCTTCTGTTGTCAGTATCTGCCTATGTAGCCGGTAAACCCTGCAGGGATGCCACACACATCGCTACAGCGTTTCACCAGCCCCTTCTGTCGTCTGTATCTGTCTATGTAGCCGGGAAACCCTAAAGGGGCGCCACACACATCGCTACAGCGTTTCACCAGCCCCTTCTGCTGTCTGTATTTGTCTATGTAGCCGGTAAACGCTGCAGGGACGCCACACACATCGCTACAGCGTTTCACCAGCCCCTTCTGCTGTCTGTATCTGTCTATGTAGCCGGTAAACCCTGCAGGGACGCCACACACGTCGTTCCATAGTTTCACCAGCCCCTTCTGCTGTCTGTATGTCTATGTAGCCGGTAAACCCTGCAGGGACGCCACACACATCGCTACAGCGTTTCACCAGCCCCTTCTGTTGTCTGTATCTGTCTATGTAGCCGGTAAACCCTGCAGGGACGCCACACACATCGCTATAGCGTTTCACCAGCCCCTTCTGCCCTCTGTATCTGCCTATGTAGCCGGTAAACCCTGCAGGGACGCCACACACATCGCTATAGCGTTTCACCAGCCCCTTCTGCCCTCTGTATCTGTCTATGTAGCCGGTAAACCCTGCAGGGACGCCACACACATCGCTACAGCGTTTCACCAGCCCCTTCTGCTGTCTGTATCTGTCTATGTAGCCGGTAAACCCTGCAGGGAAGCCACACCCATCGCTACAGCGTTTCACCAGCCCCTTCTGCTGTCTGTATCTGTCTATGTAGCCGGTAAACCCTGCAGGGAAGCCACACACATCGCTACAGCGTTTCACCAGCCCCTTCTGCTGTCTGTATTTGTCTATATAGCCGGTAAACCCTGCAGGGAAGCCACACACATCGCTACAGCGTTTCACCAGCCCCTTCTGTCGTCTGTATCTGTCTATGTAGCCGGGAAACCCTAAAGGGGCGCCACACACATCGCTACAGCGTTTCACCAGCCCCTTCTGCTGTCTGTATTTGTCTATATAGCCGGTAAACCCTGCAGGGATGCCACACACATCGCTACAGCGTTTCACCAGCCCCTTCTGTCGTCTGTATCTGTCTATGTAGCCGGGAAACCCTAAAGGGGCGCCACACACATCGCTACAGCGTTTCACCAGCCCCTTCTGCTGTCTGTATTTGTCTATGTAGCCGGTAAACGCTGCAGGGACGCCACACACATCGCTACAGCGTTTCACCAGCCCCTTCTGCCGTCTGTATCTGTCTATGTAGCCGGTAAACCCTGCAGGGACGCCACACACGTCGCTACAGTGTTTCACCAGCCCCTTCTGCTGTCTGTATGTCTATGTAGCCGGTAAACCCTGCAGGGACGCCACACACATCGCTACAGCGTTTCACCAGCCCCTTCTGTTGTCTGTATCTGTCTATGTAGCCGGTAAACCCTGCAGGGACGCCACACACATCGCTATAGCGTTTCACCAGCCCCTTCTGCCCTCTGTATCTGCCTATGTAGCCGGTAAACCCTGCAGGGACGCCACACACATCGCTATAGCGTTTCACCAGCCCCTTCTGCCCTCTGTATCTGTCTATGTAGCCGGTAAACCCTGCAGGGACGCCACACACATCGCTACAGCGTTTCACCAGCCCCTTCTGCTGTCTGTATCTGTCTATGTAGCCGGTAAACCCTGCAGGGAAGCCACACACATCGCTACAGCGTTTCACCAGCCCCTTCTGCTGTCTGTATCTGTCTATGTAGCCGGTAAACCCTGCAGGGAAGCCACACACATCGCTACAGCGTTTCACCAGCCCCTTCTGCTGTCTGTATTTGTCTATATAGCCGGTAAACCCTGCAGGGAAGCCACACACATCGCTACAGCGTTTCACCAGCCCCTTCTGCTGTCTGTATTTGTCTATGTAGCCGGTAAACCCTGCAGGGACGCCACACACATCGCTATAGCGTTTCACCAGCCCCTTCTGTCGTCTGTATCTGTCTATGTAGCCGGTAAACCCTGCAGGGACGCCACACACGTCGCTATAGCGTTTCACCAGCCCCTTCTGCTGTCTGTATCTGTCTATGTAGCCGGTAAACCCTGCAGGGACGCCACACACGTCGCTACAGCGTTTCACCAGCCCCTTCTGCTGTCTGTATCTGTCTATGTAGCCGGTAAACCCTGCAGGGACGCCACACACATCGCTACAGCGTTTCACCAGCCCCTTCTGCTGTCTGTATCTGTCTATGTAGCCGGTAAACCCTGCAGGGAAGCCACACACATCGCTACAGCGTTTCACCAGCCCCTTCTGCTGTCTGTATTTGTCTATGTAGCCGGTAAACCCTGCAGGGACGCCACACACATCGCTACAGCGTTTCACCAGCCCCTTCTGTCGTCTGTATCTGTCTATGTAGCCGGTAAACCCTGCAGGGACGCCACACACGTCGCTACAGCGTTTCACCAGCCCCTTCTGCTGTCTGTATTTGTCTATATAGCCGGTAAACCCTGCAGGGACGCCACACACGTCGCTACAGCGTTTCACCAGCCTCTTCTGCTGTCTGTATCTGCCTATGTAGCCGGTAAACCCTGCAGGGACGCCACACACATCGCTACAGCGTTTCACCAGCCCCTTCTGCCCTCTGTATCTGTCTATGTAGCCGGTAAACCCTGCAGGGAAGCCACACACATCGCTACAGCGTTTCACCAGCCCCTTCTGCTGTCTGTATTTGTCTATGTAGCCGGTAAACCCTGCAGGGGCGCCACACACGTCTCTACAGCGTTTCACCAGCCTCTTCTGCTGTCAGTATTTGTCTATGTAGCCGGTAAACCCTGCAGGGACGCCACACACGTCTCTACAGCGTTTCACCAGCCTCTTCTGCTGTCTGTATTTGTCTATGTAGCCGGTAAACCCTGCAGGGACGCCACACACATCGCTACAGCGTTTCACCAGCCCCTTCTGTCGTCTGTATCTGTCTATGTAGCCGGTAAACCCTGCAGGGACGCCACACACATCGCTACAGCGTTTCACCAGCCCCTTCTGCCCTCTGTATCTGTCTATGTAGCCGGTAAACCCTGCAGGGACGCCACACACGTCGCTATAGCGTTTCACCAGCCCCTTCTGCCGTCTGTATCTGGCTATGTAGCCGGTAAACCCTGCAGGGACGCCACACACGTCTCTACAGCGTTTCACCAGCCCCTTCTGCTGTCTGTATTTGTCTATGTAGCCGGTAAACCCTGCAGGGATGCCACACACATCGCTACAGCGTTTCACCAGCCCCTTCTGCCCTCTGTATCTGTCTATGTAGCCGGTAAACCCTGCAGGGACGCCACACACGTCTCTACAGCGTTTCACCAGCCCCTTCTGCTGTCTGTATCTGCCTATGTAGCCGGTAAACCCTGCAGGGACGCCACACACATCGCTACAGCGTTTCACCAGCCCCTTCTGCTGTCTGTATCTGCCTATGTAGCCGGTAAACCCTGCAGGGACGCCACACACATCGCTACAGCGTTTCACCAGCCCCTTCTGCTGTCTGTATCTGCCTATGTAGCCGGTAAACCCTGCAGGGACGCCACACACATCGCTACAGCGTTTCACCAGCCCCTTCTGCCCTCTGTATCTGTCTATGTAGCCGGTAAACCCTGCAGGGACGCCACACACGTCTCTACAGCGTTTCACCAGCCCCTTCTGCTGTCTGTATCTGCCTATGTAGCCGGTAAACCCTGCAGGGACGCCACACACATCGCTACAGCGTTTCACCAGCCCCTTCTGCTGTCTGTATCTGCCTATGTAGCCGGTAAACCCTGCAGGGACGCCACACACATCGCTACAGCGTTTCACCAGCCCCTTCTGCTGTCTGTATCTGCCTATGTAGCCGGTAAACCCTGCAGGGACGCCACACACATCGCTACAGCGTTTCACCAGCCCCTTCTGCCCTCTGTATCTGTCTATGTAGCCGGTAAACCCTGCAGGGACGCCACACACGTCGCTATAGCGTTTCACCAGCCCCTTCTGCCGTCTGTATCTGGCTATGTAGCCGGTAAACCCTGCAGGGACGCCACACACGTCTCTACAGCGTTTCACCAGCCCCTTCTGCTGTCTGTATTTGTCTATGTAGCCGGTAAACCCTGCAGGGATGCCACACACATCGCTACAGCGTTTCACCAGCCCCTTCTGCCCTCTGTATCTGTCTATGTAGCCGGTAAACCCTGCAGGGACGCCACACACGTCTCTACAGCGTTTCACCAGCCCCTTCTGCTGTCTGTATCTGCCTATGTAGCCGGTAAACCCTGCAGGGACGCCACACACATCGCTACAGCGTTTCACCAGCCCCTTCTGCTGTCTGTATCTGCCTATGTAGCCGGTAAACCCTGCAGGGACGCCACACACATCGCTACAGCGTTTCACCAGCCCCTTCTGCTGTCTGTATCTGCCTATGTAGCCGGTAAACCCTGCAGGGACGCCACACACATCGCTACAGCGTTTCACCAGCCCCTTCTGCTGTCTGTATCTGTCTATGTAGCCGGTAAACCCTGCAGGAAAGCCACACACGTCGCTACAGCGTTTCACCAGCCCCTTCTGCTGTCTGTATCTGTCTATGTAGCCGGGAAACCCTAAAGGGGCGCCACACACATCGCTACAGCGTTTCACCAGCCCCTTCTGTCGTCTGTATCTGTCTATGTAGCCGGTAAACCCTGCAGGGACGCTACACACATTGCTACAGCGTTTCACCAGCCCCTTCTGCTGTCTCTATCTGTTGATTAAATCAACCTCAGTACATTACTGGTACTTGATTTTATTGACCCCATAAGGATGAAAGGCAAAGTTAACCACAGCAAGATTTGGACTCCCCCCCTCTCTCTCTCTCTCCCTCTCTCTCTCTCACCCTCTCTCTCTCTCTCCCTCACCCTCTCTCTCTCTCTTTCTCTCTCTCTCTCTCTCTCACCCTCTCACCCTCTCTCTCTCACCCCCTCTCTCTATCTCTTTCTCTCTCTCTCTCTCTCTCCCTCTCTCTCTCTCTCTCTCTCTCACCCTCTCTCTCTGTCACCCTCTCTCTCTCTCACCCTCTCTCTTATCCAGGGTAGCTGGGTACCCACCCACTCTCTCTCTCTACCTTTATCTCTCTCTCTCTCTTATCCAGGGTAGCTGGGTACCCACCCCCCTCTTACTCACTACCTACCTCTATCTCTCTCTCTCTCTTATCCAGGGTAGCTGGGTACCCACCCCCTCTTACTCTCTACCTACCTTTATCTCTCTCTCTCTTATCCAGGGTAGCTGGGTACCCACCCCCTCTTACTCTCTACCTACCTTTATATCTCTCTCTCTTATCCAGGGTAGCTGGGTACTACCAGCATTGAAACAGTTGCTCCATTTGTGTAAGAATATATCAAAACAGAACCTCAACAAGTCGGACAAGGTAAGTGGAATGTTTTCTCATTAAATTTTACCTTTTTCTATATTAAAAGTTAGTAATTAAAGAATATATTTAACTCTTTACCATTTACATTACTATATATCATCATCACCATCATCATCATCACCGTTTTACGTCCGTTCTTCCACGCTAGCATGGGTTGGACAGGTTGTCCTGTTGTGGGCAGTGCCCGGTCGGCTGACCTTGTTAGACGGGTTGTCCTGTTGTGGGCAGTGCCCGATCGGCTGACCTTGTTAGACGGGTTGTCCTGTTGTGGGCAGTGCCCGGTCGGCTGACCTTGTTAGACGGGTTGTCCTGTTGTGGGCAGTGTCCGGTCGGCTGACCTTGTTAGACGGGTTGTCCTGTTGTGGGCAGTGCCCGGTCGGCTGACCTTGTTAGACGGGTTGTCCTGTTGTGGGCAGTGCCCGGTCGGCTGACCTTGTTAGACGGGTTGTCCTGTTGTGGGCAGTGCCCGGTCGGCTGACCTTGTTAGACGGGTCCTGTTGTGGGCAGTGTCCGATCGGCTGACCTTGTTAGACGGGTTGTCCTGTTGTGGGCAGTGTCCGGTCGGCTGACCTTGTTAGACGGGTTGTCCTGTTGTGGGCAGTGCCCGGTCGGCTGACCTTGTTAGACGGGTTGTCCTGTTGTGGGCAGTGTCCGATCGGCTGACCTTGTTAGACGGGTTGTCCTGTTGTGGGCAGTGCCCGGTCGGCTGACCTTGTTAGACGGGTTGTCCTGTTGTGGGCAGTGCCCGGTCGGCTGACCTTGTTAGACGGGTTGTCCTGTTGTGGGCAGTGTCCGGTCGGCTGACCTTGTTAGACGGGTTGTCCTGTTGTGGGCAGTGCCCGGTCGGCTGACCTTGTTAGACGGGTTGTCCTGTTGTGGGCAGTGTCCGGTCGGCTGACCTTGTTAGACGGGTTGTCCTGTTGTGGGCAGTGCCCGGTCGGCTGACCTTGTTAGACGGGTTGTCCTGTTGTGGGCAGTGCCCGGTCGGCTGACCTTGTTAGACGGGTTGTCCTGTTGTGGGCACTGTCCGGTCGGCTGACCTTGTTAGACGGGTTGTCCTGTTGTGGGCAGTGCCCGGTCGGCTGACCTTGTTAGACGGGTTGTCCTGTTGTGGGCACTGTCCTGTCGGCTGACCTTGTTAGACGGGTTGTCCTGTTGTGCGCAGTGTCCGGTCGGCTGACCTTGTTAGACGGGTTGTCCTGTTGTGGGCAGTGTCCTGTCGGCTGACCTTGTTATATATATATACACACACACACATATATAAATATATATATATACACACATACACACACATATATAAATATATATATATACATACACCGTGTACACTCTGTAATATTGTGTTAAAATCTATTTTCAGGGCATCCTTTATGAACTAAACCGGAATCAAGATGTGGTCAAACTAGTGACCGGCAGTTTATTAAAATGTCACAAGATGGCTGCCAGCATTGACAGTAATTTGAGCCCCTTGACCGTGGTTGATGGACGATATACACATGCTGAGGTAACTCCTTATTACATTATCTGTTTTGGGGGTCAGTAGAAGGGGAGAAGAGGACATGGGGACCAGCTGGGGACTGTTTCAAGAAAGACCCACTCCCAACAAAGACCCACTCCCAAGGAAGACCAGTTCCCAAGAAAGATCTGCTCACAAGAAAAAAACCCTCCCAAGAAAAGCTTGCCCCCAAAAGACCCTCTTCCAAGAAATACCCATTCACACCTCACAGCTTTGAAATGAAATTTGCAGCTCACCCCAGTCCTATCATATTGTTACAGTTCACACTTATGTAGGTTTAGCTGGCCTCCTACAAGGTTGTATCTCATAGGAGATTTCTTGGGTGTTTTAATGATAGGGACCCCAGTCCTATCATGTTACATCTCACACCTATGTAGGTTTAGCTGGCCTCCTACAAGGTTGTATCTCATAGGAGATTTCTTGGGTGTTTTAATGATAGGGACCCCAGTCCTATCATGTTGTTACATCTCACACCTATGTAGGTTTAGCTGGCCTCCTACAAGGTTGTAACTCATAGGAGGTTTCATGGGTGTTTTAATAAGTTGGCATCTCTCTCTCTCCCAGTATATATATATATCACAGAATATCTCTCTCTTCCCTAGTATGTATGTATATATATATATATATATATATATATATATATAACTCTCACTCTCTCTCTATATATATATCTTCCCTAGTATGTGTGTGTGTATATATAACTCTCTCACTCTATATATATATATATATATCTTCTCTAGTATGTGTATATATATATATATATATATATATATATATATATATATACGTAGTTTAGAAAGCCACAACAATGCAGAGGGAAATCTCGAGGTAGGAAGTGAATGATAGGAGAAATAGGATAAAGTGAAAATTGAGAGAGACAAAGATGAAAACAAAACAAAGGTAGAAGGGTTACCGTAGTGGAGATTTAATCCCAATATTTCGGGCTCACGCCCATCAACGGGGGAAAAGTTCCAAAAGGGGGGGAACAGGCTAAGCGGAGAAAGTTGTGATGTTGTTAAAACAGGAATTAACGACATCACAACTTTCTCCGCTTAGCCTGTTCCCCCCCCTTTTGGAACTTTTCCCCCGTTGATGGGCGTGAGCCCGAAATATTGGGATTAAATCTCCACTACGGTAACCCTTCTACCTTTGTTTTGTTTTCATCTTTGTCTCTCTCAATTTTCACTTTCTCCTGTTTCTCCTATCTATCATTCACTTCCTACCTCGAGATTTCCCTCTGCATTGTTGTGGCTTTCTAAACTACGTATTTTACACATTTCACAATGCTTCAAGCAAACTTTAACACCCTCTTATATATATATATATACATATATATATATACCAGTATATATAACTCTCTCTATATATATATCTCTCTCTTTCCCCCAGTATGTGTCTACACACCTCAACTTTCTCCAATACATTCTCCAAGTTGGTATCCAGACGTTGACTTGGAACCGAGCCCGTGAGATTTGGACTACTTTGGTGGCTAATGTTGACGCCTCTGACTGGGACAAGGAGGTAAGTGTTGTAGTGGTGGTGTAGTGGTGGTGATGGTCTGGTGTTGTGTGGTGTGGTGTTATAGTAATGGCAGTGTGGTGGGGCGTTGAGAGATATCAAAATCTCATAATTTGATATTATGTGAGGTAAAGCCTTTACTGTGAAAATACAATAGTATATATAGAGTAATGTAAATGTTGTGTGAGATATTATGTGAGGTAAAGCCTTTACTGTGAAAATACAATAGTATATATAGAGTAATGTAAATGTTATGTGAGATATTATGTGAGGTGAAGCCTTTACTGTGAAAATACAATAGTATATATAGAGTAATGTAAATGTTATGTGTGATATTATGTGAGGTAAAGCCTTTACTGTGAAAATACAATAGTATATATAGAGTAATGTAAATGTTATGTGAGGTATTATGTGAGGTAAAGCCTTTACTGTGAAAATACAATAGTATATATAGAGTAATGTAAATGTTATGTGAGATATTATGTGAGGTAAAGCCTTTACTGTGACAATACAATAGTATATATAGAGTAATGTAAATGTTATGTGAGGTATTATGTGAGGTAAAGCTTTTACTGTGAAAATACAATAGTATATATAGAGTAATGTAAATGTTATGTGAGATATTATGTGAGGTAAAGCCTTTACTGTGACAATACAATAGTATATATAGAGTAATGTAAATGTTATGTGAGATATTATGTGAGGTAAAGCCTTTACTGTGAAAATACAATAGTATATATAGAGTAATGTAAATGTTATGTGAGATATTATGTGAGGTAAAGCCTTTACTGTGACAATACAATAGTATATATAGAGTAATGTAAATGTTATGTGAGATATTATGTGAGGTAAAGCCTTTACTGTGAAAATACAATAGTATATATAGAGTAATGTAAATGTTATGTGAGATATTATGTGAGGTAAAGCCTTTACTGTGAAAATACAATAGTATATATAGAGTAATGTAAATGTTATGTGAGATATTATGTGAGGTAAAGCCTTTACTGTGAAAATACAATAGTATATATAGAGTAATGTAAATGTTATGTGAGATATTATGTGAGGTAAAGCCTTTACTGTGACAATACAATAGTATATATAGAGTAGTGTAAATGTTATGGGGTTAATCTTTCTCTGGGTTGCAGACATGTTACGAGTGGTTCAGTCACGGAATTGAAGACCTCGACACTGAAGCTGTCAGTCAGCTGTTCCAGAAGGAACTCCTTAAATTAGACCCTTCCGTCCTCACTGAAAAAGGTCAGTCACTCCCCTTTTTTTTTTCTTTTTTTAAACTTCTTCTGTCGGTCATCATTAACCCTTGATCCCTAAAAAAGGGGGACTAAGGCCCCAGAAAGGGCATGGTCCCTGCATGTGGTAAGATGTGGAAGGGGTACATACAAAGGTATTGCGGCCCCAGAAAGGGCATGGTCCCTACATGTGGTAAGATGTGGACGGGGTACATACAAAGGTATTGCGGCCCCAGAAATGTCATGGTCCCTACATGTGGTAAGATGTGGAAGGGGTACATACAAAGGTATTGCAGCCCCAGAAAGGGCATGGTCCCTACATGTGGTAAGATGTGGACGGGGTACATACAAAGGTATTGCGGCCCCAGAAAGGGCATGGTCCCTACATGTGGTAAGATGTGGAAGGGGTACATACAAAGGTATTGCAGCCCCAGAAAGGGCATGGTCCCTACATGTGGTAAGATGTGGACGGGGTACATACAAAGGTATTGCGGCCCCAGAAATGTCATGGTCCCTACATGTGGTAAGATGTGGACGGGGTACATACAAAGGTATTGTGGCCCCAGAAATGTCATGGTCCCTACATGTGGTAAGATGTGGACGGGGTACATACAAGGGTATTGACCAACCTTGCCTCAAGTGGGACAAGTCCCGTCTAACCCATGCTGGCGTGCAAGATGGACGTTAAACGATGCTGATGATGATGATGGTGGAGAGGGGGTTGGTGGTGGTGGAGGAGAGGGGGTTATTGGTGGTGGTGGAGGAGAGGGGGTTGTTGGTGGTGGTGGAGGAGAGGGGGTTATTGGTGGTGGTGGAGGAGAGGGGGTTGTTGGTGGTGGTGGAGGAGAGGGGGTTATTGTTGGTGGTGGAGGAGAGGGGGTTGTTGGTGGTGGTGGAGGAGAGGGGGTTATTGTTGGTGGTGGAGGAGAGGGGGTTGGTGGTGGTGGAGAGGGTGTTGGTGGTGGTGGAGGAGAGAGGGTGTTGTTGGTGTTGGTGGTGTGTGTGTATTGTGTAATTCTCATCACCGTTCTATGTTCTTTGAATTGTAGGGTTTACCTGTGTGAAAAACTTCTTTGAATCTGCCAACCTCTACGAACACAAACTGAAAAAATCGTCCACGGGTTTTAGTTTGGTAAGACTTATATATATATATATATCATCATCATCATTCCATTTTATGTCGGCTTTTCCCTGCTTGCAAGGGTGTGACGGGAACTGATCCTGGCTTGATTTCTCCAGCTGGATGCCCTTCCTAACACCAACCTCATTTACAGTGAGTGCTGGGTGATTTTTTGCCGTGGCACCTCCACGTCCACTTTACAGTGAGTGCTGGGTGCTTTTTTGCCGTGGCACCTCCACAACCACTTTACAGTGAGTGCTGGGTGCTTTTTTGCCGTGGCACCTCCACAACCACTTTACAGTGAGTGCTGGGTGCTTTTTTGCTGTGGCACCTCCACGACCACTTTACAGTGAGTGCTGGGTGCTTTTTTGCCGTGGCACCTCCACAACCACTTTACAGTGAGTGCTGGGTGCCTTTTTCCCGTGGCACCTCCACAACCACTTTACAGTGAGTGCTGGGTGCTTTTTTGCCGTGGCACCTCCACGACCACTTTGCAGTGGAATGATATGGACCCCAGTCCCTATCATCTCATTTCTACAGCTGAGTAAACTGGAGCAATGTGAAATAAAGTGTCTTGCTCAAGGACACAACACATCACCCGGTCTGAGAATTGAAATCACAACCTTTCGGTTGCAAGGCCAATGCTCTAACCACTAAGCCATGTGCCTCTCTCTATATATATATATATATATATATATTCTTTTTTTAGGGTTTACATGTGACTCCTTAATTCCAGATGATGGTGTTCAGCCCTAGGTCAGCCCTCTATCTTATAGAGGTACATCATCAACATTACTCTTTAACGCAGGGTCTAAAACTCTCGGCTTAGAGTGTGGACTGGATGTTTTTTTGTTGTCACCAGTACAACCACTTTACAGAGTGGACTGGGTGCTTTTTATCGTGGAAACAACACGACCACATTACAGAGTGTACTGGGTGTATTTTATCATGACACCAGCACTACCACTTTACAGAGTGTACTGGGTGTATTTTATCATGACACCAACACTACCACTTTACAGAGTGTACTGGGTGTATTATATCATGACACCAGCACTAACACATTACAGAGTGTACTGGGTGTATTTTATCATGACACCAGCACTACCACTTTACAGAGTGTACTGGATGTATTTTATCATGACACCAACACTACCACTTTACAGAGTGTACTGGGTGTATTTTATCATGGCACCAGTACGACCACATTACAGAGTGGACTGGGTGTATTTTATCATGGCACCAGTACGACCACTTTACAGAGTGTATTGTATGCTTTTTGTTGTGTCACCAACACTACCACTTTACGGAGTGTACTGGGTGTATGTTATCATGACACCAACACTACCGCTTTACAGAGTGTACTGGGTGTATTTTATTGTGTCGTGTTGCTGTTTACATTCCAGATTGTTGAGAAAACGGACCTGTGTGGACTGGAATTTCTATGGGAGACTTGTTTAAATACGCCCAGCGAGTCGATAGCAGCAGCAGCCATACAGCTCCTTTTAGATATGTCTTATTCCAATCTGACCCCTAAAATAAAGAAGGTATGTACTATTTAACCCTTTAGCATTTAAACTGGCTATATCCGGCCAGAATTCTCTCACCTCTTTCTGTTCTGACCGGCTGTAACTGGCCACTTATTGACGTAAGGTGTTGTTCTCAAAATAAATAATATCAGAATCTTGTAGATTCGATATTATGTGAGGTAAAGCCTTTACTGTGAAAATACAATAGTATATATAGAGTAATGTAAATGTTATGTGAGGTATTATGTGAGGTAAAGCCTTTACTGTGAAAATACAATAGTATATATAGAGTAATGTAAATGTTATGTGAGGTAAAGCCTCAATTTAATTTAATCAACTTTCTCCATGCCACAAAATGTATTGGCCTTGTGCCTAAATCAGAACTTATCATTTTGGCAGTAATTGGTAGAGAGTCGGACACCATGCTCTGTAGCATAGTGTTATGGCCCTTTACGGTCTGAGGTTAGCTTTTCCCTTTCATCCTTACAGGGTCGATTTAATCGACATTCCCTTTCCCCAAAATTGTTGGCCTTGTGCCTAAAGTAGAAATCAATATTTAATGATACAATCATTATCTAATCAATAACCAATCAGCAGAGATCAATAATCAACATTTTTTTATTTCTTGTTCAGGATCCTGTGAATCTTCATAAGAAATTTATCACAGAGTGTTATAACAGATTGGAGGTAAGTTGTGGTGGTGTGGTGTGTTGTAGTGTGGTGTGGTGTAGTATAGTGTTATAACAGATTGGAGGTGAGTTGTGGTGTGGTGTGGTGTAGTGTAGTGTTATAACAGATTGGAGGTGAGTTGTGGTGTGGTGTGGTGTAGTGTAGTGTTATAACAGATTGGAGGTGAGTTGTAGTGTGGTGTGGTGTAGTGTAGTGTTATAACAGATTGGAGGTGAGTTGTAGTGTAGTGTTATAACAGATTGGAGGTGAGTTGTGGTGTAGTGTGGTGTAGTGTTATCACAGATTGGAGGTGAGTTGTAGTGTGGTGTGGTGTAGTGTAGTGTTATAACAGATTGGAGGTGAGTTGTAGTGTGGTGTGGTGTAGTGTAGTGTTATAACAGATTGGAGGTGAGTTGTAGTGTGGTGTGGTGTAGTGTAGTGTTATAACAGATTGGAGGTGAGTTGTGGTGTGGTGTAGTGTAGTGTTATAACAGATTGGAGGTGAGTTGTGGTGTAGTGTGGTGTGGTGTAGTGTAGTGTTATAACAGATTGGAGGTGAGTTGTGGTGTAGTGTTATCACAGATTGGAGGTGAGTTGTGGTGGTGTGGTGTGGTGTAGTGTTATAACAGATTGGAGGTGAGTTGTGGTGGTGTAGTGTAGTGTGTTGTTATCACAGATTGGAGGTGAGTTGTGGTGTGGTGTAGTGTAGTGTGATGTAATATGGTGTGTAGTGTGGTGTGGTGTGATGTAATGTGGTGTAGTGTAGTGCGATGTGTGGTGTAGTGCGGTGTGTGGTGTGGTGTAGTGTAGTGTGATGTAATATGGTGTGTAGTGTGGTGTGATGTGATGTAATGTGGTGTAGTGTAGTGCGGTGTGGTGTAGTGTAGTGCGATGTGTGGTGTAGTGCGGTGTGTGGTGTGGTGTAGTGCGGTGTGGTGTAGTATAGTGCGGTGCGGTGTGGTGTAGTGTAGTGCGATGTGTGGTGTGGTGTAGTGCGGTGTGGTGTGATGTGATGTGGTGTAGTATAGTGCGGTGCGGTGTGGTGTGGTGTAGTGCGATGTGTGGTGTGGTGTGGTGTAGTGCGGTGTGGTGTGATGTGATGTGTAGTATAGTGCGGTGCGGTGTGGTATGTGTAGTGCGATGTGTGGTGTGGTGTGGTATGTGTGGTGCGGTGTAGTGCGGTGTGGTGTGATGTGATGTGGTGTAGTATAGTGCGGTGCGGTGTGGTGTGGTGTAGTGCGATGTGTGGTGTGGTGTGGTATGTGCGGTGTGGTGTGGTGTGGTGTGATGTAATGTGGTGTAGTGAGGTGTAGTGTGGTGTGGTATGTGTGGTGCGGTGTGGTGTGGTGTAGTCCGATGTGTGGTCTGGTGTGGTGTGGTATGTGTGGTGTGGTGTGATGTAATGTGGTGTAGTGTGGTGTGGTATGTGTGGTGCGGTGTAGTGTGAACCTAAAACTGATCCAAAAATATGTTGTAGGTTGCCAGGATTGGAATTGGTGGGTCTGCTCTTGGTCAAGTCATCCTAAGTGCCACAAAAATACTAACAGCTGTTATTGTTCCTGATGTTGCCTGTGGTACTGTACCTTCTAAGTAAGTGTCTTAGCACTCCACACCTGCTTACACCCCACTACACACACCACACCAGACTACACTACAGCACACCACATTACACCATGGGTAAACGACTCTTAAAACATTTTTACTTCTTCAGTGCCATAGACAAGATAACTCATCCGGACATGCTTGAACTCTTTCCCAACAGTTCATAACTTCAAAGTTATGAACTCTTTTCCAACAGTTCATAACTTCAAAGTTATGAACTCTTTTCCAACAGTTCATAACTTCAAAGTTATGAATTCTTTTCCAACAGTTCATAACTTCAAAGTTATGAACTCTTTTCCAACAGTTCATAACTTCAAAGTTATGAACTCGTTCTCAACAGTTCATAACTTCAAAGTTATGAACTCGTTTCCAACAGTTCATAACTTCAAAGTTATGAACTCTTTTCCAACAGTTCATAACTTCAAAGTTATGAACTCTTTTCCAACAGTTCATAACTTCAAAGTTATGAACTCGTTTCCAACAGTTCATAACTTCAAAGTTATGAACTCTTTTCCAACAGTTCATAACTTCAAAGTTATGAACTCGTTCTCAACAGTTCATAACTTCAAAGTTATGAACTCTTTTCTAACAGTTCATAACTTCAAAGTTATGAACTCGTTCTCAACAGTTCATAACTTCAAAGTTATGAACTCGTTCTCAACAGTTCATAACTTCAAAGTTATGAACTCGTTCTCAACAGTTCATAACTTCAAAGTTATGAACTCGTTTCCAACAGTTCATAACTTCAAAGTTATGAACTTGTTTCCAACAGTTCATAACTTCAAAGTTATGAACTCGTTATGAACTCTTTTCCAACAGTTCATAACTTCAAAGTTATGAACTCTTTTCCAACAGTTCATAACTTCAAAGTTATGAACTCCTCTCCAACAGTTCATAACTTCAAAGCTAGATGGGGTTACTAGTTTATTGATGTGATGTTTGTCAATTATTCAGATATGTGTTGTTAATAAATATTTGTTTAAAAAAAAATAGTCATTTTACTGGGGGGGAAAAACGGCACAGCAACTGTAGCTGTGTAAAATATACACAGCAGTCAACAGGTTAAATATCAAAATATTAAAACTCCATAAATATTTTTTCCACTTATGAGAATTTCAAAACAGCTCCGTCTAGGCATAATCTTTTGATATGCTGCTTTAGCTTATAAACAAGGTTTAGATTTTTTGTCCATTTCTCAGACACAAAGTAGGGAGGGTGTCTTATAAACAAGGTCTGGATTTTGTCCATTTCTCAGACATAAAATAGGGTGGGGCTCTTATAAACAAGGTCTGTATTTTTGTCCATTTCTCAGACATAAAATGGGATGGGGGTCTTATAAGCAAAGTTTGGATTTTTGTCCATTTCCAGACATAAGACTGGGAGGAGGGGGGCAGCTTATAAACGATGTTTGAATTTTTGTCCATTTCTCAGACATAAAATGGAGAGGGGGGGGGGGGGCTTCTTATAAACAAGGTTTGAATATTTGTCCATTTCTCAGACATAAAATGGAGAGGGGGGGGGCTTCTTATAAACAAGGTTTGAATATTTGTCCATTTCTCAGACATAAAATGGAAAGGGGGGGGGCTTCTTATAAACAAGGTTTGAATTTCTGTCCATTTCTCAGACATAAAATAGGGAGGGGGAGGGGGGGGGGTCTTATAAATGATGTTTGGATTTTTATCCATTTCGCGATGGGGAGAGGGTGGGGTGGAGGGGTGCTTATATTCAAGTATTTTTGGTAAACTACTGTAATATTATATATCTAATGACTGTCCGTATTTTGCTGTGTTTTTTTTTCCTCATCTTGAACAGTTGTGGTGTCAAGTCGGATCACAATTCGGTGAACAAATCGGACCACAATTCGGTCGCCATGGAAACCAGACGCCCCCCTTCGCGGGATCCCGTCTATTTCAGGTATGCATACGTCACTCCTCCATTTTGTATGTGGGTGTTGGATGGATGAGTGGGGGGGGGTGGGAGGGGTTCACTCTATTTGACTGCCTTTTCTTGTTACTGTTGTTGTTGTTGTTGCTGTTGCTGTTGTTGTTGTTGTTGCTGTTACTGTTACTGTTGTTGCTGTTGCTGTTGTTGCTGTTGCTGTTGTTGTTGTTACTGTTGTTGTTGCTGTTGTTGTTGTTGCTGTTGTTGTTGTTGTTACTGTTGTTGCTGTTGCTGTTGCTGTTGTTGCTGTTACTGTTGTTGTTGCTGTTGTTGTTGTTACTGTTGTTGTTGTTGTTGTTGCTGTTGTTGCTTTTACTGTTACTGTTGTTGTTGCTGTTGTTGTTGCTGTTGTTGCTGTTACTGTTACTGTTGTTGTTGTTTCTGTTACTGTTGTTGTTGTTGTTGTTGCTGTTACTGTTGTTGTTGTTGTCACTGTTGATGATGCTGATACTACTGCTGCTGCTGTTGTTGTTGTTGTTGTAGACCAGTGAAGATGTTAAACATAGAGCGACTCCTCTGGATAGCCGAGGCCTACATCCTGAATGTCGAAGAAGTCCATACAAGTCCGCGCAGCATCCTGCCACATGGCACATCTTTCCAAGGACAGCAGATAAACCTTTTTATATCATCAGAATTACAGAAGCAAGAGTTTGTCTTGATGGTCAGTATTGGACAGTCTTTCTCACTGTCTAGCTATCTCTCTCTCTCTCTCTCTCTCTCTCTCTCTCTCTCTCTCTCTCTCTCTCTCTCTCTCTCTCTCTCTCTCTCTCTGTGTCTGTCTGTCTTGATGCACTGGGGGTAATTGCTGGCCTTGTGCCAAAAGTAGAAACAGTTATTACGGGGTTGATACAATAAAGTACCAGTAATACACTGGGGTAATTGCTGGCCTTGTGCCAAAAGTAGAAACAATTATTACAGGGTTGATACAATAAAGTACCAGTAATACACTGGGGTAATTGCTGGCCTTGTGCCAAAAGTAGAAACAATTATTACAGGGTTGATACAATAAAGTACCAGTAATACACTGGGGTAATTGCTGGCCTTGTGCCAAAAGTAGAAACAGTTATTACGGGGTTGATACAATAAAGTACCAGTAATACACTGGGGTAATTGCTGGCCTTGTGCCAAAAGTAGAAACAGTTATTACAGGGTTGATACAATAAAGTACCAGTAATACACTGGGGTAATTGCTGGCCTTGTGCCAAAAGTAGAAACAATTATTACAGGGTTGATACAATAAAGTACCAGTAATACACTGGGGTAATTGCTGGCCTTGTGCCAAAAGTAGAAACAATTATTACAGGGTTGATACAATAAAGTACCAGTAATACACTGGGGTAATTGCTGGCCTTGTGCCAAAAGTAGAAACAATTATTACAGGGTTGATACAATAAAGTACCAGTAATACACTGGGGTAATTGCTGGCCTTGTGCCTATTGTAGAAACAATTATATTACTGTTCAGTAACGGTAGAGGAAGGATGGAGATGGTGTAGTCGGTTGGTGTGTATATTTGGTTTGGAGGGGGCCTAGTGACTGTAGGTTAACTTTGCATGTAGGGAAGGCGGGTCTTCTGTATTACTGCGTGGCGCCAAAGATCTCAATCCAGTGACATTGTCTTAGAGAGGTGCAAGTGTGATGGTTGGAATTTATCAAGCCGTGTCAATGTTATGTGAGATATTATGGTTGGAATTTATCAAATAAATCATACACAAACAGTTTTCCAAGAGATGTCAACATGAATGGACCTGTTATTTTTATCTAAAGACATTTTATTCCAATTCCACTCCGCCCGTCCCCTCAATCTATCTTATTTCTCATTCTTTCTTCTGATGAAGGACTAGCGTCCGAAACGTTAAGACCCTCTTCCTGCTATATCAAGCGTTAACTTAATATATCCCTTCCATATACTGTACCGATTGTGTTATTTCTGTTTACCTTTTACATACACGTGTGTATTTATAAATATATATATAAAACCATTAATAAATGTTCTCTCTCTTTCTCTTTGCCTCCAAACAGAGTCACAGCAATGAAATGTTGGCGCTGGTGAGGTTAAAAATAGCCAAACGTCTTCGTTTAGATCAATTTCAAATTTATGCAAATGAAAGACTTGTGAGTAGATATCGATTTTTTTTTTTTTTTTTTTTTTTTTTTTTTTTTTTTTTTTCTAAATCTTATATTAATACACCCAGTACACTCTGTAAAGTGGTAGTGTTGATGTCATGATAAAATACACCCAGTACAGCCGGTTTTACAAAGGTTTAAAGGGGTTATATAGGAAGCCTTTAAAATGGTTAATGTTATTTATTTTGAGAACAATAACTTAATATTAGTATGAACGGCCGGTTACAGCCGGTTTGAACAAAAAGAAGTGGGAGAATTCTGGCCAGTTAAAACCGGTTTGAACAGAAAGAAGTGGGAGAATTCTGACGAGTTACAGCCGGTTTGAACAGAAAGAGGTGAGAGAATTTTGGCCGTATATGGCCAGTTTAAATGCTAGAGGGTTAAAGGGGTTATATAAGGACCTTTAAAATGGTTGGTTTTGACTGGGTTGGGTATGAAAAGTGTTTATAACCGAATACTGGTGTGTATGAATATAACAAAAGACTCAGTTGTGTATATAACGTTTAATTAACAATTTGCAGGTATGTAGAATAGTATAGTTGACAAGTCAATGAAAGTAGATGAAAGAATGAAGTAAAGTTATTTGTTACCGTTTTGAAGTTAGCTCGCAAGAGACCATTAGGGTTGCCAGTTGAACGCGCCTGGTTAGAAGGCCAGGAGCTGAAAGGCAAATGAGAGAGAGATCGCTCTGAGTATCCCTTTTATAGGGTCTCAAGCCGGAAGTGACAAAAAGGGTTGCCACCCCAACGGGAAGTAACTCCAGCTACTTCCTGTCTAGAGAGCGTTAATCTATTGGTGATGTGATATAAGGTCTCAAGCCGGAAGTGACAAAAAGGGTTGCCACCCCAACGGGAAGTAACTCCAGCTACTTCCTGTCTAGAGAGCGTTAATCTATTGGTGATGTGATATAGGGTCTCAAGCCGGAAGTGACAAAAAGGGTTGCCACCCCAACGGGAGGTAACTCCAGCTACTTCCTGTCTAGAGAGCGTTAATCTATTGGTGATGTGATATAGGGTCTCAAGCCGGAAGTGACAAAAAGGGTTGCCACCCCAACGGGAAGTAACTCCAGCTACTTCCTGTCTAGAGAGCGTTAATCTATTGGTGATGTGAGCATCACAACAAGGGAGGCAACTCTTGCTACAGCTTTAACTAATGCCTTCCTTTATATATTCAGTTAAACAGCAGCAAGGACCAGAAGTTGCTTCATCAGTTGGATTTTGAAGACAACCAAATCCTGCAAGTCCGGATCTGTTCAGCTAACAGTGGTTCATCCAACAGCCAGGTGAAAGAGGTAAGATCTTTACATTTAATTTGATCACATTGTGGTGTGGGGGTTATTTAGGGGCCAGGTAGTGTGTGGTGAATATTTAGGGAGTCTGGTAGTGTGGTGGTTGTTGCTTAGGTGTCATGTGGTATGGTGGTTATTTAGGTGCTCGTCCAACAGCCAGGTGAAAGAGGTAAGATCTTTACATTTAATTTGAGATCACATTGTGGTGTGGGGGTTATTTAGGGGCCAGGTAGTGTGTGGTGGTTATTTAGGGAGTCTGGTAGTGTGGTGGTTGTTGCTTAGGTGTCATGTGGTATGGTGGTTATTTAGGTGCTCGTCCAACAGCCAGGTGAAAGAGGTAAGATCTTTACATTTAATTTGAGATCACATTGTGGTGTGGGGGTTATTTAGGGGCCAGGTAGTGTGTGGTGGTTATTTAGGGAGTCTGGTAGTGTGGTGGTTGTTGCTTAGGTGTCATGTGGTATGGTGGTTATTTAGGTGCTCGTCCAACAGCCAGGTGAAAGAGGTAAGATCTTTACATTTAATTTGATCACATTGTGGTGTGGGGGTTATTTAGGGGCCAGGTAGTGTGTGGTGGTTATTTAGGGAGTCTGGTAGTGTGGTGGTTGTTGCTTAGGTGTCATGTGGTATGGTGGTTATTTAGGTGCTCGTCCAACAGCCAGGTGAAAGAGGTAAGATCTTTACATTTAATTTGATCACATTGTGGTGTGGGGGTTATTTAGGGGCCAGGTAGTGTGTGGTGGTTATTTAGGGAGTCTGGTAGTGTGGTGGTTGTTGCTTAGGTGTCATGTGGTATGGTGGTTATTTAGGTGCTCGTCCAACAGCCAGGTGAAAGAGGTAAGATCTTTACATTTAATTTGATCACATTGTGGTGTGGGGGTTATTTAGGGGCCAGGTAGTGTGTGGTGGATATTTAGGGAGTCTGGTAGTGTGGTGGTTGTTGCTTAGGTGTCATGTGGTATGGTGGTTATTTAGGTGCTCGTCCAACAGCCAGGTGAAAGAGGTAAGATCTTTACATTTAATTTGATCACATTGTGGTGTGGGGGTTATTTAGGGGCCAGGTAGTGTGTGGTGGATATTTAGGGAGTCTGGTAGTGTTGTGGTTGTTGCTTAGGTGTCATGTGGTATGGTGGTTATTTAGGTGCTCAGCCAACTGGTTCGTCCAACAGCCAGGTGAAAGAGGTAAGATCTTTACATTTAATTTGATCACATTGTGGTGTGGGGGTTATTTAGGGGCCAGGTAGTGTGTGGTGGTTATTTAGGGAGTCTGGTAGTGTGGTGGTTGTTGCTTAGGTGTCATGTGGTATGGTGGTCATTTAGGGCTGATGTGGTGTGTGGTGGTTATTTAGGGGCCAGGTAGTGTGTGGTGGTTATTTAGGGAGTCTGGTAGTGTGGTGGTTGTTGCTTAGGTGTCATGTGGTATGGTGGTTATTTAGGTGCTCGTCCAACAGCCAGGTGAAAGAGGTAAGATCTTTACATTTAATTTGATCACATTGTGGTGTGGGGGTTATTTAGGGGCCAGGTAGTGTGTGGTGGTTATTTAGGGAGTCTGGTAGTGTGGTGGTTGTTGCTTAGGTGTCATGTGGTATGGTGGTCATTTAGGGCTGATGTGGTGTGTGGTGGTTATTTAGGGGCCAGGTAGTGTGTGGTGGTTATTTAGGGAGTCTGGTAGTGTGGTGGTTGTTGCTTAGGTGTCATGTGGTATGGTGGTTATTTAGGGCTGATGTAGTGTGTGGTGGTTATTTAGGGGTCAGGTAGTGTGTGGTGGTTATTTAGGAGTCTGGTAGTGTGTGGTGGTTGTTTAGGGGTCATGTGGTGTGGTGGTTATTTAGGGCTGATATAGTGTGTGGTGGTTATTTAGGGCTGATGTAGTGTGTGGTGATTATTTAGGGGTCACCTTGTGGTGTGGTGGTTATTTAGGGATCATGTAGTGTGTAGTGGTTGTTTAGGGGTCACCTTGTGGTGTGGTGGTTATTTAGGGATCATGTAGTGTGTGGTGGTTGTTTAGGGGTCATGTGGTATGGTGGTTATTTAAGGCTGATGTGGTGTGTGGTGGTTATTTAGGAGTCTGGTAGTGTGGTGGTTGTTTAGGGGTCATGTGGTGTGGTGGTTATTTAGGGCTGATATAGTGTGTGGTGGTTATTTAGGGGGTCACCTTGTGGTGTGGTGGTTATTTAAGGAGCATGTAGTGTGTGGTGGTTATTTAGGAGTCTGGTAGGGTGGTGGTTGTTTAGGGGTCATGTGGTATGGTGGTTATTTAGGGCTGATGTAGTGTGTGGTGGTTATTTAGGGGTCACCTTGTGGTGTGGTGGTTATTTAAGGGTCATGTACTGTGTGGTGGTTATTTAGGGCTGATGTAGTGTGGTGGTTGTTTAGGGGTCTGGTGGTGTGGTGGTTATTTAGGGGTTAGATACAGTGTGGTAGTTGTTTAGACTCAGGTGGTATGTGGTGGTTCTTTAGGGGTTAGATACAGTGTAGTTGTTTAGGGGTCAGGTGGTATGTGATATTTGAGCCGTATTGAAACGCACGTAGAAATGTATGAATAAAAGATAATTTCATATCCCTGATTTCCTTATAACTTTGAATACATCATCATCATCATCATTTTATGTCCGCTTTTCCCTGCTTGCAAGGGTGGGACGGGTCCTATTCAGCACAGCATCTCTCCACTTGTCACGGTCCTTCATCATCTCCTCCGTGAGCTTCAGCGATCTGAGGTCTGCTCTCACCACCTCCGCCCATGTTTTTCGTGGTCTTCCTCTACTGCGTCTTCCTTCTACTGGCATTTCTTGGCACTTCTTTACCCATCGGTCATCTTGCATGCACATCACATGTCCATACCAACACAGTCTTCTCTCCCGCACTCTACAATTTATCCCTCTCAAACACAGTTTATATATATAAAAGGAACGATCGACTTTCGTCAAATCGGACCAAGGAAACAATGTTTCTGTTGGTCTTTCCAATTGCTAATACTATCTATCGGTTGCAACTCCAGGTAGAAGGAGCAACGTGAAATAAAGTGTCTTGCTCAAGGAAACAACACATCACCCGGTCTGAGAATTGAAGTCACAACCTTACGATTGCAAGGCCAATGCTCTAACCACTAAGCCATGTGCCTCCATATATATATATATATATATATATATATATATATATATATATATATTGGATACTGAAACATGCCAACATTTCGATATATTTAGGGGGGGGGGGGGGCTATTGATGAGTTTGGGTGGGGGCCGCAAGTAGTGAAATCCTGGTCTTTCCTAGAAAGCGAGTATATGAGATTTGGTTGGGGTGGGGATATAGCTCAGCTGGGATTTGAACCCCCCACCTCTTCCTCTTCACACTATTCCTCCACCTACTTCTCTTTACAGATTCAAGAATGTCTACGAATTGACCAGGTAAACCACTTCTCTTTTTCCTGAGGTTTTTTTTTTTTAAAAATCACCATTGTTGTTCTTCTTCTTTTCCTTCTTCTTCTTCTTTTTCTTCTTCTTCTTCTTCTCCTCCTCCAACTTATTCCTGAGAGGATCGTGGGAGCAGAGTCCTCAAACACCCCTTCTATATATATATATATATATACTCAACTATATATATAATATGTCTATATACTCAACTATATATATATATATGTGTGTCTATATACTCAACTATATATATAATATGTCTATATACTCAACTATATATATATATAATATGTCTATATACTCAACTATATATATATATATATATATGTCTATATACTCAACTATATATATAATGTCTATATACTCAACTATATATATATGTCTATATACTCAACTATATATATATAATGTCTATATACTCAACTATATATATATAATGTCTATATACTCAACTATATATATATATATATGTGTGTGTGTCTATATACTCAACTATATATATATAATGTCTATATACTCAACTATATATATATATATATATATATATGTGTGTGTGTCTATATACTCAACTATATATATATAATATGTCTATATACTCAACTATATATATATATATATATATATATATATATATATATATATATATATATATGTGTGTGTGTCTATATACTCAACTATATATATATAATATGTCTATATAATCAATCGTGTCTGTATAATATGTCTATATAATCAATATATAATCAATATACAATCAATCTCTTCTCTGTCTTTCAGCCACATGCCAGTCCATCATCAATACAGAAATTTGACTTGGATCAGGTAAGATGTGTGTGTTGTGAGGTGTGTATGTGTGGTGAGGTGTGTGTGTTGTGAGGTGTGTATGTTGTGAGGTGTGTGTGTTGTGTGTGTGTGTTGTGAAATGTTGTGAGGTGTGTGTGTGTGTTGTGAAATGTTGTGAGGTGTGTGTGTTGTGAAATATTGTGAGGTCTGTATGTGTGGTGAGGTGTGTGTGTTGTGTTGTGAGGTGTGTATGTGTGGTGAGGTGTGTGTGTTGTGAAATGTGTGTTGTGTTGTGAGGTGTGTGTAGTGTTGTGAAATATTGTGAGGTGTGTAGTGTTGTGAAATGTGAAGTATGTGTGTTGTGTTGTGAAAGGTGTGTAGTGATGTGAGGTGTGTGTGTTGTGAAATGTGAGGTGTGTAGTGTTGTGAAAGGTGAGGTGTGTAGTGTTGTGTTGTAAAATGTGAGGTGTGTAGTGTTGTGAAATGTGAGGTGTGTAGTGTTGTGAAATGTGAGGTGTGTAGTGTTGTGAAATGTGAGGTGTGTGTGTTGTGAGGTGTGTATCTTCAACACTGTATTCTATGTATCCCAAGACCCAGTCTTCAGCCTATACTCTATACATTACAGGAGAAAATGTTGCCCGGTGTGATAATGGCCATTGGTGGACAAGTGTTTGATATGTTGTATCAGTTAGCTGAGCTGGAGGAGCCAAAGTAAGGACCTACTCTCTCTCTCTCACTCTCTCACTCACTCTCTCACACTCTCTCTCTCTCACTCTCACTCTCTCTGACTATGTCCCCCATTATATTACTGTGTCACCAGAATCACGTGCCGTGTCAGGAAACTGTTGATGTTGATCCCAACCGACCCTTCCATCTCCGACGCCTTCGATTCCATCAGCCAGCGAGTAAGTCAGCCTTTATTTTACTCCCTTTATTTATGGGGCCCAGTTGTTAGGGTGTTGGCTTGTATGATAGTAACATTGGGATTTGGACGGTGTTTTGGTGTTGGCCAGTGTGTTTTAGTCTTGCCCAGTGTGTTTTGGTGTTGGGCAGTGTGTTTTAGTCTTGCCCAGTGTGTTTTGGTGTTGGGCAGTGTGTTTTGGTCTTGCTCAGTGTGTTTTGGTCTTGCCCAGTGTGTTTTGGTCTTGGCCAGTGTGTTTTGGTGTTGGGCAGTGTGTTTTGGTCTTGCCCAGTGTGTTTTGGTCTTGGCCAGTGTGTTTTGGTGTTGGGCAGTGTGTTTTGGTCTTGGCCAGTGTGTTTTGGTCTTGCTCAGTGTGTTTTGGTGTTGGGCAGTGTGTTTTGGTCTTGGCCAGTGTGTTTTGGTCTTGCTCAGTGTGTTTTGGTGTTGGGCAGTGTGTTTTGGTCTTGCCCAGTGTGTTTTGGTCTTGGCCAGTGTGTTTTGGTGTTGGGCAGTGTGTTTTGGTGTTGGGCAGTGTGTTTTGGTCTTGCTCAGTGTGTTTTGGTGTTGGGCAGTGTGTTTTGGTCTTGGGCAGTGTGTTTTGGTCTTGGCCAGTGTGTTTTGGTCTTGGCCAGTGTGTTTTGGTGTTGGGCAGTGTGTTTTGGTCTTGCTCAGTGTGTTTTGGTGTTGGGCAGTGTGTTTTGGTCTTGGCCAGTGTGTTTTTGGTCTTGCTCAGTGTGTTTTGGTTTTGGTCTTGCCCAGTGTGTTTTGGTGTTGGCCAGTATGTTTTGGTGTTGGCCAGTGTGTTTTGGTCTTGGCCAGTGTATTTTGGTCTTGGCCAGTGTGTTTTGGCTGAGTCTTGGCCAGTGTGTTTTGGCTGAGTCTTGGCCAGTGTGTTTTGGCTGAGTCTTGGCCAGTGTGTTTTGGTAGTGGTGTTGTGGATGCTATGGTGATGGTGGGGATGGAGGTATGGTGATGATGGTGGTGGTGGTGGTAGTGTGCTGGTGGTGTTGATGATGGTAGTAGTATGGTGGTGATGTTGATGATGGTGGTAGTGATGGTAATGTGGTGGTGGTGGTGTGTTGCGGATGTTATGGTGGTGTGGCGGTGTTGATGACATGATTTCATTTTCTGTCCCCATCTAGATGGAAGTGAAGCAGTCGTGTTCCTCCGAAGATGTCAGTCCTCGCTCCAGCCCTAAGAAGGTGTCTGCACACCCTTCATCATCTTCAGGTTTATGTACCCCATCAGCGGGGACATTGAAACTCAGTCCCCACGAGATCCTCCGCTCTCTTCTCAGCTCCGCGGGGCCTGACATGTCGGCATTTAGACTCCTTTATAATCTTGAGGTATGTCTCTCTCTCTCTCTCTCTCTCTTTATATATATATATATGGAGGCACATGGCTTAGTGGTTAGAGCATTGGCCTTGCAATCGAAAGGTTGTGAGTTCAATTCTCAGACCGGGTGATGTGTTGTGTCCTTGAGCAAGACACTTTATTTCACATTGCTCCAGTTTACTCAGCTGTAGAAATGAGATGATAGGGACTGGGGTCCCTATCATTCCACTGCAAAGTGGTCGTGTAGGTGCCACGGCAAAAAAGCACCCAGCACTCACTGTAAATGAGGTTGGTGTTAGGAAGGGCATCCAGTGTAGAAATCAAGCCAGAATCAGTTCCCGTCCCACCCTTGCAAGCAGGGATAAGCGGACGTAAAATGATGATATGCATATATAATGATTCAAGGATGATTTGTTAAGGCTTCATTACGTTTATTGGTTGGTTACGTGCGTTTTGCTATTGATCAGCTCATGGTCTGATCTATTTATCATATAAAGTTTGAAAAATATCGGTTGGGTACTTCTCGAGTTTTAGAGATTCAAACTCACACATACTCACACACACACAGACATCCTCAGTTTTATATATATAGATATATATACACATATATATGTATGTAAAAGGTAAACAGAAATAACAACACAATCGGTACAGTATATGGAAGGGATATATTAGGTTAACGCTTGATATAGCACATTTCGGACGCTAGTCCTTCATCAGAAGAAAGAATGAGAAATAAGATAAATTGAAGGGACGGGCGGGGTTGGAATTGGAAAAGAAATGTCTTTAGATAAAAATAACAGGTCCATTCATGTTGACATCTCTTGGAAAACTGTTGGTGCTGGCGTTTTGTGTATGATTTGTTTTTTTAGAAAAGTGGATGATGGAGCGCGTCTACCTGAAATAGAAAAAAAAAACCATTTCGTAAAAAGAGCTATACGGTACCTTACTGGAGGAGAGCGAAACTGAACCGGGAAAAATCCATCGGGCTGCAACTCGGAACGTGGAGAGGCAAACCGATGCCTCCTGACGGTGTCGTCGGACACTGGACGGAGGGCCCGGTAAAGTTGCTTGGGGTCTGGTTTGGACCGGACCTCCAGGTGGAAAAGAACTGGAACGAGGTAAATTGAAGGGACGGGCGGGGTTGGAATTGGAAAAGAAATGTCTTTAGATAAAAATAACAGGTCCATTCATGTTGACATCTCTTGGAAAACTGTTGGTGCTGGCGTTTTGTGTATGATTTGTTTTTTTAGAAAAGTGGATGATGGAGCGCGTCTACCTGAAATAGAAAAAAAAAACCATTTCGTAAAAAGAGCTATACTTGTGCATGTGCGTCAGCATGTGACATTCCACCACATGTCTGTAGTGTAGGAGCTCTGATAAGTCGGTGAACTATGTCTATGGCATCACATGTGACATTCCACCACATGTCTGTAGTGTAGGAGCTCTGATAAGTCGGTGAACTATGTCTATGGCATCACATGTGACATTCCACCACATGTCTGTAGTGTAGGAGCTCTGATAAGTCGGTGAACTATGTCTATGGCATCACATGTGACATTCCACCACATGTCTGTAGTGTAGGAGCTCTGATAAGTCGGTGAACTATGTCTATGGCATCACATGTGACATTCCACCACATGTCTGTAGTGTAGGAGCTCTGATAAGTCGGTGAACTATGTCTATGGCATCACATGTGACATTCCACCACATGTCTGTAGTGTAGGAGCTCTGATAAGTCGGTGAACTATGTCTATGGCATCACATGTGACATTCCACCACATGTCTGTAGTGTAGGAGCTCTGATAAGTCGGTGAACTATGTCTATGGCATCACATGTGACATTCCACCACATGTCTGTAGTGTAGGAGCTCTGATAAGTCGGTGAACTATGTCTATGGCATCACATGTGACATTCCACCACATGTCTGTAGTGTAGGAGCTCTGATAAGTCGGTGAACTATGTCTATGGCATCACATGTGACATTCCACCACATGTCTGTAGTGTAGGAGCTCTGATAAGTCGGTGAACTATGTCTATGGCATCACATGTGACATTCCACCACATGTCTGTAGTGTAGGAGCTCTGATAAGTCGGTGAACTATGTCTATGGCATCACATGTGACATTCCACCACATGTCTGTAGTGTAGGAGCTCTGATAAGTCGGTGAACTATGTCTATGGCATCACATGTGACATTCCACCACATGTCTGTAGTGTAGGAGCTCTGATAAGTCGGTGAACTATGTCTATGGCATCACATGTGACATTCCACCACATGTCTGTAGTGTAGGAGCTCTGATAAGTCGGTGAACTATGTCTATGGCATCACATGTGACATTCCACCACATGTCTGTAGTGTAGGAGCTCTGATAAGTCGGTGAACTATGTCTATGGCATCACATGTGACATTCCACCACATGTCTGTAGTGTAGGAGCTCTGATAAGTCGGTGAACTATGTCTATGGCATCACATGTGACATTCCACCACATGTCTGTAGTGTAGGAGCTCTGATAAGTCGGTGAACTATGTCTATGGCATCACATGTGACATTCCACCACATGTCTGTAGTGTAGGAGCTCTGATAAGTCGGTGAACTATGTCTATGGCATCACATGTGACATTCCACCACATGTCTGTAGTGTAGGAGCTCTGATAAGTCGGTGAACTATGTCTATGGCATCACATGTGACATTCCACCACATGTCTGTAGTGTAGGAGCTCTGATAAGTCGGTGAACTATGTCTATGGCATCACATGTGACATTCCACCACATGTCTGTAGTGTAGGAGCTCTGATAAGTCGGTGAACTATGTCTATGGCATCACATGTGACATTCCACCACATGTCTGTAGTGTAGGAGCTCTGATAAGTCGGTGAACTATGTCTATGGCATCACATGTGACATTCCACCACATGTCTGTAGTGTAGGAGCTCTGATAAGTCGGTGAACTATGTCTATGGCATCACATGTGACATTCCACCACATGTCTGTAGTGTAGGAGCTCTGATAAGTCGGTGAACTATGTCTATGGCATCACAAACATCTGTCTCGTTGTTTTTTTTTTTTCAGGTACTCAGCAGTAAACTAATGCCGACAGGAGAAGAAGTTGGGGTGCAGCACAGTGCTAAACGCTTTTGTGAGGACTTCCTCATGGCTGGTGGCCTCGCACTAGTGATGCACATCCTGCAGCCGGAAGCCATGGCGACAGACATCGCATATGCCATACGTCAAGCATCATACACCATCTCATTGCAGCTGACCAAGTAAATGCACTTTTTACTTCACCTTACATGTTACTGCACATTTACACATGCCATGTGTGTGTGTGTGTGTATATATCATCATCATCATCATCATCATCACCGTTTTACGTCCGTTCTTCCACGCTAGCATGGGTTAGACGGGTTGTCCTGTTGTGGGCAGTGTCTGGTCGGCTGACCATGCCTTGCTCATACAGGAACTGATCTGGCTTGATTTCTACAGCTGGATGCCCTTCCTAACACCAACCTCAGTTACAGTGAGTGCTGGCTGCTTTTTCGTGGCGCCTACACGTCCACTTTACAGTGTGGGCTGGGTGCTTTTTTGCCGTGGCACCTCCACGACCACCTTGCAGTGGGAGAGTGTGGGGGCATATTGTCTATATGCTTCAGCATGTACCCATGGGAGGTCGGGTACCCTGTATTACTGCGTGACGCCAGAAGTCACGGTCGTGTGTCATCGCCTTTGAGAGGTGTAGTTGGGTAAGGTCGGCTTTTATCACCTCATCCCAAGTCATCATGGGTCTCCCCACTCCGCGGTTTCCATCAACTTCTAGTGCTCTGCACCTTTTTATGCAGCTGTCATCCTTCATACGCATCACATGTCCATACCAGCGTAACCGCCTCTCCTGCACGCAGCATTTGATTCCTCTTATGCTCAGTCTCTCTCTCAATTCATTTATGCTTTGTATATATATATATATATATTTGGCGCTACGCAGTAATACAGATGACCCGCCTAGCCTAAGTACAAAGCGAAAGCTACAGTCAGTAGGCACCTCTTAACAAAAATACACCCCCGTCCCACTACCCCCAATACCATCCACACCACCCCTTTCAATATGAAGTTATGTTGGTGTCACAACATCCAGTCCTAAATAAATGAGGTCGTGTAGGTGTCACGACAAAAAAACCACACAGCCCACGCTGTAATGTGGCCGTGTAGATAACACGGTAAAAACCTCCCAGCCCCACACTGTAAACGTGGTTGGTGTTAGGAAGGGCATCCAGCCGTAGAAAACCCGCCAGACAGTCCACGCTGTAATGTGGCCGTGTAGGCAACACGGTAAAAACCTCCCAGCCCCACACTGTAAATGTGGTTGGTGTTAGGAAGGGCATCCAGCCGTAGAAAACCCGCCAGACAGTCCACGCTGTAATGTGGCCGTGTAGGCAACACGGTAAAAACCTCCCAGCCCCACACTGTAAATGTGGTTGGTGTTAGGAAGGGCATCCAGCCGTAGAAAACCCGCCAGACAGTCCACGCTGTAATGTGGCTGTGTAGGCAACACGGTAAAAACCTCCCAGCCCCACACTGTAAACGTGGTTGGTGTTAGGAAGGGCATCCAGCCGTAGAAAACCCGCCAGACAGTCCTATACGAGCAGGACAACCAATCTTGCCTCAAGTGGGACAATTCCCGTCCAGACCCATGCAAGCGTGGAAGATGGACGTTAAACGATGATGATGATGATATTAGAAAGTGAGGTTTTTTTTAAAAATGAAAAAAAAAAACGAGGTGTCCTACACAAGTGAAAATATAAAGAATATATATTTATTTGGTTCCTTTGCCAGTTTCGCAGTTCTTCTGCTTTTCAAAAGTAGAATTGAGATGGAGGGTCTGTGGTAGATATACCTCATTACTGCTAGGTAATGAGGTATATACAGGTAGATATACCTCATTACTACCAGGTAATGAGGTATATACAGGTAGATATACCTCATTACTACCAGGTAACCAGGTAGATATACCTCATTACTACCAGGTAACCAGGTAGATATACCTCATTACTACCAGGTAACCAGGTAGATATACCTCGTTACTGCCAGGTAACCAGGTAGATATACCTCGTTACTGCCAGGTAACCAGGTAGATATACCTCGTTACTGTCAGGTAACCAGGTAGATATACCTCGTTACTGCCAGGTAACCAGGTAGATATACCTCGTTACTGCCAGGTAACCAGGTAGATATACCTCGTTACTGTCAGGTAACCAGGTAGATATACCTCGTTACTGTCAGGTAACCAGGTAGATATACCTCGTTACTGCCAGGTAACCAGGTAGATATACCTCGTTACTGCCAGGTAACCAGGTAGATACTGATAGGTAATGAAATAGATACAGGTAAATATTTCTCGCTACAGCCAAGTAACCAGGTAGATACAGGTAGCTATTTCTCGTTAAAGTAAGATAACTAGGTAGATACAGGTAGATACAGGTAGCTATTTCTCGTTAAAGTAAGATAACTTGGTAGATACAGGTAGCTATTTCTCGTTAAAGTAAGATAACTTGGTAGATACAGGTAGATACAGGTAGCTATTTCTCGTTAAAGTAAGATAACTTGGTAGATACAGGTAGCTATTTCTCGTTAAAGTAAGATAACTTGGTAGATACAGGTAGCTATTTCTCGTTAAAGTAAGATAACTTGGTAGATACAGGTAGCTATTTCTCGTTAAAGTAAGATAACTTGGTAGATACAGGTAGCTATTTCTCGTTAAAGTAAGATAACTTGGTAGATACAGGTAGATATTTCTCGTTAAAGTAAGATAACTTGGTAGATACAGGTAGCTATTTCTCGTTAAAGTAAGATAACTTGGTAGATACAGGTAGCTATTTCTCGTTAAAGTAAGATAACTTGGTAGATACAGGTAGCTATTTCTCGTTAAAGTAAGATAACTTGGTAGATACAGGTAGCTATTTCTCGTTAAAGTAAGATAACTTGGTAGATACAGGTAGCTATTTCTCGTTAAAGTAAGATAACTTGGTAGATACAGGTAGCTATTTCTCGTTAAAGTAAGATAACTTGGTAGATACAGGTAGCTATTTCTCGTTAAAGTAAGATAACTTGGTAGATACAGGTAGATACAGGTAGCTATTTCTCGTTAAAGTAAGATAACTTGGTAGATACAGGTAGATACAGGTAGCTATTTCTCGTTAAAGTAAGATAACTTGGTAGATACAGGTAGATACAGGTAGATATTGCTCGTTAAAGTAAGATAACTTGGTAGATACAGGTAGCTATTTCTCGTTAAAGTAAGATAACTTGGTAGATACAGGTAGATACAGGTAGCTATTTCTCGTTAAAGTAAGATAATTTGGTAGATACAGGTAGCTATTTCTCGTTAAAGTAAGATAACTTGGTAGATACAGGTAGCTATTTCTCGTTAAAGTAAGATAACTTGGTAGATACAGGTAGATACAGGTAGCTATTTCTCGTTAAAGTAAGATAACTTGGTAGATACAGGTAGATACAGGTAGCTATTTCTCGTTAAAGTAAGATAACTTGGTAGATACAGGTAGATACAGGTAGCTATTTCTCGTTAAAGTAAGATAACTTGGTAGATACAGGTAGATACAGGTAGCTATTTCTCGTTAAAGTAAGATAACTTGGTAGATACAGGTAGATACAGGTAGCTATTTCTCGTTAAAGTAAGATAACTTGGTAGATACAGGTAGATACAGGTAGCTATTTCTCGTTAAAGTAAGATAACTTGGTAGATACAGGTAGATACAGGTAGCTATTTCTCGTTAAAGTAAGATAACTTGGTAGATACAGGTAGATACAGGTAGCTATTTCTCGTTAAAGTAAGATAACTTGGTAGATACAGGTAGATACAGGTAGCTATTTCTCGTTAAAGTAAGATAACTTGGTAGATACAGGTAGATACAGGTAGCTATTTCTCGTTAAAGTAAGATAACTTGGTAGATACAGGTAGCTATTTCTCGTTAAAGTAAGATAACTTGGTAGATACAGGTAGATACAGGTAGCTATTTCTCGTTAAAGTAAGATAACTTGGTAGATACAGGTAGCTATTTCTCGTTAAAGTAAGATAACTTGGTAGATACAGGTAGCTATTTCTCGTTAAAGTAAGATAACTTGGTAGATACAGGTAGATACAGGTAGCTATTTCTCGTTAAAGTAAGATAACTTGGTAGATACAGGTAGCTATTTCTCGTTAAAGTAAGATAACTTGGTAGATACAGGTAGATACAGGTAGCTATTTCTCGTTAAAGTAAGATAACTTGGTAGATACAGGTAGCTATTTCTCGTTAAAGTAAGATAACTTGGTAGATACAGGTAGCTATTTCTCGTTAAAGTAAGATAACTTGGTAGATACAGGTAGCTATTTCTCGTTAAAGTAAGATAACTTGGTAGATACAGGTAGCTATTTCTCGTTAAAGTAAGATAACTTGGTAGATACAGGTAGCTATTTCTCGTTAAAGTAAGATAACTTGGTAGATACAGGTAGCTATTTCTCGTTAAAGTAAGATAACTTGGTAGATACAGGTAGCTATTTCTCGTTAAAGTAAGATAACTTGGTAGATACAGGTAGCTATTTCTCGTTAAAGTAAGATAACTTGGTAGATACAGGTAGCTATTTCTCGTTAAAGTAAGATAACTTGGTAGATACAGGTAGCTATTTCTCGTTAAAGTAAGATAACTTGGTAGATACAGGTAGATACAGGTAGCTATTTCTCGTTAAAGTAAGATAACTTGGTAGATACAGGTAGATACAGGTAGCTATTTCTCGTTAAAGTAAGATAACTTGGTAGATACAGGTAGATACAGGTAGCTATTTCTCGTTAAAGTAAGATAACTTGGTAGATACAGGTAGCTATTTCTCGTTAAAGTAAGATAACTTGGTAGATACAGGTAGATACAGGTAGCTATTTCTCGTTAAAGTAAGATAACTTGGTAGATACAGGTAGATACAGGTAGCTATTTCTCGTTAAAGTAAGATAACTTGGTAGATACAGGTAGCTATTTCTCGTTAAAGTAAGATAACTTGGTAGATACAGGTAGATACAGGTAGCTATTTCTCGTTAAAGTAAGATAACTTGGTAGATACAGGTAGATACAGGTAGCTATTTCTCGTTAAAGTAAGATAACTTGGTAGATACAGGTAGCTATTTCTCGTTAAAGTAAGATAACTTGGTAGATACAGGTAGCTATTTCTCGTTAAAGTAAGATAACTTGGTAGATACAGGTAGCTATTTCTCGTTAAAGTAAGATAACTTGGTAGATACAGGTAGCTATTTCTCGTTAAAGTAAGATAACTTGGTAGATACAGGTAGCTATTTCTCGTTAAAGTAAGATAACTTGGTAGATACAGGTAGATACAGGTAGCTATTTCTCGTTAAAGTAAGATAACTTGGTAGATACAGGTAGATACAGGTAGCTATTTCTCGTTAAAGTAAGATAACTTGGTAGATACAGGTAGATACAGGTAGCTATTTCTCGTTAAAGTAAGATAACTTGGTAGATACAGGTAGCTATTTCTCGTTAAAGTAAGATAACTTGGTAGATACAGGTAGATACAGGTAGCTATTTCTCGTTAAAGTAAGATAACTTGGTAGATACAGGTAGATACAGGTAGCTATTTCTCGTTAAAGTAAGATAACTTGGTAGATACAGGTAGCTATTTCTCGTTAAAGTAAGATAACTTGGTAGATACAGGTAGATACAGGTAGCTATTTCTCGTTAAAGTAAGATAACTTGGTAGATACAGGTAGATACAGGTAGCTATTTCTCGTTAAAGTAAGATAACTTGGTAGATACAGGTAGCTATTTCTCGTTAAAGTAAGATAACTTGGTAGATACAGGTAGATACAGGTAGCTATTTCTCGTTAAAGTAAGATAACTTGGTAGATACAGGTAGATACAGGTAGCTATTTCTCGTTAAAGTAAGATAACTTGGTAGATACAGGTAGCTATTTCTCGTTAAAGTAAGATAACTTGGTAGATACAGGTAGATACAGGTAGCTATTTCTCGTTAAAGTAAGATAACTTGGTAGATACAGGTAGCTATTTCTCGTTAAAGTAAGATAACTTGGTAGATACAGGTAGATACAGGTAGCTATTTCTCGTTAAAGTAAGATAACTTGGTAGATACAGGTAGATACAGGTAGCTATTTCTCGTTAAAGTAAGATAACTTGGTAGATACAGGTAGATATTGCTCGTTTACAGCCAGGTAACTAATCTGTCTCCTATGTCTTTGATTAGGTTCCTGTTGTGCGGCCAAACTGTGACAGGTGATGTCTACTTCCCACCTTCTCCTCAGGTAAAAACTACAGGTGGAGCTAATTGGATAGGTAACCTGACTGTTGAATCATCGGCAGGTGCTGCCAGCAGGGCTTTGCAGGTACGTCAACATATTGTATATATGTATATGTGTATGTGGGGGGGGGGGGTACATGTCTATATGTGGGTGCTGGGTGGGTTGGGGCGGGGGTAGTTTGTCTGGGGGGGGGGGGTTGATATATATGTTTGTGTGTGTGTGTGTGTGTGGGGGGGTTGATATATCTGTATGCGTGTGTGTGTCTGTCTGTGTAGGTGAGTTGACACTGATAGAAAGACAGGGGGAGAGAGAGAGAGAGAGAGAAACAGACGGTGAGAGAGAGACAGTGACAATGAGAGAGAAAGGGAGACACAGTGACAATGAGAGAGAGAGAGAGACAGACACAGACAGAGAGAGAGTGACAATGAGAGAGAGAGAGAGAGAGACACAGTGACAATGAGAGAGAGAGACACAGTGACAATGAGAGAGAGAGACAGTGACAATGAGAGAGAGAGAGACACAGTGACAATGAGAGAGAGAGAGAGAGACACGGGGACAATGAGAGAGAGAGACACAGTGACA
>OZ024766.1:3606849-3639349 GCA_964016885.1 Eledone cirrhosa
TATGTATCTGTGTATGTGTGTATGTATGTGTGTATCTCTATGTATGTGTGTATGTTTGTGTGTGTGTGTATCTCTATGTATCTGTGTATGTATGTATGTGTGTATATCTGTGTATGTCTGTGTGTGTGTGTATCTCTATGTATCTGTGTGTGTATGTATGTATGTGTGTATATCTATGTATCTGTGTGCGTGTGTGTATGTGTGTGTATCTCTGTGTGTGTGTGTATCTCTATGTATCTGTGTATGTATGTATGTGTGTATATCTATGTATCTGTGTGTATGTATGTGTGTATATCTATGTATCTGTGTGTATGTATGTGTGTATATCTATGTATCTGTGTATGTATGTATGTGTGTATATCTATGTATCTGTGTATGTATGTATGTGTGTATATCTATGTATCTGTATGTATGTATGTGTGTATATCTATGTATCTGTGTGTATGTGTGTATATCTATGTATCTGTGTGTATATCTATGTATCTGTGTGTATGTGTGTATATCTATGTATCTGTGTGTATGTATGTGTGTATATCTATGTATCTGTGTATGTCTGTGTGTGTGTGTATCTCTATGTATCTGTGTATGTATGTATGTGTGTATATCTATGTATCTGTGTGTATGTATGTATGTGTGTATATCTATGTATCTGTGTGTATGTATGTGTGTATATCTATGTATCTGTGTGTATGTATGTGTATATCTATGTATCTGTGTGTATGTATGTGTGTATATCTATGTATCTGTGTGTATGTATGTGTGTATATCTATGTATCTGTATGTATGTATGTGTGTATATCTATGTATCTGTGTGTATATGTATGTGTGTGTATATATATATATATATATATATATATATATATAAATATTTGCTCTACGGTTCTTATATATCTGATATATATTTATCCTTATCGAGCCCTCTTTGGATTTTAGTCTTCACATTTTTGGCTTGTATAGGCCGATAGTGCTTCTTATAGCTTTAATTGCCCTGATGAGTCCTTAATAGGATGAAACATTGTTGGCTAATAAAGACTTTTGATGTATTGAAGGCTTCTTTGATTTATTTTCATAATATATATATATATATATATATATATAGATACACACACACACACACATATGTATTTTGTATATCTAATTTGTAAAAATTCATAGCTGAAATACACTGGGGCTGTGAGGTTATTGGCTTATCAGGGCACCCCTCAATGAAAGGATGAACTCCTGAAATGACGGCTACCAGTGAAAGATTCTCGGGGACATGCATATACATGATGTAAATCTCTCTAAATATGATATCTGTTAACCCATTAGCACTTACATTACTCTATATATACTGAGTTCAAATCCCGCCGAGGTTGACTTTGCCTTTCATCCTTACGGGGTCGATAAAATAAAGTACCAGTAATGCACTGGGTATTTGCTGGCCTTGTGCCTAAAGTAGAAACAATTACTCTATATATACTATTGTATTTTCATAGTAAAGGCTTTACCTCACATAATATCTCACATAACATTTACATTACTCTATATATACTATTGTATTTTCACAGTAAAGGCTTTACCTCACATAATATCTCACATAACATTTACATTACTCTATATATACTATTGTATTTTCACAGTAAAGGCTTTACCTCACATAATACCTCACATAACATTTACATTACTCTATATATACTATTGTATTTTCACAGTAAAGGCTTTACCTCACATAATATCTCACATAACATTTACATTACTCTATATATACTATTGTATTTTCACAGTAAAGGCTTTACCTCACATAATCTCACATAACATTTACATTACTCTATATATACTATTGTATTTTCACAGTAAAGGCTTTACCTCACATAATATCTCACATAACATTTACATTACTCTATATATACTATTGTATTTTCAAAGTAAAGGCTTTACCTCACATAATATCTCACATAACATTTACATTACTCTATATATACTATTGTATTTTCACAGTAAAGGCTTTACCTCACATAATACCTCACATAGCATTTACATTACTCTATATATACTATTGTATATTCACAGTAAAGGCTTTACCTCACATAATATCTCACATAGCATTTACATTACTCTATATATACTATTGTATTTTCACAGTAAAGGCTTTACCTCACATAATATCTCACATAGCATTTACATTACTCTATATATACTATTGTATTTTCACAGTAAAGGCTTTACCTCACATAATATCTCACATAGCATTTACATTACTCTATATATACTATTGTATTTTCACAGTAAAGGCTTTACCTCACATAATACCTCACATAACATTTACATTACTCTATATATACTATTGTATTTTCACAGTAAAGGCTTTACCTCACATAATATCTCACATAACATTTACATTACTCTATATATACTATTGTATTTTCACAGAAAAGGCTTTACCTCACATAATACCTCACATAACATTTACATTACTCTATATATACTATTGTATTTTTACAGTAAAGGCTTTACCTCACATAATACCTCACATAACATTTACATTACTCTATATATACTATTGTATTGTCACAGTAAAGGCTTTACCTCACATAATATCTCGCATAACATTTACATTACTCTATATATACTATTGTATTTTCACAGTAAAGGCTTTACCTCACATAATATCTCACATAACATTTACATTACTCTATATATACTATTGTATTGTCACAGTAAAGGCTTTACCTCACATAATATCTCACATAACATTTACATTACTCTATATATACTATTGTATTGTCACAGTAAAGGCTTTACCTCACATAATATCTCACATAACATTTACATTACTCTATATATACTATTGTATTTTCATGGTAAAGGTTTTATCTCACATAATAGCAAATCTATGAAATTTTGATATTTGTTTTTGAATAATACCTTAACATCAGAATCAGTGGCGGTTATAGCCAGGAGAAAAAGGAGAGAATTCTGGCTGGATATGGCCCGTTTAAATGCTAAAGGGTTGTTGGTGATGATGAAATTAATTGCTCTTCTCTCTCTCTCTCCTCAAGGTTACTTAATCAATGTTCTCAATATTTTGAACTACGATGTCGTCTTCTGGAAAACTTATCGCGTGAGTATATTAGTTCATGTATTATTAAGAAACTGAAGGCATTTATTTTTCCATGCTAGCATGGGTTAGACAAGTTGTCCCATTTGAGACAAGCCAGATCAGGTGACCGTGTCTTGTTCACACAGAACTGATTTGGTTTGGTTTGGTTTCTACCATTGGATGCTTACATAACACTTACATAACCACTTTACAGTGTGGACTGGGTGCTTTTTGTTGTGACACCTACATGACCACTTTACAGTGTGGACTGGGTGCTTTTTGTTGTGATACCAAAACTGATTTCCAATATTTGCTTGACCAAATATTCAGTAAAAATTAAAATATATGTCACTGGATCGAGATCTTTGGCACCATGCAGTTGTACAGAAGACCCTCCTTCTCTTGCATACAAACCTACAGTCAGGCACCTCTTAACCCAATATACACCCCATCCCACACACTCTACCCATTCACTGTGTCGGTGACACAACAAAAAGTACCCAGTCTACACTGTAAAGTGGTCATGGAGGTGTCACGACAAAAAACACCAAGTCTACACTGTAAAGTGGTCATGTAGGAGACACGGTAAAAAGGCTCCCAGCCAACACTGTAAAGTGGTCATGTAGGTGACACAACAAAAAGTACCCAGTCCACACTGTAAAGTGGTCATGTAGGTGTCGCGACAAAAAGTACCCAGTCCACACTGTAAAATGGTCATGTAGGTGTCACGACAAAAAGTACCCAGTCCACACTGTAAAGTGGTCATGTAGGTGTCACAACAAAAAGTACCCAGTCCACACTGTAAAGTGGTCATGTAGGTGTCACGACAAAAAGTACCCAGTCCACACTGTAAGGTGGTCATGTAGGTGTCATGACAAAAAGTACCCAGTTCACACTGTAAAGTGGTCATGTAGGTGTCACGACAAAAAGTACCCAGTCCACACTGTAAAGTGGTCATGTAGGTGTCACAACAAAAAGTACCCAGTCCACACTGTAAAGTGGTCATGTAGGTGTCACAACAAAAAGTACCCAGTCCACACTGTAAAGTGGTCATGTAGGTGTCACGACAAAAAGTACCCAGTCCACACTGTAAGGTGGTCATGTAGGTGTCACAACAAAAAGCACCCAGTCCACACTGTAAAGTGGTCATGTAGGTGTCACGACAAAAAGCACCCAGTCCACACTGTAAAGTGGTTGGTGTTAGGAAGGGCATCCAGCTGTAGAAAAGCTGCCAGACCAGAGACACTTCCGAACGAGCGAGACGAGTGGGACAAACCCGTCCAACCCATGCTAGCGTGGAAGATGGACGTTAAACGACGATGATGATGATGATGATGGTTAACGCTAATTCTTGTCTGTTTCTCGTTACTTTCAGTGTCCGAGCAGTCCACCTACTCTGTGAATCCGTCAGCGATGTTGCGTGACGAGATAGACTGGCTGAGTAACTTCGTCACATCGGAATACCTCGAACTGCGTTCAACGGAGAACATGTTGATGGCAGGACACCTGAAACTCTGTAAAACATTACTTACCTGTCAACAGGTAAATAAGGAAGAATTTGGTAAGTTTTCCCCATCATTTAACTTATCACTCCTGTCTCTCTGTCAACATGTCTCCTGTCTCTCTGTCATCTGTCACCTAGCACCTCTCTCACATGTCGCTGTCTCTCTGTCATCTGTCTCCCCTGACTCTCTGTCACCTGTCACCTCTCTCACCTGTCACATGTCGCTGTCTCCTGTCTCTCTGTCATCTGTCACCTAGCACCTCTCTCACATGTCGCTGTCTCCTGTCTCTCTGTCATCTGTCACCTAGCACCTCTCTCACATGTCGCTGTCTCCTGTCTCTCTGTCATCTGTCACCTAGCACCTCTCTCACCTGTCACATGTCGCTGTCTCCTGTCTCTCTGTCATCTGTCACCTAGCACCTCTCTCACCTGTCACATGTCGCTGTCTCCTGTCTCTCTGTCATCTGTCACCTAGCACCTCTCTCACCTGTCACATGTTGCTGTCTCCTGTCTCTCTGTCATCTGTCACCTAGCACCTCTCTCACCTGTCACATGTCGCTGTCTCTCTGTCATCTGTCACATGTTGCTGTCTCCTGTCTCTCTGTCATCTGTCTCCCCTGACTCTCTGTCACCTGTCACCTCTCTCACCTGTCATCCACACCTCCCTCTCATCTATCACCTCTCACCTGTCACCCTGTCATCTCTCTCACCTATCATCCACACCCCCTCTCATCTCACCTCTCTCACCTCTCTCACTCACCCCTCTCTCACCTGTCACCCTCTATTTCCAGGCCAGGAGTTGATATCCGAGTTGTTAGATGATTTCCTGTTCCCAGCATCAAAACTAATCATGGACAACTTCAACCACGTCAGATCCGAGCGGCTCTTCCATAATTTTAACCCCAAGTAAGTCTTGCTGTTGTGACACATCATATGACATCTCTCCCAAGTGTGTCTTAATAATGACACCTCTTACCACACCTCATTGCTACTCAAGTGTATCTTAGTATTATGACACCTCTCACTACTACCCATGTAAGATCTTAATATTATGACACCTCTCACTACTACCCCAATAAGATCTTAGTATTATGATACGTCTCACTGCTACCCAAGTAAGTCTTACCATTATGACACATCTCACTGCTAGCCAAGTGTGTCTTAATAATACGACACCCCTTATGACACATCTCACTACTACCCAAGTAAGATCTTAATAATATGACACCCCTTGTGATACCTCATTGCTACTCAAGTGTATCTTAATATTATGACACATCTCACTACTATCCAAGTACGGTCTTAATAATATGACACCCCTTATGACACTTTGCTGCTACCCAGGTAAGATCTTGATAATGACATCTCTTATGACAGCTCACTGCTACCTAAGTAAGTTTCAATATTATGACACCACTTACGATACCTCTTACTGCTACTGCTACCCAAGTGCGTCTTAATATTATGACACTTCTTACTGCTACTCAAGTAAGTCCTAATAATATGACACATCATATGACACCACTCACTGCTACTCAAGTAAGTCCTAATAATATGACATCATATGACACCACTCACTGCTACTCAAGTAAGTCCTAATAATATGACACATCATATGACACCACTCACTGCTACTCAAGTAAGTCCTAATAATATGACACATCATATGACACCACTCACTGTTACTCAAGTAAGTCCTAATAATATGACATCATATGACACCACTCACTGCTACTCAAGTAAGTCCTAATAATATGACACATCATATGACACCACTCACTGCTACTCAAGTAAGTCCTAATAATATGACACATCATATGACACCACTCACTGCTACTCAAGTAAGTCCTAATAATATGACACATCATATGACACCACTCACTGCTACTCAAGTAAGTCCTAATAATATGACACATCATATGACACCACTCACTGCTACTCAAGTAAGTCCTAATAATATGACACATCATATGACACCACTCACTGCTACTCAAGTAAGTCCTAATAATATGACACATCATATGACACCACTCACTGCTACTCAAGTAAGTCCTAATAATATGACACATCATATGACACCACTCACTGCTACTCAAGTAAGTCCTAATAATATGACCCATCATATGACACCACTCACTGTTACTCAAGTAAGTCCTAATAATATGACACATCATATGACACCACTCACTGCTACTCAAGTAAGTCTTAATAATATGACACATCATATGACACCACTCACTGCTACTCAAGTAAGTCTTAATAATATGACACATCATATGACACCACTCACTGCTACTCAAGTAAGTCCTAATAATATGACACATCATATGACACCACTCACTGCTACTCAAGTAAGTCCTAATAATATGACACATCATATGACACCACTCACTGCTACTCAAGTAAGTCTTAATAATATGACACATCATATGACACCACTCACTGCTACTCAAGTAAGTCCTAATAATATGACACATCATATGACACCACTCACTGCTACTCAAGTAAGTCCTAATAATATGACACATCATATGACACCACTCACTGTTACTCAAGTAAGTCCTAATAATATGACACATCATATGACACCACTCACTGTTACTCAAGTAAGTCCTAATAATATGACACATCATATGACACCACTCACTGCTACTCAAGTAAGTCTTAATAATATGACACATCATATGACACCACTCACTGCTACTCAAGTAAGTCCTAATAATATGACACATCATATGACACCACTCACTGCTACTCAAGTAAGTCCTAATAATATGACACATCATATGACACCACTCACTGCTACTCAAGTAAGTCCTAATAATATGACATCATATGACACCACTCACTGCTACTCAAGTAAGTCCTAATAATATGACACATCATATGACACCACTCACTGCTACTCAAGTAAGTCCTAATAATATGACACATCATATGACACCACTCACTGCTACTCAAGTAAGTCCTAATAATATGACACATCATATGACACCACTCACTGCTACTCAAGTAAGTCTTAATAATATGACACATCATATGACACCACTCACTGCTACTCAAGTAAGTCCTAATAATATGACACATCATATGACACCACTCACTGCTACTCAAGTAAGTCCTAATAATATGACACATCATATGACACCACTCACTGCTACTCAAGTAAGTCTTAATAATATGACACATCATATGACACCACTCACTGCTACTCAAGTAAGTCCTAATAATATGACACATCATATGACACCACTCACTGCTACTCAAGTAAGTCCTAATAATATGACACATCATATGACACCACTCACTGTTACTCAAGTAAGTCCTAATAATATGACACATCATATGACACCACTCACTGTTACTCAAGTAAGTCCTAATAATATGACACATCATATGACACCACTCACTGCTACTCAAGTAAGTCTTAATAATATGACACATCATATGACACCACTCACTGCTACTCAAGTAAGTCCTAATAATATGACACATCATATGACACCACTCACTGCTACTCAAGTAAGTCCTAATAATATGACACATCATATGACACCACTCACTGCTACTCAAGTAAGTCTTAATAATATGACACATCATATGACACCACTCACTGTTACTCAAGTAAGTCCTAATAATATGACACATCATATGACACCACTCACTGCTACTCAAGTAAGTCCTAATAATATGACACATCATATGACACCACTCACTGTTACTCAAGTAAGTCTTAATAATATGACACATCATATGACACCACTTACTGCTACTCAAGTAAGTCCTAATAATATGACACATCATATGACACCACTCACTGCTACTCAAGTAAGTCTTAATAATATGACACATCATATGACACCACTCACTGCTACTCAAGTAAGTCTTAATAATATGACCCATCATATGACACCACTCACTGCTACTCAAGTAAGTCCTAATAATATGACACATCATATGACACCACTCACTGCTACTCAAGTAAGTCCTAATAATATGACACATCATATGACACCACTCACTGCTACTCAAGTAAGTCTTAATAATATGACACATCATATGACACCACTCACTGCTACTCAAGTAAGTCTTAATAATATGACACTCTAACCCCCGACACAGCCCTCCACACCACCCAATCTCACCCCCACACTACTCTATATTGCAGGTGTACCAACACAGAATCCAGGGTGGCAGCCTACCAACTGCTCACGGAACTCACCAAAAACTCTTTCAATAACCTCAGAGAAATTTCTAAACGACTTATTAAGATGCACCACATGCCCAACCCTGAATGCGCCAATGTGTGGGAGGTAAGTGACACATGCACACACACACACACACCACACACACCACACCACACCACACCACACACACACCACACCACACACACACACAGATAGGAGAGCCACCACTCCGAATAAATTGGTATGGGGTAGAGAAGTCCCCTAAGTCCAGTGAGACAACTTCCCTAGTGCTGGTGGCACGAATAAAAGCACCCAGTCCATGCTGTAAAATGGAGGGGTGGATAGGGCCCCTGGGTCCAGTAAAACAACCTCTCTAGTGCTGGTGGCACGAATAAAAGCACCCAGTCCATGCTGTAAAATGGAGAGGTGGATAGGGCCCCTGGGTCCAGTAAGACAACCTCTCTAGTGCTGGTGGCACGAATAAAAGCACCCAGTCCATGCTGTAAAATGGAGGGGTGGATAGGGCCCCTGGGTCCAGTAAGACAACCTCTCTAGTGCTGGTGGCACGAATAAAAGCACCCAGTCCATGCTGTAAAATGGAGAGGTGGATAGGGCCCCTGGGTCCAGTAAGACAACCTCTCTAGTGCTGGTGGCACGAATAAAAGCACCCAGTCCATGCTGTAAAGTGGTGCTGGTGTTAGGGAGGGCATCTAACCAGTATATATACTACTGCAAAAAACTATGAGCACAACAAATATATATACACACACACACACATAAATATTGATTGAGAGGGACGAGATGGTATGGACATGTGATGCGCATGGAGGATGAACGCTGGGTAAAGAAGTTCCAAGAAATCCCAGTGGAAGGAAGACGCAGTAGAGGAAGACCACGAAAAACATGGGCGGAGGTGGTGAGAGCTGACCTCAGATCGCTGAAAATCATGGTGGAGATGACGAAGGGCCGCGACAAGTGGAGAGATGCTGTGCTGAATAAGGCCCGTCCCTCCCTTGCAAGCAGGGAAAAGCTGTCGTAAAATGATGATGATGATATATATATATGTATATATACGAAAATGTATGACCCCGATGGCAGAGCTCAAGCTGTTTTGACGGCTATTTCTGTTTTTTAGTCCAGAAATAGCCGTCGAAACGGCTTGAACTCTGCCGTCGGGGTCATACATTTTCCTATTACCCACTCTACTACCCTAAGTATTGAGTACTCTGGTGCGTTATGGTCCATCTGGTTCCTTACCACAACTCTTTCGTTATATATATATATATAGTTGTGTGTGTGTATGTATATAGATATACATCATCATCATCATTTTACGTCCGCTTTTCCCTGCTTGCAAGGGTGGGACGGGTCCTATTCAGTACAGCATCTCTCCTTTGTCATCTCCTCCGTGAGCTTCAGCGATCTGAGGTCTGCTCTCACCACCTCCGCCCATGTTTTTCGTGGTCTTCCTCTACCACGTCTTCCTTCAACTGGCATTTCCTGGCACTTCTTCACCCAGCAGTCATCCTCCATGCACATCATATGTCCATACCACCTCAGTCTTCTCTCCTGCACACTACAGCTTACCCCTCTTATACACAGTTTCTCTCTCTCACCACCTCCGCCCATGTTTTTCGTGGTCTTCCTCTACCACATCTTCCTTCAACTGGCATTTCCTGGCACTTCTTCACCCAGCGGTCATCCTCCATGCACATCACATGTCCATACCAACACAGTCTTCTCTCCTGCACACTACAGCTTACCCCTCTTATACACAGTTTCTCTCTCTCACCACCTCCGCCCATGTTTTACGTGGTCTTCCTCTACCACGTCTTCCTTCAACTGGGATTTCTTGGCACTTCTTTACCCAGCGTTTATCCTCCATGAGTACCACATCTTCATATTGTTGTTCTTGCTCCTGTTGTGCGAAATTGTCCTTTTTATCATTATTATAGTTACACTTTTATTATTATTATTATTATTATTATTATTAATACGGCCCTTTATGATCTGAGTTCAAATCCCGCCGAGGTTAACTTTGCCTTTCATCCTTACGGGGTCGATAAAATAAAGTACCAGTAATACACTGGGTAATTGCTGGTCTTGTGCCAAATGTAGAAACAATTATTATTATTATTAATATATATATACATACATGTATGTTTATGTAAATATATAAATATTTATATATATATATATATATACACACATATATTTATATATTTAAACACTATTTATATATATACACATACACACACCTTTTCTAACAAAATATTTGCCATGTATATATGTAGTATATATATATTTATATATGTAGTATATATATGTATATATGCAGATATATATATATATATGTATATATATGTAGTATATATATATATGTATATATATGTAGTGTATATATATGTATGTATATATATATGTATATATATATATGTAGTATATGTAGTATATATATATGTAGTATATGTAGTATATGTATATGTAGTATATGTATATATGTATATGTAGTATATATATATGTAGTATATATATATGTAGTATATATATATGTAGTATATGTATATGTATATATGTATATATGTATATATGTAGTATATATATATGTAGTATATATATATGTAGTATATGTATATGTATATATGTATATATGTAGTATATATATATGTATATGTATATATGTATATATGTAGTATATATATATGTAGTATATATGTATATATGTATGTAGTATATATATATGTATATGTATATATGTATATATGTAGTATATATATATGTAGTATATATGTATATATATATGTAGTATGTATATATGTAGTATATATGTATATTTATATGTAGTATATATATATATATATATGTATATATATATAATATATGTAGTATATATATGTATATATATATGTATATGTATATATATAGTATATTGTTATCACTTTCTATACAGTATATGCCTGCTGTTGACGGCCGAGCAGACTGTGGCTTTGTTGGTTTGAAGAACGGTGGCGCCACCTGTTATATGAACTCAGTACTACAACAAATCTATATGGCACCGGGTATCTCGGAGTATATCTTGTCGGTTGACGAAGAAGAGGTTGACGAAGACAGGTAAGGGCAGGTGTTTTGGCACCATCGCTTATTTATATACACGTGTGTATGTGTGTATGTATGTATATATATATATACATACATACAATATCATCATCACCGTTTTATGTGTATATATATATACATACATACATACAATATCATCATCACCGTTTTATGTGTATATATATATATATATATACATACATACATACAATATCATCATCACCGTTTTATGTGTATATATATATACATACATACATACAATATCATCATCACCGTTTTATGTATATATATATATACATACATACATACAATATCATCATCACCGTTTTATGTGTATATATATATACATACATACATACAATATCATCATCACCGTTTTATGTATATATATATATATATATATACAATATCATCACCGTTTTATGTGTATATATATATATATATATATATATATATATACAATATCATCATCACCGTTTTATGTGTATATATATATACATACATACATACAATATCATCATCACCGTTTTATGTGTATATATATATATATATATACAATATCATCACCGTTTTATGTGTATATATATATATATATATATATATATATATACAATATCATCATCACCGTTTTATGTGTATATATATATATATCATCATCATCATCATCATCGTTTAACGTCCATCTTCCACGCTAGCATGGGTTTAGACGGGAGTTGTCCCACTTGAGGCAAGATTGGTTGTCTTGCTCGTATAGGACTGTCTGGCGGGTTTTCTACGGCTGGATGCCCTTCCTAACACCAACCATGTTTACAGTGTGGACTGGGAGGTTTTTACCGTGTTACCTACACGGCCTCATTTTATATATATATATCATCATTTCATTTTACGTCCGCTTTTCCCTGCTTGCAAGGGTGGGATGGGAACTGATTCTGGCTTGATTTCTACAGCCGGATGCCCTTCCTAACACCAACCTCATTTACAGTGAGTGCTGGGTGCTTTTTTGCCGTGGCACCTCCACGACCACTTTGCAGTGGAATGATAGGGACCCCAGTCCCTATCATCTCATTTCTACAGCTGAGTAAACTGGAGCAATGTGAAATAAAGTGTCTTGTTCAAGGAAACAACACATCACCCGGTCCGAGAATTGAACTCACAACCTTTCGATTGCAAGGTCAATGCTTTAACCACTAAGCCATGTGCTTCCACAGTATAGTATATATAGTATATATATATATATATATATATTTTAGCTTGACCTACTGCTATATTTAACCATTTCTGTCTGTCCATTGCAGCGTATATTACCACGTCCAGCAGATATTTGGCCACTTGACCGACAGCAAGCTGCAGTTTCATGAACCGGAGACTTTCTGGAAGGTGTTTAAACTTTGGGGTCAGACGATCAATATCCATGAACAGCAGGACGCCTTTGATTTCTTCCAGGCCTTTATTGATCAGGTTGACGAACACATGAAGGTGAGTCTCCCTACATTTCCTCATCATCATCATCACCATCACCATCATCATCATGATGATGATGATCACAATCATCGTGGTGATGGTTAAACCCCCTACAGTGAACATTTTGGAAGCCCATAACAGTTGAAAATAATTAACATATTTAAAAAGACAGAGTGGCTCATCAGAACTTCAAAGGAATATAAATTAAAATAATGGGATAATGTTCCATATATTGGTTTATACTATGGTGTGTTGGTTGCATGAACCCAGCCACCTAGCTGCTTTCTACTGCATATTGCACATTGAGCACATGCCTTTACGCTTCGGCTTCTAACTAACTCACCAATCTCTCCTCTCATATCTCCTCTACTATCTCCATCTCTCTCTTTAAGATTGGTTACTCTTGAACTGTATATATATATCATTTCATTTTCATCATCATTTCATTTTACGTCCCCTTTTTCCCTGCTTGCAAGGGTGGGACGGGAACTGATTCTGGCTTGATTTCTACAGCTGGATGCCCTTCCTAACACCAACCTCATTTACAGTGAGTGCTGGGTGCTTTTTTTTCCGTGGCACCTCCACGACCACTTTGCAGTGGAATGATAGGGACCCCAGTCCCTATCATCTCATTTCTACAGCTGAGTAAACTGGAGCAATGTGAAATAAAGTGTCTTGCTCAAAGAAACAAGACATCACCCGGTCTGAGAATTGAACTCACAACCTTTCGATTGCAAGCCTAATGCTCTAACCACTAAGCCATATGTCTCCACCTTAGCCATGTGCCTCCACATATATATATATATATATATATATATATATATATATATATATATATATATATATATATATATATATATATATATATATATATATATATATATATATATATATATATATATATATATATATATATATATATATATATATATATACACACACACACACACACACATACATACCAACTCAAACCAAAGCAGTGAGTGTGTTTTACTATGACCCTCTCCAAATATAACACTATAATTATCTTTTTCTATTTCTAAATTATTAATCTTTGCAGAGGATCGGAAGAGACGAAATATTCAAAAGAAAGTTTCAAGGAATTTTTTCCGACCAGAAAATTTGCAAAGATTGTCCACATCGGTATGTTGTTGTTGTTACAGCTGTTGCTGCTGTTGTTGTTGTTGTTGTTGTTACTGCTGTTGTTGTTGTTGTTACTGTTGTTGTTTGTTACTCATAGCTTCAAATATTCTGAAATGAAGAATTTGAAGGGATTTTGTAATTGTGATAATAGGTTTTGTATCATAGAACCAGACGTGTTTGGAACGTAACTTAACAAAGGTTCTTCCATAAAATAATGATGGAAGGTTTTTAAATAAATATAAATACTTTGAAACAAACAGTTTTGTATCATAGAACCAGGGGTGTTTGGAACATAACTTAACAAAGGTTCTTACATAAAATGATGATGGAAGGTTTTTAGATAAATATAAACAGTTTAAAACAGTTTTCTATCGTAGAACCAGGGATGTTTGGAACATAACTTAACAAAGGTTCTTAGTGAGGACAATCTCGGATTAAGACGAAATGTATCAAATTCAAAAGCTTTTCTTAAAATTATTATTTTTTAAAGAATTCCTTTGTTTGTCTGTTGCAGCTATGAACGAGAGGAGCCCTTTTTTGCCCTGAATTTGACTGTCAAAAATGCTACACTGCAGGACTCTCTCGATCAGTTTGTGAAAGGGGAACTTTTAGAAGGGGACAACTCATATTTCTGTGAGAAATGTCAGGAAAAGGTGACCTTGGTTTTTGATTTTTGTTTTTTTTTGTTTTTTTTTGTGGAACTAATACTCTAATATTCTGTCATCGTCTCATGGGATATTGTCTCAGCCTTTATTGTTAGTTTTGATAAATATATACATTTTATACAGGGTGTACTGGGTGTATTTTATCATCGCATCAACACCCCTCCTCAATCCATGGAGAAATTGTCTCGCAGGACACTGGGCCATGGCACAAAAACACAAGGCTGGACTGGATATATATATATGGCTTAGTGGTTAGAGCATTGGCCTTGCAATCGAAAGGTTGTGAGTTCAATTCTCAGACCGGGTGATGTGTTGTTTCCTTGAACAAGACACTTTATTTCACATTGCTCCAGTTTACTCAACTGTAGAAATGAGATGATAGGGACTGGGGTCCCTATCATTCCACTGTAAAGTGGTCGTGGAGGCGCCACGGCAAAAAAGCACCCACCACTCACTGTAGAGTGGTCGTGGAGGTGCCACGGTAAAAAAGCACCCACCACTCACTGTAAATGAGGTTGGTGTTAGGAAGGGCATCCAGCTGTAGAAATCAAGCCAGAATCAGTTCCCGTCCCACCCTTGCAAGCAGGGAAAAAGCGGACGTAAAATGATGATGATATATATGTATATATTAGATATATATTTAACAATGAAAATAATAACAACAAAGTCAAAACATTTTATCTATTCATATCATTGTTTTACAGAGTGGACTGGGTGCTTTTTGTTGTGACACCTACATGACCACTCTACAGTGTGGACTGGGTACTTTTTGTTGTGACACCTACATGACCACTTTACAGTGTGGACTGGGTACTTTTTGTCATGACACCTACATGACCACTTTACAGTGTGGACTGGGTGCTGTTTGTTGTGACACCTACATAACCACTTTACAGTGTGGACTGGGTACTTTTTGTCGTGACACCTACATGACCACTTTACAGTGTGGACTGGGTGTCTTTTGTTGTGACACCTACATGACCACTTTACAGTGTGGACTGGGTGTTTTTTGTCATGACACCTACATGACCTCTTTAGTGTGGACTGGGTGCTTTTTGTCATGACACCTACATGACCTCTTTAGTGTGGACTGGGTGCTTTTTGACATGATACCTACATGACCTCTTTAGTGTGGACTAGGTGCTTTTTGTCATGACACCTACATGACCACTTTACAGTGTGGACTGGGTGTTGTTTGTTGTGACACCCACATGATGACCTCTTTAGTGTGGACTGGGTGCTTTTTGTCATGACACCTACATGACCACTTTAGTGTGGACTGGGTGCTTTTTGTCATGACACCTGCACGATGACCTCTTTAGTGTGGACATATCAAATCTACGAGATTTTGATGATATTATTATTTATTTTGAGAACAATACCTTCACATCAATATGAGCAGCCAGTTACAACCGGTTTGAACAGAAAGAGGTGAGAGAACTCTGGCCAGATATGGCCGGTTTAAATGCTAAAGGGTTTAGGGGTTAACTGAAGTGTCCTTCCTTGTTTTTCAGAGGAACACCATTAAACGTATGTGCATCAAGACCTTACCTCCACTACTCTGCATACAACTAAAGAGGTTTGGCTATGATTGGGAGGCGCAGAAGGCTCTCAAATTTGACGATTACTTCAAGGTAAGATGTAGCCTTTTGTAGTTCTGTAGTTCTTTTATTGTTGAGTTGTATCTTGTTTGTTTTGTTGTGTGCATAGGTTTGTATACACACACACACATATATATATACACACATATATATATATATATATATATATATATATACACATATATATATTTATATATATACACACATATATATAGGTATATATATACACACATATATAGGTATATATATATATGTATATATAAGTATATGTGTATATATATATATATGTGTGTGTGTATGTATGTATATATATGTATATATAAGTATATATGTTTGTATATATAAGTATATATGTGTGTATATATAAGTATGTGTGTGTATATATATATATATAAGTATATATGTGTGTATATATATATATATGTATATATAAGTATATATGTGTGTATATATATATATATATATATGTATATATAAGTATATATGTGTGTATATATATATATGTATATATGTGTCTATATATATATGTATATATAAGTATATATGTGTGTATATATAAGTATGTGTGTATATATTAGTATATATGTATATATAAGTATATATGTATTTATATATGTATATATATGTAAGTATGTATGTATATATACTTACATTTAAGTAAGTTCCATACTAAGAGTGAGAAATGAAATTTCGTTTTCATTTTTTTCAACTTATGTATATATAAGTATATATGTATATATATGTGTATGTATATATAAGTATATAAATATGTATGTATATATATATACATATATATATATATATATATATATATATAAGTATATACTTATATATACACACATATATACTTATATATAAATATATATATATATATATATATAATATAAGATCAAAAGATGGTTAAAGGAGTTCAATATATTTTATTATGCGCATTTCAAAAACAAACATCATCAAACAATAATATTTGTGTTTTCATCAGATAAAACAGGAGAACATGATATGAAGGCTAAAAAAAACACTTGTTGATAGTGCAGTTTTAAATCAACATATGAAAAGTGGTTTTAGATTGATGTGTGATATTGGGAAAAATATTTTATTTAGAGAGGGGGGGAGAGAAAAGGATGAAAAGGGAAGGAGATGAGAGGGAGAGATGGGTGATAGAGAGAAAGAGATAGTTTTTATAACAGAGAGGAGATATATTTTATATAGAGGGGTTGAAAACCGTTGGAAGATACTGTATAAATTAAAAATTTTGAAAATTAACGAAGGGAGGATATGTGCGAGGAAAAAATATATTATATTTAGGGAGGGGTGGGGGTGGAAAGGATGAAAAAAGGGGAGGAGATGAGAGTGAAGGTGGAACGCACTTTCTAAAGCTGGCTATCCAGATAAAATCAAATATAATAAAGAAACAAATTCTAGGAAAACTTACAGTAGAATATTTAATCATAACCATTCCAATAATTTTAATAAAAGACCTAGATACAAAAACATAATCTGGTATAATGCTCCTTTCTCCATCTCTATTAATAACAATATTCCTAAATTATTTTTTAGTGCCTTAAATAAATGCTTCCCTCCCTCACATATCTATAGTAAAATATTTAACAAACACACCATTAAATTTTCGTATTCTACATCCTCCAATATTTCCAACATCATTTCTAAACACAACAACAAAATATTAAATACTAAATCTCTTCCTTCCAATATTGAATCTCATAATAACAATAATAGTACTCCTGACGTCATTGTAAACCCTAGGCTAACTTCTGTAAACCCAAATGCAACGTCAAACACAACTTCGCTAAATGTTCATAATCCAACTCTAAATCAAGAAACTATTATTCCTATTATTCCTATCGCAAACAACTTCTCCAATCCAATTCCTTCTATAGATAACACTAGATCACTCATTAATAATCTCTCTAATTGCAACTGCCGCATTAAAAATAAATGTCCTCTCAACAACCATTGCCTCGATAAAAACTTAATTTATGAATGTAAAATTATAACTAGCACCAACTCCTTCACCTATTTTGGCTCCACTTCCACCTCTTTTAAAGCTCGTCTCTATAATCATCATTCATCTTTCAAATACAAACTTAAAAGAACTAACACTGCTCTCTCAGAACTCATATGGTCCTTAAAAGACAAAAACATTAAATATAACATCTTTTGGAAAAAGATTTCTTCTGCATCCTCGTACTTGAACAGTTCTCTATCTAAAATCTGTAATCTCTGCCTAAATGAAAAATTTACCATTATCTCTAACCTAGAATCCATAATAAATAGACGCTCGGATTTGTTTTCCATCTGCCTTCATAAATTCCATAGAACTTTTCACAAAGTATACAGTTAATATTCAATTCTTTATCAATTTAGAATCTTTTCTCAAAGGCACATATACATACACCTCTTTAAAATATACCCATCTACCTTACTTTAAAGGGCATTATACACTCTATAGTACTCGTTTATTCATTTACCTCATCCTATCTTCTCGTAAAACAATAACATTTGTTTTTGACATTTTGAATATTCATCCGCAATCATTATTATTTTTTTTTTCCCTCTATCATAAATCTTTTTAATCTCAATTTCATCCTTAATTTATTATTATATATATTTTTTTTAATATATACTCATATATTCTTTAAAATATACCCATCTACCTTACTTTAAAGGGCATTATACACTCTATAATACCCGTTTACTCATCACCCTCATTATATCTCTTCGTAAAACAATAACATTTGTTTTTGACATTTTGAGTATTCATCCGCAATCATTATTATTTTTTCTCTCTATCATAAATCTTTTTAATCTCAATTTCATCCTTAATTTATTATTATTATTTTTTTCTCCCCATCAACGAACTCATTATTAATACATATGAATTCAATATAAATTTTTCTCAAATCCTATACATAAACATTTTCTCTTTGCTAATTTTAAGATTCCTACATTTCTCCTTTTGAATATTCACCCACAATTATTATTTTTTTCTCTCTATCTCCATACATAATCTCCCTTCGTTATTTTTTTCTCTCTATCTCCATACATAATTTCCCTTCGTTAATTTTCAAATTCCTTTAATTTATACATTATCTTCCAACGGTTCCCAACCTCTCTATATTAAAACATTATATCTTTTTCTCAGTTATAAAAACTATCTCTTTCTCTCTATCACCCATCTCTCCCTTTCCACCTTCACTCTCATCTCCTCCCCTTTTTTCATCCTTTCCACCCCCACCCCTCCCTAAATATAATATATTTTTTCCTCGCACATATCCTCCCTTCGTTAATTTTCAAAATTTTTAATTTATACAGTATCTTCCAACGGTTTTCAACCCCTCTATATAAAATATATCTCCTCTCTGTTATAAAAACTATCTCTTTCTCTCTATCACCCATCTCTCCCTCTCATCTCCTTCCCTTTTCATCCTTTTCTCTCCCCCCCTCTCTAAATAAAATATTTTTCCCAATATCACACATCAATCTAAAACCACTTTTCATATGTTGATTTAAAACTGCACTATCAACAAGTGTTTTTTTTAGCCTTCATATCATGTTCTCCTGTTTTATCTGATGAAAACACAAATATTATTGTTTGATGATGTTTGTTTTTGAAATGCGCATAATAAAATATATTGAACTCCTTTAACCATCTTTTGATCTTATATTATGCATACTCCAGTCCCACAAACTGTAGAGTGCTTCTTATCCGATATCTGCATTGCTTTATTGTACTACAATAAAACTTACCTCCTACATATATATATATATATATATATATATATATATATATATATATATATATATGTATATATGACTGTATATATATATATATATATGTGCAGAGGATGTAAAATGATGATGGTGATGATGATGTTTGTCTCTTTTTGTTGTTTATTTTTCATTTTAGTTTCCGTGGGTTTTGGATATGGAGCCCTACACCGCTGAGGGGATGGCGAGGCGGGAGAGCGAGATTCTGCAGAGCTACCTGGACGAGGACAACAACAGCGGCAGTAGCAGCAGCAGCAGCAGCCTGGCTGGCAGTGGCGGTGGTGGTGGTGGTGGAGACACCAACAACAACAACAACAACAGCAGCAGCAGCAAGGGCACGTCGCTGGAGTCCTGCCAGGAGGAGACCCTGGCGGAGGCGACGCAAGCCGTCTCCCCCCCTGTCTCATCGTCCCAGCTCTCGCAGCAGCAGCAGCAGTACGATGACCTGGAGGTCGGTACCATGACGACAACAACGACGGCGGCCAGCAGTGGGAGCACTGCAACGGCTACACCATCCAGCACCACCACCACCACCACTACTACCATGACACCACCTCAACAGCAACAACAACAACTACTACAGCAGCAGCCACAACATGTCCTGGTCCCTAACAGGATTAACTACGAACTGGTCGGAATTGTGGTCCACAGCGGCCAAGCCAATGCAGGACATTATTATTCGTTTATCAAGGACAGGAGGTAAGTGGGGTGGGGAGAGGGGTGGAGGGGGAGGGGCGGGGTGGGGGTCTAGGGTGTGGTGTAGTGTAGTGGTGGTGGTGGGGGTCTAGGGTGTGGTGTAGTGGTAGTGGTGGTAGTGTGGTGTAGTGTAGTCTGGTGGTGGTGGTGGTGGTGGTGGTCTGGTGTGGTGTGGTGGTAGTGTGGTCTGGTGTGGTGTGGTGGTAGTGTGGTCTGGTGTGGTGTGGTGGTAGTGTGGTCTGGTGTGGTGTGGTGGTAGTGTGGTCTGGTGTAGTGGTGGTGGTAGTGTGGTCTGGTGTGGTGGTGGTAGTGTGGTCTGGTGTAGTGGTGGTAGTGTGGTCTGGTGTGGTGTAGTGGTGGTAGTGTGGTCTGGTGTGGTGTGGTGGTGGTAGTGTGGTGTGGTGTGGTGTAGTGGTGGTGGTGGTAGTGTGGTCTGGTGTGGTGGTGGTGGTGGTGTGGTGTGGTGTGGTGGTGGTAGTGTGGTCTGGTGTAGTGGTGGTAGTGTGGTCTGGTGTAGTGGTGGTAGTGTGGTCTGGTGTGGTGGTGGTGGTGGTAGTGTGGTCTGGTGTAGTGGTGGTAGTGTGGTCTGGTGTGGTGGTGGTGTGGTGTGGTGGTGGTAGTGTGGTCTGGTGTAGTGGTGGTGGTGGTAGTGTGGTGTGGTGGTAGTGTGGTCTGGTGTGGTGTGGTGTAGTGGTAGTGTGGTCTGGTGTGGTGTGGTGGTGGTGTGGTCTGGTGTGGTGTGGTGGTGGTGGTGTGGTGTGGTGGTGGTGGTGGTGGTGTGGTGTGTAGTGGTGGTAGTGTGGTCTGGTGTAGTGGTGGTAGTGTGGTCTGGTGTAGTGGTGGTAGTGTGGTCTGGTGTAGTGGTGGTAGGGTGGTCTGGTGTGGTGGTGGTACAGTGGTCTGGTGTGGTCTGGTGTGGTGGTGGTACAGTGGTCTGGTGTGGTGTGGTGGTAGTGTGGTCTGGTGTGGTGGTGGTACAGTGGTCTGGTGTGGTGTGGTGGTGGTACAGTGGTCTGGTGTGGTGTGGTGGTAGTGTGGTCTGGTGTGGTGGTGGTGGTAGTGTGGTCTGGTGTAGTGGTGGTAGTGTGGTCTGGTGTGGTGTAGTGGTGGTAGTGTGGTCTGGTGTGGTGTGGTGGTGGTGGTAGTGTGGTGTGGTGTAGTGGTGGTGGTGGTAGTGTGGTCTGGTGGGGTGGTGGTGGTGGTGTGGTGTGGTGGTGGTAGTGTGGTCTGGTGTAGTGGTGGTAGTGTGGTCTGGTGTAGTGGTGGTGGTGGTAGTGTGGTCTGGTGTGGTGGTGGTGGTGGTAGTGTGGTCTGGTGTAGTGGTGGTAGTGTGGTCTGGTGTGGTGGTGGTGGTGTGGTCTGGTGTGGTGGTGGTGGTGGTGTGGTGTAGTGGTGGTGGTGGTAGTGTGGTCTGGTGTGGTGTGGTGTGGTGTAGTGGTAGTGTGGTCTGGTGTGGTGTGGTGGTGGTGTGGTCTGGTGTGGTGTGGTGGTGGTGGTGTGGTGTGGTGTGGTGTGTAGTGGTGGTAGTGTGGTCTGGTGTAGTGGTGGTAGTGTGGTCTGGTGTGGTGGTGGTACAGTGGTCTGGTGTGGTGTGGTGGTAGTGTGGTCTGGTGTGGTGGTGGTACAGTGGTCTGGTGTGGTGTGGTGGTAGTGTGGTCTGGTGTGGTGGTGGTACAGTGGTCTGGTGTGGTGGTGGTACAGTGGTCTGGTGTGGTGTGGTGGTAGTGTGGTCTGGTGTGGTGGTGGTACAGTGGTCTGGTGTGGTGTGGTGGTGGTGGTGGTGTGGTCTGGTGTGGTGGTGGTGGTAGTGTGGTCTGGTGGTGGTGGTGTGGTGTGGTCTGGTGTGGTGGTAGTGTGGTCTGGTGTGGTGGTGGTGTGGTGGTGGTAGTGTGGTCTGGTGTAGTGGTGGTAGGGTGGTCTGGTGTGGTGGTGGTGGTGGTAGTGTGGTCTGGTGTGGTGTGGTGGTAGTGTGGTCTGGTGTGGTGTGGTGGTGGTAGTGTGGTAGTATGGTGGTGGTGTGGTGAGGGGGTGGGGGTCTAGGGTTTGGTGTAGTGGTGGTGGTGGTGGTAGTGTGGTCTGGTGTAGTGTAGTAGTATGGTGGTGGTGTGGTGTCAGGTAAGGTGTAGTGTGGTCGAACATCACCACCACTACACCACCATCACACTACACCACACCACCACCACTACCACCACACTACTACACTACACCACCGCCACTACCACCACACTACACCACCACACTACTACACTACACCACCACTACACTACACTACACCACCACCACCACTGTAACTCTCCACTCTCTATTACAGGGGTACTATCTCTACAAACCCTAACAAGGGACGTTGGTACACCACTACATCACCATCACCACCACCACCTTCACACCACCGCACAAACCACCACACCACCACCACCACCACCACTGTAACTCTCCTCTCTCTATTACAGGGGTACTATCTCTACAAACCCCAACAAGGGATGTTGGTACACCAAAACACCACTACCACACCACCACTACAACCACCATACCACCACAACTACAACCACCACTACACCACCACCACTACTACACTACCACCACTGTAACTCTCCTCTCTCTATTACAGGGGTACTCTCTCTTCAAACCCCAACAAGGGACGTTGGTACAAATTTAACGACATCACAGTTGAGGAATTTTATATGACTGACGCCAGCATTGAGGCAGAGTGTTTTGGAGGTTTTTATAAGGCCAAGGTTTACGACCAAAGTAAGTATTGTCATAACTACTGTCATATCTATTGTCATTACTGTCATAGCCATTGTCATATCATTTGTCATACAACAAAAAGCACCCAGTCCACACTGTAAAGTGGTCATGTAGGTGTCACAACAAAAAGCACCCAGTACACACTGTAAAGTGGTCATGTAGGTGTCACAACAAAAAGTACCCAGTCCACACTGTAAAGTGGTCATGTAGGTGTCACAACAAAAAGCACCCAGTCCACACTGTAAAGTGGTCATGTAGGTGTCACAACAAAAAGCACCCAGTCCACACTGTAAAGTGGTCATGTAGGTGTCACAACAAAAAGCACCCAGTCCACACTGTAAAGTGGTCATGTAGGTGTCACAACAAAAAGCACCCAGTCCACACTGTAAAGTGGTCATGTAGGTGTCACAACAAAAAGCACCCAGTCCACACTGTAAAGTGGTCATGTAGGTGTCACAACAAAAAGCACCCAGTCCACACTGTAAAGTGGTCATGTAGGTGTCACAACAAAAAGCACCCAGTCCACACTGTAAAGTGGTCATGTAGGTGTCACAACAAAAAGCACCCAGCCCACACTGTAAAGTGGTCATGTAGGTGTCACAACAAACAGCACCCAGTCCACACTGTAAAGTGGTCATGTAGGTGTCACAACAAAAAGCACCCAGTCCACACTGTAAAGTGGTCATGTAGGTGTCACAACAAAAAGCACCCAGTCCACACTGTAAAGTGGTCATGTAGGTGTCACAACAAAAAGCACCCAGTCCACACTGTAAAGTGGTCATGTAGGTGTCACAACAAAAAGCACCCAGTCCACACTGTAAAGTGGTCATGTAGGTGTCACAACAAAAAGCACCCAGCCCACACTGTAAAGTGGTCATGTAGGTGTCACAACAAACAGCACCCAGTACACACTGTAAAGTGGTCATGTAGGTGTCACAACAAACAGCACCCAGTACACACTGTAAAGTGGTCATGTAGGTGTCACGATAAAAAGACACCCAGCACTCACTGTAAATGAGGTTGGTGTTAGGGAGGGCATCCAGCTGTAGAAATCAAGCCAGAATCAGTTCCCATATGAACAAGACAAGGTCACCTAGCATTGCCCACAACAGGACAACCCGTCTATGATGTATTAAGGTTTATGACCTAAGTGTTTATACAGTAACCATTGTAAAAAGATGTTTATGTCTTGTTCTGCTTCCAGATATGGCCTACCCCGAAGACAGGATCCGATACTGGAATGGATACATGCTCTTTTATGAACGCATTGAAGAACCAAAGACACCCCTCTCTGCCAAGAAATCCAAAGTGTCACTTTCCAAATGTGCTCACCTGGAACCAAGGTAAACATAGCCATCAACACACATATTCAATACAGTTATTACAACAGTCAGCTGAAATGTTCATAGGGTGACTATAAAGGAGTGATGCTAGAGCTGTGAAATCTTGCATGCATAAATTTCAACTTGTCTTATTAATAACTGCATTGTTTCTTTCCAGGAACTATGTTGAAAATAATAAACCTCATTTGGTCATTCCATGAGAGTATCTTGGTCAGGCTATGAACTTTTTAGCCCCCAGTCCACAGTAAAGTGGTCATGTAGGTGTCACGACAAAAAGCACCCAGTACATAGTATATATAAAGTATTGTAAACGCTATGTGAGGTAAAGCCTTTACTGTGAAAATACAATAGTATATATAGAGTAATGTAAATGTTATGTGAGATATTATGTGAGGTAAAGCCTTTACTGTGACAATACAATAGTATATATAGAGTAATGTAAATGTTATGTGAGATTTTATGTGAGGTAAAGCCTTTACTGTGACAATACAATAGTATATATAGAGTAATGTAAATGTTATGTGAGATATTATGTGAGGTAAAGCCTTTACTGTGACAATACAATAGTATATATAGAGTAATGTAAATGTTATGTGAGGTAAAGCCTTTACTGTGACAATACAATAGTATATATAGAGTAATGTAAATGTTATGTGAGATATTATGTGAGGTAAAGCCTTTACTGTGACAATACAATAGTATATATAGAGTAATGTAAATGTTATGTGAGATATTATGTGAGGTAAAGCCTTTACTGTGACAATACAATAGTATATATAGAGTAATGTAAATGTTATGAGATATTATGTGAGGTAAAGCCTTTACTGTGACAATACAATAGTATATATAGAGTAATGTAAATGTTATGTGAGATATTATGTGAGGTAAAGCCTTTACTGTGACAATACAATAGTATATATAGAGTAATGTAAATGTTATGTGAGATATTATGTGAGGTAAAGCCTTTACTGTGAAAATACAATAGTATATATAGAGTAATGTAAATGTTATGTGAGATATTATGTGAGGTAAAGCCTTTACTGTGACAATACAATAGTATATATAGAGTAATGTAAATGTTATGTGAGATATTATGTGAGGTAAAGCCTTTACTGTGACAATACAATAGTATATATAGAGTAATGTAAATGTTATGTGAGGTAAAGCCTTTACTGTGAAAATACAATAGTATATATAGAGTAATGTAAATGTTATGTGAGATATTATGTGAGGTAAAGCCTTTACTGTGAAAATACAATAGTATATATAGAGTAATGTAATTGTTATGTGAGGTAAAGCCTTTACTGTGACAATACAATAGTATATATAGAGTAATGTAAATGGTAAAGGGTTAAACTCTGACAGCTAGGTATGACATACACACCTTCATTTTTACACGAGGACCTTCAGTAACATTTGGTCATTTTTTGTTCATTGTAGACGCAGCTTAAACTCCGACAGCTTGGTAGAGTTAACGGAGCTGGTACACAAGGGAGAGAAGCGCGGAATCTTCACGGAAAAAATGCCAGCAAGTATCGAGAAAGTTATCGGAACAGAAAATATCATTTTTGTGAAAAACAGGGATGTTTATAACAACGAATATTTCCGATTTGTGAAGAATTTAACGGCTGTTAATGCTGTAAGTTGTTGTTGTTGTTGTTACTGTTGTTACTGTTGTTGTTGCTGTTGTTGTTGTTGTTACTGTTGTTGTTGCTGTTGTTGTTGTTGTTATTGTTCTTGTGTGTGCCCTAATGTACACTAACCCCTATATTTTCTCTCCCTACAGTCCCACCAAAGCGACCCCCGCCACAATAAGCTGTGTGTGCCCTAATGTACACTAACCCCTATATTTTCTCTCCCTACAGTCCCACCAAAGCGACCCCTGCTACAACAAGCTGTGTGTCCAGTCCCTACAACTAGGGATGAAGTTTCTAATAAACACATACTTCAGAGCCAAGTTAAAAACGAAGTAAGACATTGCATCATCTTCATCTTGTTGTTGTTTGTTGTTGTTATGGGGGGACAGGTCCCTGTTGTTTACCAAACCCTTAACTCCCACTCTAGGAAAGATCATCCAGCCAAACAAAGGGTTAAAGATATAACAGCCTCGCTGTTGTTGAGGCTATCCTGTAGACTGTGTGTAATGTCATGATGTTGTTTGTTGTTGTTAGGGGGGGACAGGTCCCTGTTGTTTACCAAACCCTTAACTCCCACTCTAGGAAAGATCATCCAGCTAAACAAAGGGTTAAAGATATAATAACCTCGCTGTTGTTGAGGCTATCCTGTAGACTGTGTGTAATGTCATGATGTTGTTTGTTGTTGTTAGGGGGGGACAGGTCCCTGTTGTTTACCAAACCCTTAACTCCCACTCTAGGAAAGATCATCCAGCCAAACAAAGGGTTAAAGATATAACAGCCTCGCTGTTGTTGAGGCTATCCTGTAGACTGTGTGTAATGTCATGATGAAATACACCCCCACTACACATTCATGATGACATTTTAGCCATTTTATTGTCATTTTCTTCATTTGTTTCGGACTGGATGTTGTGGTACCAACATAACTTTACATTGGAAGGGGTGGGGTAGTGGGATGGGGGGGGGGGGGTATTTTGTTATAGGTGCCTACTGACTGTAGTGGGTTTCACTTTGTACTTAGGCAAGGCGGGTCTTCTGTATTACTGTGTAGCGCCAAAGATCTCGTTTACAGTGTGGACTGGGAGGTTTTTACCGTGTCACCTACACAGCCACATTACAGCGTGGACTGTGTGTTTTATTGTTGTGACACCTACACGTCTGGTGGGTTTTCTATGGCTGGATGCCCTTCCTAACACCAACCACGTTTACAGTGTGGAACTGGGAGGTTTTTACCGTGTTACCTACACGGCCACATTACAGCGTGGACTGTGTTTTTTTTTTTTCGTGACACCTACACGACCTCATTTATTTAGGACTGGATGTTGTGGTACCAACATAGCTTTACATCGGAAGGGGTGGTGTGGATGGGGTGGGGGTAGTGGGACGGGGGTGTATTTTTGTTAAGAGGTGCCTACTGACTGTAGTAGGTTTCGCTTTGTACTTAGGCAAGGCGGGTCTTCTGTATTACTGAGTAGCGCCAAAGATCTCGGTCCAGTGACATTGTCTTGGAGAGGTGTAAGTGTGTGAGGTCGGAATTTATCAAATCGTCCCAGGTTTTTCTGGGTCTGCCTACTCCGTGGCTACCATCTATCTTTATTGCCCTGCACTTTTTTATACAGCTGTCATCTTTCATGCGCATCACGCGCATATATAATATATATATATATATATATATTATGTATGTATATATAATATATTATGTATGTGTGTGTATATGTATATGAAGGCCCATGGCTTAGTGGTTAGAGCATTGGCCTTGCAATCGAAAGGTTGTGAGTTCAATTCTCAGACCGGGTGATGTGTTGTGTCCTTGAGCAAGATACTTTATTTCACATTGCTCCAGTTTACTCAGCTGTAGAAATGAGATGATAGGGACTGGGGTCCCTATCATTCCACTGCAAAGTGGTCGTGGAGGCGCCACGGCAAAAAAGCACCCAGCACTCACTGTAAATGAGGTTGGTGTTAGGAAGGGCATCCAGCTGTAGAGATCAAGCCAGGATCAGTTCCCGTCCCACCCTTGCAAGCTGGGGAAAAACGGGACGTAAAATGATGATGATGATGATGATGATATATATTGTTGTTGTTGTTGTCCAGGTTTGAGCTTGATGAGTGGGTTAGTGTGGTGGAGACGTTGGTGACCCGAAGCAAGGAGGCCTGCATGTGGCTCATAGATATGATAGGTGAACAGGATGGTTACACCTACATCAAGTAAGCAGCTTTTTTTATCTCTTTCTTAACCCTCTTCCTTCCACTATCTGCGTTCTCAAGGTCCTAGCTTCTTAAATGTGTTAAACCCTTTTGCTGTCATATAAAACCCCTATATATCTGTGTTTTCAAGGTCCTATCTTGTGTGTTAAACCATTTTTCTCTATATAAAACCCCTATATATCTGTGTTTTCAAGGTCCTATCTTGTGTGTTAAACCATTTTTCTGTTATATAAAACCCCTATATATCTGTGTTTTCAAGGTCCTATCTTGTGTGTTAAACCCTTTTTCTCTATATAAAACCCCTATATATCTGTGTTTTCAAGGTCCTATCTTGTGTGTTAAACCATTTTTCTGTTATATAAAACCCCTATATATCTGTGTTTTCAAGGTCCTATCTTGTGTGTTAAACCCTTTTTCTCTATATAAAACCCCTATATATCTGTGTTTTCAAGGTCCTATCTTGTGTGTTAAACCCTTTTTCTGTTATATAAAACCCCTATATATCTGTGTTTTCAAGGTCCTATCTTGTGTGTTAAACCCTTTTTCTCTATATAAAACCCCTATATATCTGTGTTTTCAAGGTCCTATCTTGTGTGTTAAACCCTTTTTCTCTATATAAAACCCCTATATATCTGTGTTTTCAAGGTCCTATCTTGTGTGTTAAACCCTTTTTCTCTATATAAAACCCCTATATATCTGTGTTTTCAAGGTCCTATCTTGTGTGTTAAACCCTTTTTCTCTATATAAAACCCCTATATATCTGTGTTTTCAAGGTCCTATCTTGTGTGTTAAACCATTTTTCTGTTATATAAAACCCCTATATATCTGTGTTTTCAAGGTCCTATCTTGTGTGTTAAACCCTTTTTCTCTATATAAAACCCCTATATATCTGTGTTTTCAAGGTCCTATCTTGTGTGTTAAACCATTTTTCTGTTATATAAAACCCCTATATATCTGTGTTTTCAAGGTCCTATCTTGTGTGTTAAACCCTTTTTCTCTATATAAAACCCCTATATATCTGTGTTTTCAAGGTCCTATCTTGTGTGTTAAACCCTTTTTCTCTATATAAAACCCCTATATATCTGTGTTTTCAAGGTCCTATCTTGTGTTAAACCCTTTTTCTCTATATAAAACCCCTATATATCTGTGTTTTCAAGGTCCTATCTTGTGTGTTAAACCATTTTTCTGTTATATAAAACCCCTATATATCTGTGTTTTCAAGGTCCTATCTTGTGTGTTAAACCATTTTTCTGTTATATAAAACCCCTATATATATATTTGCTGTCTTATAAACCCCCTATCTATGTTTTTAATGTCCTATTTTCTACAGGATATTAAACCCTTTTGCTGTTATATAAAACCCTTTTGTTGTCATATAAAACCCTTATCTATTGTTTTTAAGGTCCTACCTTCTTCAGTGTGTTAAACCCTTTTGCTGTCATATAAAACCCTCATCTATCTGTTTTTAAGGTCCTACCTTCTTCAGTGTGTTAAACCCTTTTGCTGTCATATAAAACCCTCATCTATCTGTTTTTAAGGTCCTACCTTCTTCAGTGTGTTAAACCCTTTTGCTGTCATATAAAACCCTCATCTATCTGTTTTTAAGGTCCTACCTTCTTCAGTGTGTTAAACCCTTTTGCTGTCATATAAAACCCTCATCTATCTGTTTTTAAGGTCCTACCTTCTTCAGTGTGTTAAACCCTTTTGCTGTCATATAAAACCCTCATCTATCTGTTTTTAAGGTCCTACCTTCTTCAGTGTGTTAAACCCTTTTGCTGTCATATAAAACCCTCATCTATCTGTTTTTAAGGTCCTACCTTCTTCAGTGTGTTAAACCCTTTTGCTGTCATATAAAACCCTCATCTATCTGTTTTTAAGGTCCTACCTTCTTCAGTGTGTTAAACCCTTTTGCTGTCATATAAAACCCTCATCTATCTGTTTTTAAGGTCCTACCTTCTTCAGTGTGTTAAACCCTTTTGCTGTCATATAAAACCCTCATCTATCTGTTTTTAAGGTCCTACCTTCTTCAGTGTGTTAAACCCTTTTGCTGTCATATAAAACCCTCATCTATCTGTTTTTAAGGTCCTACCTTCTTCAGTGTGTTAAACCCTTTTGCTGTCATATAAAACCCTCATCTATCTGTTTTTAAGGTCCTACCTTCTTCAGTGTGTTAAACCCTTTTGCTGTCATATAAAACCCTCATCTATCTGTTTTTAAGGTCCTACCTTCTTCAGTGTGTTAAACCCTTTTGCTGTCATATAAAACCCTCATCTATCTGTTTTTAAGGTCCTACCTTCTTCAGTGTGTTAAACCCTTTTGCTGTCATATAAAACCCTCATCTATCTGTTTTTAAGGTCCTACCTTCTTGAGTGTGTTAAACCCTTTTGCTGTCATATAAAACCCTTTTGCTGTCATATAAAACCCTCATCTATCTGTTTTTAAGGTCCTACCTTCTTGAGTGCCCTAACAAAGATGTTCGACTGACCATGGCACAGATCTTGCAACGTACAATGAACAGCTTCTTTCAACATGGTGCTGTGGCTGTAAGTTTTAGTTACCTTTACTATATAGCTCCTGGTGGCACAGTGGCACAGCCCTTCACAGTGGCACAGTGTGTCGTAACGCAGTTGCTGTGAGCTGTAACAACAACAACAACAACATGATAGGACTGGGGTCCCTATCATTAAAACACCCCAGAAACCTCCTCTAATATATATTGTAGGAGGCCAGCTAAACCTACATAGGTGTGAGCTGTATCAACATGATAGGACTGGGGTCCCTATCATTAAAACACCCCAGAAACCTCTAATATATATTGTAGGAGGCCAGCTAAACCTACATAGGTGTGAGCTGTATCAACATGATAGGACTGGGGTCCCTATCATTAAAACACCCCAGAAACCTCTAATATATATTGTAGGAGGCCAGCTAAACCTACATAGGTGTGAGCTGTATCAACTTGATAGGACTGGAGTCCCTATCATTAAAACACCCCAGAAACCTCTAATATATATTGTAGGAGGCCAGCTAAACCTACATAGGTGTGAGCTGTATCAACTTGATAGGACTGGGGTCCCTATCATTAAAACACCCCAGAAACCTCTAATATATATTGTAGGAGGCCAGCTAAACCTACATAGGTGTGAGCTGTATCAACTTGATAGGACTGGGGTCCCTATCATTAAAACACCCCAGAAACCTCTAATATATATTGTAGGAGGCCAGCTAAACCTACATAGGTGTGAGCTGTATCAACTTGATAGGACTGGAGTCCCTATCATTAAAACACCCCAGAAACCTCTAATATATATTGTAGGAGGCCAGCTAAACCTACATAGGTGTG
>OZ024766.1:3644349-3646849 GCA_964016885.1 Eledone cirrhosa
CACCAATGAAACTAAGACATACTTTAACCCTGTAATGGACTGGTGTCCTGTCCAGGGGGAAGTCTTGTACTCTCAGTCACTTAACACCAATGAAACTAAGACATACTTTAACCTTGTGATGGACTGGTGTCCTGTCCAGGGGGAAGTCTTGTACTCTCAGTCACTTAAGACCAATGAAACTAAGACATACTTTAACCCTGTGATGGACTGGTGTCCTGTCCAGGGGGGAGTCTTGTACTCTGTCACTTAACACCAATGAAACTAAGACAGATTTTAACCCTGTGATGGACTGGTGTCCTGTCCAGGGGGGAGTCTTGTACTCTCAGTCACTTAACACCAATGAAACTAAGACATACTTTAACCTTGTGATGGACTGGTGTCCTGTCCAGGGGGAAGTCTTGTACTCTCAGTCACTTAACACCAATGAAACTAAGACATACTTTAACCTTGTGATGGACTGGTGTCCTGTCCAGGGGGAAGTCTTGTACTCTCAGTCACTTAACACCAATGAAACTAAGACATACTTTAACCCTGTGATGGACTGGTGTCCTGTCCAGGGGGAAGTCTTGTACTCTCAGTCACTTAACACCAATGAAACTAAGATAGACTTTAACCCTGTGATGGACTGGTGTCCTGTCCAGGGGGAAGTCTTGTACTCTCAGTCACTTAACACCAATGAAACTAAGACAGACTTTAACCCTGTGATGGACTGGTATCCTGTCCAGGGGGAAGTCTTGTACTCTCAGTCACTTAACACCAATGAAACTAAGACAGACTTTAACCCTGTGATGGACTGGTGTCCTGTCCAGGGGGAAGTCTTGTACTCTCAGTCACTTAACACCAATGAAACTAAGACTGACTTTAACCCTGTGATGGACTGGTGTCCTGTCCAGGGGGAAGTCTTGTACTCTCAGTCACTTAACACCAATGAAACTAAGACATACTTTAACCCTGTGATGGACTGGTGTCCTGTCCAGGGGGAAGTCTTGTACTCTCAGTCACTTAACACCAATGAAACTAAGACAGACTTTAACCCTGTGATGGACTGGTGTCCTGTCCAGGGGGAAGTCTTGTACTCTCAGTCACTTAACACCAATGAAACTAAGACAGACTTTAACCCTGTGATGGACTGGTGTCCTGTCCAGGGGGAAGTCTTGTACTCTCAGTCACTTAACACCAATGAAACTAAGACAGACTTTAACCCTGTTATGGACTGGTGTCCTGTCCAGGGGGAAGTCTTGTACCCTCAGTCACTTAACACCAATGAAACTAAGACAGACTTTAACCCCACCACCACCACCACCACCACTAAACTATCTCCTCCACCACCACCACAGGTCCAGTACCAAACAGCTCCGTGTAATGAAGTCAGGAATATCTTCACTTTGCTAATGGAGATTCTGGTAAGTTTTAAAGCTACTACTACTACTTCTACTACTGCCGTACATGACCCACCTAGGAATAAGTGACAACTGATGCAGGTAGTTTGTTCCATGGAGGTTTTATGGATGACCTATAACGATATTTTGTTATCCCTTGTGTATATATATATATATATATATATATATATATATCAAGTAAGTTTGTTTTGAAGCAGTGAGCAAGTTTTGAAAATAGAAATAGCTTTCGCCTTCTTTATGACTAAAGAAATTTTAGCCTGATACAGGGGTTTCTAACCCTCTAAGGAATGTTAAAAATACGTCGAAAGTGTTTACTGTGAAAATACAATAGTATATATAGAGTAATGTAAATGTTATGTGAGATATTATGTGAGGTAAAGCCTTTACTGTGAAAATACAATAGTATATATAGAGTAATGTAAATGTTATGTGAGATATTATGTGAGGTAAAGCCTTTACTGTGACAATACAATAGTATATATAGAGTAATGTAAATGTTATGTGAGATATGTGAGGTAAAGCCTTTACTGTGATAATACAATAGTATATATAGAGTAATGTAAATGTTATGTGAGGTATTATGTGAGGTAAAGCCTTTACTGTGACAATACAATAGTATATATAGAGTAATGTAAATGTTATGTGAGATATTATGTGAGGTAAAACCTTTACTGTGAAAATACAATAGTATATATAGAGTAATGTAAATGTTATGTGAGATATTATGTGAAGTAAAGCCTTTACTGTGAAAATACAATAGTATATATAGAGTAATGTAAATGTTATGTGAGATATTATGTGAAGTAAAACCTTTACTGTGACAATACAATAGTATATATAGAGTAATGTAAATGTTATGTGAGATATTATGTGAGGTAAAGCCTTTACTGTGACAATACAATAGTATATATAGAGTAATGTAAATGTTATGTGAGATATTATGTGAGGTAAAGCCTTTACTGTGACAATACAATAGTATATATAGAGTAATGTAAATGTTATGTGAGGTATTATGTGAGGTAAAGCCTTTATTGTGAAAATACAATAGTATATATAGAGTAATGTAAATGTTATGTGAGGTAAAGCCTTTACTGTGTAAA
>OZ024766.1:3690234-3695234 GCA_964016885.1 Eledone cirrhosa
TATGGAGAGGTGTACAGTGTAGCTATGTCTTACCTTGAATGTATATATATGTGCGTAGAAAGATATTTGTCTGTGTAGAGAGGTATTTGTCTGTGTTGAGTGATATTTATATGTGTAAAACACATATTTATCTGTGTAGAGAGATATTTGTCTGTGTAGAGAGATATTTATCTGTGTTTAGTGATATTTATGTGTAAAACACAGATATTTATCTGCGTAGAGAGAGGTGTTTGTCTGCGTAGAGAGAGGTGTTTGTCTGTGTAGAGAGATATTTGTCTGTGTAGAGAGATATTTGTCTGTGTAGAGTGATATTTATATGTGTAAAACAGATATTTATCTGCGTAGAGAGGTATTTGTCTGTGTAGAGAGGTGTTTGTCTGTGTAGAGAGGAGATGTACAGTGGCTATGTCTTACCTTCAATATATATATATATATGTGTGTGTGTAGAGAGAGATATTTGTATGTGTGTATATGTAGAGAGGAGATGTACAGTGGCTATGTCTTACCTTGCCTGAAACAATCTTTTCATATATCTGTATTGGTTGATCAGCAAAGAATGGAGGATAGCCCGCTGCCATTTCATAGACTAACACACCGAGGGCCCACCAATCCACTGCTTTGTTGTAACCCTGTTAACGAGACAGACATATGGTGATGGTGATGTTGATGGTCGGATCGTAGGAGTAGGGAAAGGGCTGATACAACTCGGCATGTGTCATCGCTATATACACCTCTTCACCCACTTATTCCCGTCAGAGTCCTCAAACACTCTTTCCTGCAGCTCCCTACAGAGTCCTCAAACACTCTTTCCTGCAGCTCCCTACAGAGTCCTCAAACACTCTTTCCTGCAGCTCCCTACAGAGTCCTCAAACACTCTTTCCTGCAGCTCCCTACAGAGTCCTCAAACACTCTTTCCTGCAGCTCCCTACAGAGTCCTCAAACACTCTTTCCTGCAGCTCCCTACAGAGTCCTCAAACACTCTTTCCTGCAGCTCCCTACAGAGTCCTCAAACACTCTTTCCAGCAGCTCCCTACAGAGTCCTCAAACACTCTTTCCTGCAGCTCCCTACAGAGTCCTCAAACACTCTTTCCTGCAGCTCCCTACAGAGTCCTCAAACACTCTTTCCTGCAGCTCCCGTCCGAAGCAACAGGTCTCCAACTGATCCAGCTGGATCCTCAAGTGTGACCAGTCGATCTCATGGATGTTATACAACCATTTTGCTCAGGATCTACCCCTGGGTCTCCTGCCAGTTGGATTTTGCCCTCATCCTCACAAGCAGGCAGAGAAGTTCAAGTACCTCGGACATTGTTCACAATAGAAGGCAGGAGGCTGAATTAAATGTCAGCTTTAGGATTTGGTCATGGATGTTATACAACCATTTTGCTCAGGATCTACCCTTGGGTCTCCTGCCAGTTGGATTTTGCCCTCATCCTCACAAGCAGGCAGAGAAGTTCAAGTACCTCGGACATTGTTCACAATAGAAGGCAGGAGGCTGAATTAAATGTCAGCTTTAGGATTTGGTCATCAGAAGGTGTAAAAATCCAAACTTGCCATCTTCACTTCAGCAGGTCTTTCAAGTAATGTTATTAAATAGAGAAAGTACCAGTAATGTACTGGGTGGGTTATTGCTGGCCTTGTGCCAAAAGTAGAAACAGTTATTAAATAGAGAGTGTAGGGTGACAACCAGTAATAAGCTTCACATAACAGATGTCGTCTCTATGACAACCAGTAATAAACTTCACATAACAGATGTCTCTATGACGACCAATAATAAACTTCACATAACAGATGGCGTCTCTACGACAACCAGCTACAAACTTCACATAACAGATGTCGTCTCTATGACAACCAGCTACAAACTTCACATAACAGATGTCGTCTCTATGGCAACCAGTAATAAACTTTATATAACAGATGTCGTCTATGACAACCAGTAATAAGCTTCACATAACAGATGTCGTCTCTACGACAACCAGTAATAAGCTTCACATAACAGATGTCGTCTCTATGACAACCAGCTACAAACTTCACATAACAGATGTCGTCTCTATGACAACCAGTAATAAACTTCACATAACAGATGTCGTCTCTATGACAACCAGTAATAAACTTCACATAACAGATGTCATCTCTATGACAACCAGCTACAAACTTCACATAACAGATGTCGTATCTATGACAATCAGTAATAAGCTTCACATAACAGATAGCGTCTCTACGACAACCAGCCATAAGCTTCACATAACAGATGTTATGTTTCTTTGACCCCTGTTCTGTGTCCTACAGACAATATTACTGAATCAAGTTAGTACTTGTATTGAGTACTTTCACCATAACATCTGCTCTGGTGCTGAGAATATTTTCTGGGGCCAAATATTTGAGAAGGATCACAGCTCCAATTACCTTACTGAGAATAATTTCTGGGGTCAAATATTTGAGAGGGACACCCCCACTTACCTAGCTGAGAATATTATCTGGGGCCAAATATTTGAGAAGGATCACAGCTCCAATTACCTTGCTAAGATTTCTGGGGTCAAATATTTGAGAAGGATCACAGCTCCAATTTCCTTGCTAAGATTTCTGGGGTCAAATATTTGAGAAGGATCACGGCTCCAATTTCCTTGCTAAGATTTCTGGGGTCAAATATTTGAGAGGGACACCCCCACTTACCTAGCTGAGAATATTTTCTGGGGCCAAATATTTGAGAAGGATCACAGCTCCAATTACCTTGCTAAGATTTCTGGGGTCAAATATTTGAGAGGGACACCCCCACTTACCTAGCTGAGAATATTTTCTGGGGCCAAATATTTGAGAAGGATCACAGCTCCAATTACCTTGCTAAGATTTCTGGGGTCAAATATTTGAGAGGGACACCCCCACTTACCTAGCTGAGAATATTTTCTGGGGCCAAATATTTGAGAAGGATCACAGCTCCAATTACCTTACTGAGAATAATTTCTGGGGTCAAATATTTGAGAGGGACACCCCCACTTACCTAGCTGAGAATATTATCTGGGGCCAAATATTTGAGAAGGATCACAGCTCCAATTACCTTGCTAAGATTTCTGGGGTCAAATATTTGAGAAGGATCACAGCTCCAATTTCCTTGCTAAGATTTCTGGGGTCAAATATTTGAGAAGGATCACGGCTCCAATTTCCTTGCTAAGATTTCTGGGGTCAAATATTTGAGAGGGACACCCCCACTTACCTAGCTGAGAATATTTTCTGGGGCCAAATATTTGAGAAGGATCACAGCTCCAATTACCTTGCTAAGATTTCTGGGGTCAAATATTTGAGAGGGACACCCCCACTTACCTAGCTGAGAATATTTTCTGGGGCCAAATATTTGAGAAGGATCACAGCTCCAATTACCTTGCTAAGATTTCTGGGGTCAAATATTTGAGAGGGACACCCCCACTTACCTAGCTGAGAATATTTTCTGGGGCCAAATATTTGAGAAGGATCACAGCTCCAATTACCTTGCTAAGATTTCTGGGGTCAAATATTTGAGAGGGACACCCCCACTTACCTAGCTGAGAATATTTTCTGGGGCCAAATATTTGAGAAGGATCACAGCTCCAATTACCTTGCTAAGATTTCTGGGGTCAAATATTTGAGAGGGACACCCCCACTTACCTAGCTGAGAATATTTTCTGGGGCCAAATATTTGAGAAGGATCACAGCTCCAATTACCTTGCTAAGATTTCTGGGGTCAAATATTTGAGAGGGACACCCCCACTTACCTAGCTGAGAATATTTTCTGGGGCCAAATATTTGAGAAGGATCACGGCTCCAATTACCTTGCTAAGATTTCTGGAGTCAAATATTTGAAAGGGACACCCCCACTTACCTAGCTGAGAGTATTTTCTGGGGCCAAATATTTGAGAAGGATCACAGCTCCAATTTCCTTGCTAAGATTTCTGGGGTCAAATATTTGAGAAGGATCACAGCTCCAATTACCTTACTGAGAATAATTTCTGGGGCCAAATATTTGAGAAGGGCTACAGCTACACTTACCTTGCTGAAAATAATTTCCGGGGCCAAAGCTCCACTTACCTTGCTAAGATTTCTGGGGTCAAATATTTGAGAAAGGCTACTACACCCTCAACACTTACCTTGCTGAGAATTATTTCTGGGGCCAAATATTCTGGGGTGCCACACAACGTCCATGTCCTTCCTTTAACACGTTTGGCAAAACCAAAATCTGTTACCTAGCAACAGTGGTAGGGGGTAAGGTGAAGGATAAAGAAAGAAACAAAACAGGATCAAGTTAGAATTGAATTTGAAACGTTGAGAGATGGTTCGGGAGAGGGGAACACACAGACTCACACGTGTGTGTGTGTGTGTGTGTGTGTGTGTGTGTGTGTGTGTGTCTGTGTGTCTGTGTGTGTGTGTGTGTGTGTGTGTGTCTGTGTGTCTGTGTGTGTGTATATGTGTACAGGGTGTTTGAAAAGAATTAAACATCAAATGAGATGTAAATGTCCCAGAAACTACAGTCTAACACTTAAAATTACTCTATATATACTATTGTATTGTCACAGTAAAGGCTTTACCTCACATAACATTTACATTACTCTATATATACTATTGTATTGTCACAGTAAAGGCTTTACCTCACATAATATCTCACATAACATTTACATTACTCTATATATACTATTGTATTTTCACAGTAAAGGCTTTACCTCACATAATATCTCCCATAACATTACATTACTCTATATATACTATTGTATTTTCACAGTAAAGGCTTTACCTCACATAATATCTCCCATAACATTACATTACTCTATATATACTATTGTATTATCACAGTAAAGGCTTTACCTCACATAATATCTCCCATAACATTTACATTACTCTATATATACTATTGTATTTTCACAGTAAAGGCTTTACCTCACATAACATTTACATTACTCTATATATATACTATTGTATTGTCACAGTAAAGGCTTTACCTCACATAATATCTCACATAACATTTACATTACTCTATA
>OZ024766.1:3700234-3707734 GCA_964016885.1 Eledone cirrhosa
GTGAAAACTTGTGTTGAAACAGATATTGTTATACCTTGGGAGGGTCATGTTGCCAATAAAAACACACGCTCCTGTTGGTTTTCACACAACACACAAAAACAAGATGGTTGAGGACAGAACAAAGGAGAAGGAGAGAGAGAGAATAAAAACCGTCACTGAGGGGGTCACAGAGCATGTGAAGAAGGAGCTTTGACAATAGAAACAGCCACCCGGTTATCGAACCAACCAACCAAGTGTGTGTGTTTTTATTGGCAGCATGACCCTGCCAAAGTATAACAATATATATATGTATATATATATATATGTATCTGAAAGAAAGCTTATATGCCTAGAAAATGGTGAACAGAATTTCAAAATTTAATTAGATCTCACCTTAACTTTGACTAAATAAAATAATCTAATAATAACAGTCTGGACACATACTGAACATAAAATATATTAAACTTAAGCCAAAATCTCATGTTTTTTTTTTTATTGGCAGCTAAAATAAGTCAGTTTTGTACCATAGAGTAATCTCCCCTGAATAAATAATGCAGTGCCAAGGGTAATAACTCCTAAAATTTATTATTCTGTTAAAAATTAAATAATACCCTGACAATGGTTTCTGGAACTCAAGAGATTTTGGCTTAAGTTTAAAATATTTCATTACTTCTCAGAGTAGATAATTTATTAATAAATCCTTACATATATATGGTAACAAGGGTTAAACCATAGGGGACAGTGTCTTTTGTTAGAAATATGGTAACAAGGGTTAAACCATAGAGGACAGTGTCTTTTGTTAGAAATATGGCAATAAAAGGGTTAAACCATAGGGGACAGTGTCTTTCGTTAGAAATATGGTAAAGGAAGGGTTAAACCATAGGGGACAGTGTCTTTCATTAGAAATATGGTAATAGAAGGGTTAAACCATAGGGGACAGTGTCTTTCATTAGAAATATGGTAAAGGAAGGGTTAAACCATAGGGGACAGTGTCTTTCATTAGAAATATGGTAAAGGAAGGGTTAAACCATAGGGGACAGTGTCTTTCATTAGAAATATGGTAATAGAAGGGTTAAACCATAGGGGACAGTGTCTTTCATTAGAAATATGGTAATGGAAGGGTTAAACCATAGGGGACAGTGTCTTTCATTAGAAATATGGTAATAGAAGGGTTAAACCATAGGGGACAGTGTCTTTCATTAGAAATATGGTAAAGGAAGGGTTAAACCATAGGGGACAGTGTCTTTCATTAGAAATATGGTAATGGAAGGGTTAAACCATAGGGGACAGTGTCTTTCATTAGAAATATGGTAAAGGAAGGGTTAAACCATAGGGGACAGTGTCTTTCATTAGAAATATGGTAAAGGAAGGGTTAAACCATAGGGGACAGTGTCTTTCATTAGAAATATGGTAAAGGAAGGGTTACACCATAGGGTACAGTGTCTTTCATTAGAAATATGGTAATGGAAGGGTTACACCATAGGGAACAGTGTCTTTCATTAGAAATATGGTAAAGGAAGGGTTACACCATAGGGGACAGTGTCTTTCATTAGAAATATGTAATGATACAGATCGAACCTTGAGCTGATCAGTGGTGAAACGCATGTCACCAACCAATAAACGTAATGGAGGAGTAACCAGTCGTCCTTGTTTCTATCTTATTTAACTATAATACTCTGTCTAGCTCTACACCTCGACACTGAAGTGAACCTAAACATCGAGTGCTCACCCGGGTGAACCTACAGTAACTCCAAGTTACACTGCCTATACATACATATATACATATATATATATATATATATATACACACATATATACATATATATATATATATATATATACACACATACATACATACATACATATATATATGTATATCTGCATGTAGTTGATGGCTGCTGATAATATAAATATAATTGTTTCTACGTTAGGCACAAGGCCAGCAACTACCCCAGTGCATTACTGGTACTTTATTTTATCGACCCCGTAAGGATGAAAGGCAAAGTTAACCTCGGCGGGATTTGAACTCAGAATGGCAAGGGCCGTAACTCTATGCGTCAAAGCATGGCGTCCGACCCTCTACCTATACTGCCAATCCACCCTTATAATATATATATATATAATATATATATACATATAATATATATATACATATAATATATATATACATATAATATATATATATATATACATATAATATAATATATATAAACAGAAAAAATGAAACGAAATTTCATTACGTCTGTATACATATATGTATGTATGTATGTATGTATACATACTTATAATATATATATATATATATATATACATATATATACATATATATATATATATATATATATATACACATATGTACATATATATATATATATATATATATATATATACACATATGTACATATATATATATATATATATACACATATGTACATATATATATATATATATATATATTCACATATGTACATATATATATATACATATATATATATTTATTAAAATAACAGATTAAAGTTTAAGCAAAGAATCGCTGCTTTTTGGCTCCTTCGGTTGAGCACTCTACTGACTTATATTCATCATGCAGAAACAACATCTGAATATTTCTACAAAGAACATACCCGTACCAAGCAGGAAAACATACCTAAAACTCCTGATACAGAAAACAGACGCGTTCATTAAAAGGTTGCGTTGGCGTGCCTTTTATTTCGATAATCCGCGAAAAGCAGACAACAAACAGGACAAATTTGGATTTAAAACCTATAATAACCCTCCGTGGAACCCAGCATTGCTACCCTTCGAAAATGATGTCTTGGAACTCATTCGGAGTATCAAATTTCGGAATAGGAGCAATTCCTTCCAGCAAGACCTGAAGAATAGAATTCGTTCTATTAAGGATTCTAACGCCGTGCACGTCCATTCCGACAAAACTGGCAACCTATATCAAGTGGAGCTCAGTACTTACCATCAACTACTACATAATGCTGTAACTAAGGATTACCGTAAAACTAATCGACCATAAACGTGGTTCTGTCTTTGCGCGTAATTGTTTTTCACCGCTCCTATTAATGACGTATTATTCGTTTTTTTCCCCGTTCTTTGCCAGCGAACGTCACCACGAACCAAAGTATCGTCTTCCTGTCTTCCTCCGGTTGCAACGTTTTTTGAAATATCCACTTCTGCGTTTACAGATTGACTTTGTTAGTTTCAGAAGATCCCGTTAAGGGTGAAAGCAGCGATTCTTTGCTTAAACTTTAATCTGTTATTTTAATAAATATTTGCTCTTCGGTTCTTATATATTTCATATATATTTTCCTTATCGAGCCCTCTTTGGATTTTAGTCTTCAATTTTATTATTATTACTATACACACATATATATATATATATATATATATACATATATACACACACACATATATATATATATATACATATATACACACACATATATATATATATATATATATATATATATATACACATATATACACTCGCTGTGAATCTAAAGAAACATTGTCAACAGTATAATTAAACAAAGAAATATTACATGAAACAAACAAAAGAAAAATAATATATATATATATATATATCACTAAGTTTTAAGGTGGGAGAGGACGGTGCAGTGGAAGAAGGATTAGACAGGGCTGGACAATCACTGTCAATAAACAAAGCATACAACAACAACAACAACAACAACAATAATTGGCAATCAACATGGACATCATTAGCATCAGCATGGCCATTAAGAAATTAGGGTGGCGGCTGCGTTGGGGGGGGGGGGGGGAAGAAAGGGGAGACAAATCCGGGGACGGCGGAGATCGATTGCAACAACAACAACAACAACAACAACAACAACAAAAAAAAAGATGTTTAAAGCTAATCAAGGAATTAAATGATTCAATCAATTTAAGCAGCAGGATTGATGATGGCGGCGGTGGTGGTGGTGGTGGCGGGGAGGTGGTGGATGATGACATCATACAAGGGTAGAAATGGGGGGAGGGGGGGGTTAATTATGTAGCAGAGTTAAGTTTACTAACGAAGGAGAAAAGGGGGGGGGGGTATGTTGTTTTGAGGAGAGAGAGAGAGAGAGAGAGGGAAAGGGGGGGGGGGAGCCCAGACACCTGTTAATTTACTAACGAGGCAAATCATTTTGACAATAGAATACAGGTGCTTCACTAACGAGAAACAGCTTGATGAATGACAGTAATTCACTAATGAAACACATGTTATAATGAGACACACTCATTCCTTAATGAGACACACTGATACCTTAACGAGACAGGTGGTTTAGTAACGAAGCACACTAATTTCTTAACAAGACAGGTGTTTCAGTAACGGGACACACTGACACCTTAACGAGACAGGTGTTTTAATAATGAGAGACACTGACACCTTAACGAGACAGCTGTTTTAATAATGAGAGACACTGACACCTTAACGAGACAGGTGTTTCAGTAACGAGACACATTGACACCTTAACGAGACAGTTGTTTTAATAATGAGAGACACTGACACCTTAACGAGACAGCTGTTTTAATAATGAGAGACACTGACACCTTAACGAGACAGGTGTTTCAGTAACGGGACACACCGACACCTTAACAAGACAGGTGTTTCAGTAACGGGACACACTGACACCTTAACGAGACAGGTGTTTTAATAATGAGAGACACTGACACCTTAACGAGACAGGTGTTTCAGTAACGAGACACATTGACACCTTAACGAGACAGTTGTTTTAATAATGAGAGACACTGACACCTTAACGAGACAGCTGTTTTAATAATGAGAGACACTGACACCTTAACGAGACAGGTGTTTCAGTAACGGGACACACCGACACCTTAACGAGACAGGTGTTTTAATAATGAGAGACACTGACACCTTAACGAGACAGGTGTTTTAATAATGAGAGACACTGACACCTTAACGAGACAGGTGTTTCAGTAACGGGACACACCGACACCTTAACGAGACAGGTGTTTTAATAATGAGAGACACTGACACCTTAACGAGACAGCTGTTTTAGTAACGAGACACATTGACACCTTAACGAGACAGGTGGTTTAGTAACGAGACACATTGATCCCTTAATGAGTGACAAGTGGTTTCGTAACTAGAGAGACAACTAGATAGGTAACGAGACAATTAATTGAGACATTGCTAGATTGTTAACGAGACAATTATTTCATGAGACACATCACATCCAAGTCACTAACGAGACAAAGATAGCTTAGTAATGAGAGACATTTAAATTAATAATGAAACAGTGATTCACTAATGAGGGACAGTTAATTTAGTAACATGACAGCTAATTTTCTAATGAGACAGTGACTCACTAACGACGGAGAGTTAATTTAGTAATGAGACACCGTGATTCATTAACGAGGGACAGTTAGTTAACTAACGAGATGCAGCTAATCTATTAATTAAACAGAGTTAGTTTGCTAGTTAGTTAACAAACGAGATATAGCTTATTTATTAATGGGATGCAACCAATTTGTTAATTACAAGACACATAATTAAAAATACAAGATTCATTCGCTCCCTGGTGGCAAAGACCATACTGGAGCAACACGTTACTAATTTAACCTCTTTGTTACCATATTTCTTATGAAATAAATTAATGAAGAATATTTTTAGGGATTTACTAAAATGATCAATGATTTTATTAATGATATATGAGTTGTGAGAATGAATAGGGTGTAGTCTGTGCTGCTAGACAAGGAAGACTGCTCTGGTGCAGACATGTAGTGAATGTGTTGTTGTGGTTGTTGTGGTTGTTGTTACAGCTCGCACCTACGAAGGTTTAGCTGGCCTCCTCCGAGGTTGTAACTCATAGGAGGTTTCTTGGGTGTTTTAATGATAGGGACCCCAGTCCTATCATGTTGTTACAGCTCACGCTTATGTAGGGTTTAGCTGGCCCCCTCCGAGGTTGTATCTCATAGGAGGTTTCTTGGGTGTTTTAATGATAGGGACCCCAGTCCTATCATGTTACAGCTCACACCTATGTAGGGTTTAGCTGGCCTCCTCCGAGGTTGTATCTCATAGGAGGTTTCTTGGGTGTTTTAATGATAGGGACCCCAGTCCTATCATGTTACAGCTCGCACCTACGAAGGTTTAGCTGGCCTCCTCCGAGGTTGTATCTCATGGGAGGTTTCTTGGGTGTTTTAATGATAGGGACCCCAGTCCTATCATGTTACAGCTCACACCTATGTAGGGTTTAGCTGGCCTCCTCCGAGGTTGTATCTCATGGGAGGTTTCTTGGGTGTTTTAATGATAGGGACCCCAGTCCTATCATGTTGTTACATCTCACACCTATGTAGGGTTTAGCTGGCCTCCTCCGCGGTTGTAACTCATAGGAGGTTTCTTGGGTGTTTTAATGAGAGGGACCCCAGTCCTATCATGTTGTTACAGCTCATGCTTATGCAGGGTTTAGCTGGCCCCCTCCGAGGTTGTATCTCATAGGAGATTTCTTGGGTGTTTTAATGAGAGGGACCCCAGTCCTATCATGTTGTTACAGCTCATGCTTATGCAGGGTTTAGCTGGCCCCCTCCGAGGTTGTATCTCATGGGAGATTTCTTGGGTGTTTTAATGATAGGGACCCCAGTCCTATCATGTTGTTACAGCTCACGCTTATGTAGGGTTTAGCTGGCCTCCTCCGAGGTTGTATCTCATAGGAGGTTTCTTGGGTGTTTTAATGAGAGGGACCCCAGCCCTATCATGTTGTTACAGCTCATGCTTATGCAGGGTTTAGCTGGCCCCCTCCGAGGTTGTATCTCATGGGAGATTTCTTGGGTGTTTTAATGAGAGGGACCCCAGCCCTATCATGTTGTTACAGTTCACACCTATGCAGGGTTTAGCTGGCCCCCTCCGAGGTTGTATCTCATGGGAGATTTCTTGGGTGTTTTAATGATAGGGACCCCAGTCCTATCATGTTACAGCTCACACCTATGTAAGTTTAGGAGGTTTCAGATCATAAAACTATTTCAATTAATTAAGGAAGAATTTCGAGTGATTTACTAAAATTATTAATTATTTCATTACTAAGATAGTAACTTAACATAGGTTTTTATATAAAATTGTTGGAAGACATATATTTAAATAGAAACCCTTTAAAATGGGTTGTTTTGTTTACAGAAACAGGACTGATTTTAGGGGCTGAGCTTGCACTGAAAGGGTTCATTGGATGCTTAACGATCTCTGTCAATAATATTAGAGGTGGGAAGAATACAATCATGAATACAAGCGGCCAAAATGGGGCTCCTCCGAAAGGTCTTTGGAGTTACATTACTTGATAGAGTGTGTAGCTCAGAGAGTCACTCCAGGTAGAGCTGTTGCTTCTCCAAATTGAGAGATCACAGCGTCGATACTACAGACATGTGGTTAGAATGTCTCAGGAAAGAATCTCTGAATTGAGAGATCACAGCTCTGATACTACAGACATGTGGTTAGAATGTCTCAGAAAAGAATCTCTGAATTGAGAGATCACAGCTCTGATACTACAGACATGTGGTTAG
>OZ024766.1:3717734-3730234 GCA_964016885.1 Eledone cirrhosa
GGGCATTTTAATGGCAACTGGGAATACGCCTGCTCCCGGGTATTACCGGGTACCTCAGCTAGTATATATATGTGGGCGTCTGTGACATATATACACTGGTCATAGACAGACACTTTACAAACCCTTCCTATTTCACAGGAAATATTCGCAATCAAACATTTTTATAGATCCCTCCCGAGATTGGAAGACCTTTATTTCACTGTTGTCCTCACTACCACCTACCCCCTGTACATCTATGATACTCAAACTCTATCTTTACCATGAATCTGCTTCCTCTCCCACTACACTTCCTGTGTACTCAAGACCTACATTGAGTACATTATATAGAGTTACTACCTACACCTAGTCTACATATCAAACATATGATACATGTGACTTAATATTGAGTCACCAAATTCAAGCTAGATACAGTAATTCTGCATTCGATTCTTTTAAGTCACCTGTTATAATTTCATTCCACAGCCCTAACAGCTCTCTCTCTCGCTCTCTTCTATTTTCCTTGTCTGTCTAATTCTCTACTGTCTATTTAGTACAGGAGCTGTGATCTCTCAATCCAGAGATTCTTTCCTGAGACATTCTAACCACATGTCTGTAGTATCAGAGCTGTGATCTCTCAATCCAGAGATTCTTTCCTCAGACATTCTAACCACATGTCTGTAGTATCAGAGCTGTGGTCTCTCAATCCAGAGATTCTTTCCTCAGACATTCTAACCACATGTCTGTAGTATCAGAGCTGTGATCTCTCAATTCAGAGATTCTTTCCTGAGACATTCTAACCACATGTCTGTAGTATCAGAGCTGTGGTCTCTCAATTCAGAGATTCTTTCCTGAGACATTCTAACCACATGTCTGTAGTATCAGAGCTGTGAACTCTCAATTCAGAGATTCTTTCCTGAGACATTCTAACCACATGTCTGTAGTATCAGAGCTGTGAACTCTCAATTCAGAGATTCTTTCCTGAGACATTCTAACCACATGTCTGTAGTATCAGAGCTGTGATCTCTCAATTCAGAGATTCTTTCCTGGGACATTCTAGCCCTTTAAACTGGGTAGATTTGTTTCATAGGACAGGACCCAGTTTTAGTGTTGGTATCAAAACAAATAGGAACACTTTAAAATGGATGAATTTGTTTCATAGGACAGGACTCAGTTTTAGGGGCTGTGTTGGTATCAAAACAATTAAATAGGAACGCTTTAAAATGGGTGGATTTGTTTCAATAACCAGGACAGTTTGGTATAAGAAAACTCTCAGAGAATCTAACCTAGGTAAAGCTTTAAATATTGTTTAAACGATTCTGAGAAAGACTGAAGCAAACATCAATTTTCCTTTTCCTTTTTTTCTTTCTCCATTTCAACATTTGTAAAAAAAAACAACACAAATAAACAAACAGCGGAGTTTTTAAAGTTGTAACCCTTAAGTTTTTTTAGCTGTTGGCAACCTCATTGTCGGGGGTTTTTTACTTACTTTCAAGTAACCGGATGAGTCGATAAGCAAATTTTCAGGTTTTAAATCTCTGTATATTATATCCAGGTAGTGCAAATACTCAAACGCCAATACTATTTGAGCAGCATAGAATCTGGAGTGAGGCTCACTAAAGCAGAAGAAATAAGACAAAAAAACAATATGGGGTTATGAGACAACATATCTTCCTTCTCATCTAGCCTGAGCTGAATATCTCTGTAGTTGATCCACCTTTCATAGTCGGATCTCAATATCTCTGTAGTTGATCCACCTTTCATAGTCGGATCTCAATATCTCTGTAGTTGATCCTCCTCGCTTAGCCTGAGCTCTCTCCTAGACTGAGCTGAATATCTCTGTAGCTGATCCTTCTCATCTAGCCTGAGCTGAATATCTCAGTAGTTGATCTCAATATATCTGTAATTGATCCTTCTCTCCTAGACTGAACCAAATATCTCTCTAGTTGATTCATCTTTCCTAGCCTGAGCTCAATATATCTGTAGTTGATCCTCCTTTCCAAGCCTGAGCTCAATATCTCTGTAGTTAATCCTTCTCTCCTATCCTAAGCTCCATATCTCTGTAGATGTTCAGGTTAGGCTTCTGTCTACTAGTGGTATCATATAACCCAGTAGAGGGCCTTGTTTTAATAGAACTAGTGGGGAGAACGAGGGCTTTGTTTTAATAGAACTAGTGGGGTGAACGAGGGCCTTGTTTTAATAGAACTAGGGTCTCGCTCATTAAAACACTCAAGAGACTTATGAGGTTCAACCATGTAGGAGGTCAGTTAAACTTACATAGGTGTGAGCAGCCTACAAGAATTAGTGCTCCTGCTGTTGGATACAGCCCTATATAGCATCCGTTTACAGTGAGTGATTTAGTAATTATGGTAAAGACAACCAATTGCCTGTCCCCTTCCTTTATATATGTGTAGGGGTTGTTCCGGGTAATTGGCAGACTCGGTAGAGCATCAGTTTAAAAGCCTTGTGCTATTTGTTCTGGTTTATAACCATCTGAGTTCAGCTTTGCCTTTCATCATTTCAGGGGCTGATAAGATATAATATAATACCAGTCATACACTGGTGCGGTAGAATTGTTAAAACGCCAGGCAGGGTGCTTTGCAGTGTCTGATCTGGCTCTGGAAGTTGTGAGTTTAAGTCCTGTATTTCCTTCTACCAGATGTTGTGAGTCTAAATCATGTATTTCCTTCTACCAGATGTTGTGAGTCTAAATCCTGTATTTCCTTCTACCAGATGTTGTGAGTCTAAATCCTGTATATCCTTCTACCAGATGTTGTGAGTCTAAATCCTGTATATCCTTCTACCAGATGTTGTGAGTCTAAATCCTGTATTTCCTTCTACCAGATGTTGTGAGTCTAAATCCTGTATTTCCTTCTACCAGATGTTGTGAGTCTCAATCTTGTCTCTCCTTCAACCAGATGTTGTGAGTCTAAATCCTGTATTTCCTTCCACCAGATGTTGTGAGTCTCAATCCTGTCTCTCCTTCAACCAGATGTTGTGAGTCTATATCCTGTATCACCTTCTGCCAGATGTTGTGACTGATAAATTAACAAACAGATATTATCAGCAAAGGAATGCCCAAATGGAAACATTGTCTCCTTGGTCCAATCTGATGATCAGCTTCTTTCAATTTTCATATATACAACAGTTTAACCACTGAGATTTCACTCTTCTCTGTATGTGTGTGTGTGTGTGTGTATATATATACATTCCATACTAAAACTTGATTCAATATACACACTGCATTTTAAAACAAAATTGGGGTATATATTATACATACATAAGCAAATTTACACACATATATATATATATATATATATATATAAAAACCTGGGACGACCTGATAAATTCCGACCTCACACACTTACACCTCTCCAAGACAATGTCACTGGACCGAGATCTTTGGCGCTACACAGGAATACAGAAGACCCGCCTTACCTAAGTACAAAGCGAAACCTACTACAGTCAGTAGGCACCTCTAACAAAAATACACCCCCGTCCCATCCACACCACCCCTTTCAATGTAAAGTTATGTTGGTACCACAACATCCAGTCCTAAATAAATGAGGTCGTGTAGGTGTCACGACAAAAAAACAAACACACAGTCCACGCTGTAATGTGGCCGTGTAGGTAACACGGTAAAAACCTCCCAGTCCCACACTGTAAACGTGGTTGGTGTTAGGAAGGGCACCCAGCCGTAGAAAACCCGCCAGACAGTCCTATGCGAGCAGGACAACCACTCTTGCCTCAAGTGGGACAACTCCCGTCCAGACCCATGCAAGCGTGGAAGATGGACGTTAAACGATGATGATGATGATGATATATATATATATATATACACACATATATATATATATACACACATATATATATACCAAGCCATGGATCTTCCCTACAACACTTGCTGGAGTTATTATATACAGGGGCCACTGACATGACATATAGCATAACCCATCCCTCCCTTTACGGGTTTCAATGCTATCATCATCATCATCATCTCCGTTTTACAACGTCCGTTCTTCCACGCTAGCATGGGTTAGACGGGTTGTCCTGTTGTGGGCAGTGTCCGGTCGGCTGACCTTGCCTTGCTCATACGGGAACTGATCCTGGCTTGATCTCTACAGCTGGATGCCCTTCCTAACACCAACCTCATTTACAGTGAGTGCTGGGTGCTTTTTCGCCGTGGCACCTCCACGACCACTTTGCAGTGGAATGATAGGGACCCCAGTCCCTATCATCTCATTTCTACAGCTGAGTAAACTGGAGCAATGTGAAATAAAGTGTCTTGCTCAAGGAAACAACACATCACCCGGTCTGAGAATTGAACTCACAACCTTTCGATTGCAAGGCCAATGCTCTAACCACTAAGCCATGTGCCTCCATATATAGCAAAGGGCTGACCCCTAAAGACTGCAACCTTTAATAGGACATATATGAAAAGGGGACAGTTAACACTAAGGGTGTGACCCAGCAATATATAGATTCAAGGGACTGACCCCTCGTATGACAAAGGTTAAAAGGACTGACCCCTCGTATGACAAAGGTTAAAGGGATTGACCCCTCGTATGACAAAGGTTAAAGGGACTTTGTTTGACCTCTCATATGACATATGACACAGAGGGACTGACCCTGAAGCAGTGTGACCCCTACTACAATATATAAGTGACCCCTAATAAGACGTGGATGAAAAATACACACCTGAATCTGCCTATGCGTCTCAAATGAGAAAACATTTCCCCGCCAGTGACAAACTCTAGAACCATATATAAATTGGAGTTGTCCTGCAAAGAAAACAAAATATTTGACATTCATGAGAAAGTTAGGGGCTCCATAAAAAACAACAATTTGAGCCACACTTTTAAAGGCCAATACACTAAGAACTTTGGATCGCGAATTAGTGCGAAATTTATTGTACTTATTCACGTGACTTTCATCAACCAACCAAATTATTTTTTTTTTTAAATCCCAGCAACTCGAACCACTCTTTCCACATAAAACAGAAAGAACTTTTCGAACACCAACCAGATGCGAGAAAAACCACAAACCCTCCATTTAATTCTACTTTTGAAAAGCAGAAGAACTGTGAAACTGGTAAAGGAAATAAATAAATATTCTTAAAAAGACTCCAGTTGCATTTTCGATTTCTTTTCCTTTTATATATATATATATATATATATCATCATCATCATCATCATTTTACGTCCCCTTTTTCCATGCTTGCAAGGGTGGGACGGGAACTGATTCTGGCTTGATCTCTACAGCTGGATGCCCTTCCTAACACCAACCTCATTTACAGTGAGGGCTGGGTGCTTTTTTGCCGTGGCACCTCCACGACCACTTTGCAGTGGAATGATAGGGACCCCAGTCCCTATCATCTCATTTCTACAGCTGGATGCCCTTCCTAACACCAACCTCATTTACAGTGAGGGATGGGTGCTTTTTTGCCGTGGCACCTCCATGACCACTTTGCAGTGGAATGATAGGGACTCCAGTCTCTATCATCTCATTTCTACAGCTGAGTAAACTGGAGCAATGTGAAATAAAGTGTCTTGCTCAAGGAAACAACACATCACCCGGTCTGAGAATTGAACTCACAACCTTTCGATTGCAAGGCCAGTGCTCTAACCACTAAGCCATGTGTCTCCATATATATATAGACAATGTGACATGTGAGAGAGATTGCCTTATATGGATGTACAGTGTGAGAGAGATTGCTTTATATAGACAACCAAGAGTAAATCTTGGTGTCATTGAGAGACTTTACCATATATAGACATTCAAGGGGAGATAAGTGCTAAAGTCTTACCTTATAGTGGTATTCAAGGCTGACAAGAAAGGGAAATGACACAGCCTGCAAGATTCTTTTTTCATTCAATGTGTGTTCCACTTGTTTCAGTTTAACAACCTGTGGATAATAATATATATACATATATATAAAAACCTAGAAATAGTAATATATATACATACATAACAACCTGTGGATAATAATATATATACATATATATAATAACCTGCAGATAATAATATATATACATATATATATATGAACCTGTGGATAATAATATATATACATATATATAAAAACCTAGTAATAGTAATATATATACATATATAACAACCTGTGGATAATAATATATATACATATATATAATAACCTGCAGATAATAATATATATACATATATATATATGAACCTGTGGATAATAATATATATACATATATATAAAAACCTAGTAATAGTAATATATATACATATATAACAACCTGCAGATATAATATATATACATATATATGAACCTGCAGATAATAATATATAGACATATATATAAAAACCTGCAGATAATAATATATATACATATATATATGAACCTGGAGATAATAATATATATACATATATATAAAAACCTAAAAATAGTAATATATATACATACATAACAACCTGCAGATATAATATATATAACAACCTGCAGATAATAATATATATACATATATATAACAACCTAGAAATAGTAATATATATACATATATAACAACCTGCAGATATAATATATATAACAACCTGCAGATAATAATATATATACATATATATAACAACCTGCAGATAATAATATATATGCATATATAGAATAGACAAGAATCAAAGCTATGTTAGAACATTTTTTTTTTTTGCTGACAATTGTTTCTTCCAAGCCTAGGCTTGGAGTCTTCGAATAATGTTTGTACATATTTTTTGGAAACATCTTTTCATGCTCAGAGTTGCTGAAGCATGGAACAAACTACCTGCATCAGTTGTTAGCTGTCGAGACACTGCATCCTTTAAAACCTCCATGAAACAAACTACTTGCATCAATTGTTAGCTGTCGAGACACTGCATCCTTTAAAACCTCCACGGAACAAACTACCTGCATCAATTGTTAACTGTCGAGACACTGCATCCTTTAAAACCTCCATGCTTCCCGAGATCTGCCAACACTACAGCTAACACATACACACATGTACTTCCCTGACATTTGTGTATTATTCTATGTACTATACATACACCTTTGACGAGTTGTAGTGCACCTGAGCACTTTACACAATAATTTCATTATTATTATTATATAATCAGCCTCCTATTCTTCTGAAGAGTCACACAGATACATATTGTGGACAACAGTGTGGGATAGATGAGACATATATTATGTTATACTATAATTGTACAATAAGATTAAAAATTACAATTAAAAGCTTTTGGTGACAGATAATACAAGAGCGTCTAGTAAATAAATAAAATTAAAGAGACAGTACGTGCATACTGTCTCTTTAATTTGATTCTTGTGTATTCTATATTACTACTCTGTATAACAAATGTTCTTACATTGAGCTATTTATCTTACTGGTAATAAGGTAAATAATAATAATAATAATAATAATGAAATTATTGTGTACAGTGCTCAGGTGCACTACAACTCATCAAAGGTGCATGTATAGTACAAAGAATAATGTACAAATGTCAGGAAAATGAACAGTGTACGAGTCATGATATAATAACAATAACAATAACGAAATATTGTGCACAGTGCCCAGGTGCACCACAACTCATCAAAAAAGTGCATGTACAGTACATAGGGCAATGCACAAACATCAGTAAAATGAACAGTGCACGAGTCATGATACACACATGTGTGCATGTGTATGGAAGGGGCACATCAGGTGTAGTTTTGGCGTATTTCGGGAAGTATGAGTGTCTTAAAGGATGCAGTGTCTCGGCAGCTAACAATTGACGCAGGCAGTTTGTTCCATGCTTCAGCAACTCTGAGCGTGAAAAAATGTCTACGAAAGTCATGGGAGCTGTGCTGTTTTCTGATCTTGTAGGCATGTCCACGTGTGTTAGACACATGGAGATCAAAGAGTAGCTCAGGGTTGCAGTTGGCGAGATGGTTAAAAACTTTGTGGGTATTCACCAAGTCCACTGCCAGACGTCGGAGCTTCAATGAATCCATGCCCAGGGAAGCAAGGCGTTCAGAGTATGGTAGGTGTCTGATGGAGGGTATGCGCTTGATTGCACGTCTCTGAACAGTTTCCAAGAGGTCAATGTTCTGAGCAAGATAGGGGTTCCAGACTGATGATGCGAATTCCAAGTGTAAGGAAATTACTGACCTTTCCTGTTTATACTTGTTTATAGTATATACATAACTGTAAATAGTATTATATATATATATATATATATATATATATATATTTTGACATAACCAAGGAGAATATACCTTAATGGTTCAAGTTAGCCCTGGATAGTTAAGGTATATTCTCCTTGGTTATGTCAATATTTATAAAACAAACTTCGTATTTTATCTGATGAGAGCGTACCAAAGTTTTGGTACCCTTGAAATATATATAATAGAATAAATATGGTTTTATATATATAGTTTCCATTTATTTAATATCATTGAATATTATACTTCAGAAAAACTTGTTGAGTGCTCTGAATCAGTTATAAACATTTAGATTTGTTGAATTACCAACAAATTGAATATCCCTTCTGCTTATATATATATTTATATGTATGTATATATATATATATATATATATATATTACGTTATTCCGGGTTGAATCGGAGGTAACCACAGTAAGTAAGGTACTCAATACATAGCAGAGTATAAAAGTTTTAATATAGATGAGATTCTACAGGACTAGAACTGTTTCATTCATTAGAAATCATCATATATATATATAACAACCGAGATGTATTATGTTGGAAAAATTATTCGTAATGAGAGGCGTTTGTTAAGCGAGGTTCCAACTGTGTTTTAATATTTTCTGTTTAACATTTTAATAGGAAGTCTTCTTTGGTTATCTCCCTTGGCTCGTATATCTAACCATTGACACGCCTATTTCTCTCTCTCACACACTATCTCCTGTCTCCCTCTCACACACACTTTCCAGTCTCTATCTCATACCTTAACCCTTTAGCATTTACATTACTCTATATATACTATTGTATTGTCACAGTAAAGGCTTTACCTCACATAATACCTCACATAACATTTACATTACTCTATATATACTACTGTATTGTCACAGTAAAGGCTTTACCTCACATAATATCTCACATAACATTTACATTACTCTATATATACTATTGTATTTTCACAGTAAAGGCTTTACCTCACATAATACCTCACATAACATTTACATTACTCTATATATACTACTGTATTGTCACAGTAAAGGCTTTACCTCACATAATATCTCACATAACATTTACATTACTCTATATATACTATTGTATTGTCACAGTAAAGGCTTTACCTCACATAATATCTCACATAACATTTACATTACTCTATATATACTATTGTATTGTCACAGTAAAGGCTTTACCTCACATAATATCTCACATAACATTTACATTACTCTATATATACTATTGTATTGTCACAGTAAAGGCTTTACCTCACATAATATCTCACACAACATTTACATTACTCTATATATACTACTGTATTGTCACAGTAAAGGCTTTACCTCACATAATATCTCACATAACATTTACATTACTCTATATATACTATTGTATTGTCACAGTAAAGGCTTTACCTCACATAATATCTCACATAACATTTACACTACTCTATATATACTATTGTATTGTCACAGTAAAGGCTTTACCTCACATAATATCTCACATAACATTTACATTACTCTATATATACTATTGTATTGTCACAGTAAAGGCTTTACCTCACATAATATCTCACATAACATTTACATTACTCTATATATACTATTGTATTGTCACAGTAAAGGCTTTACCTCACATAATATCTCACATAACATTTACATTACTCTATATATACTATTGTATTTTCACAGTAAAGGCTTTACCTCACATAATATCTCACATAACATTTACATTACTCTATATATACTATTGTATTGTCACAGTAAAGGCTTTACCTCACATAATATCTCACATAACATTTACATTACTCTATATATACTATTGTATTTTCACAGTAAAGGCTTTACCTCACATAATATCTCACATAACATTTACATTACTCTATATATACTATTGTATTTTCACAGTAAAGGTTTTACCTCACATAATATCTCACATAACATTTACATTACTCTATATATACTATTGTAATTTCACAGTAAAGGCTTTACCTCACATAATATCTCACATAACATTTACATTACTCTATATATACTATTGTATTGTCACAGTAAAGGCTTTACCTCACATAATATCTCACATAACATTTACATTACTCTATATATACTATTGCATTTTCACAGTAAAGGCTTTACCTTACATAATATCTCACATAACATTTACATTACTCTATATATACTATTGTATTGTCACAGTAAAGGCTTTACCTCACATAATATCTCACATAACATTTACATTACTCTATATATACTATTGTATTTTCACAGTAAAGGCTTTACCTCACATAATACCTCACATAACATTTACATTACTCTATATATACTATTGTATTGTCACAGTAAAGGCTTTACCTCACATAATATCTCACATAACATTTACATTACTCTATATATACTATTGTATTGTCACAGTAAAGGCTTTACCTCACATAATATCTCACATAACATTTACATTACTCTATATATACTATTGTATTTTCACAGTAAAGGTTTTACCTCACATAATATCTCACATAACATTTACATTACTCTATATATACTATTGTATTGTCACAGTAAAGGCTTTACCTCACATAATATCTCACATAACATTTACATTACTCTATATATACTATTGTATTGTCACAGTAAAGGCTTTACCTCACATAATATCTCACATAACATTTACATTACTCTATATATACTATTGTATTGTCACAGTAAAGGCTTTACCTCACATAATATCTCACATAACATTTACATTACTCTATATATACTATTGTATTGTCACAGTAAAGGCTTTACCTCACATAACATTTACATTACTCTATATATACTATTGTATTTTCACAGTAAAGGCTTTACCTCACATAATATCTCACATAACATTTACATTACTCTATATATACTATTGTATTTTCACAGTAAAGGCTTTACCTCACATAATATCTCACATAACATTTACATTACTCTATATATACTATTGTATTTTCACAGTAAAGGCTTTACCTCACATAATACCTCACATAACATTTACATTACTCTATATATACTATTGTATTGTCACAGTAAAGGCTTTACCTCACATAATATCTCACATAACATTTACATTACTCTATATATACTATTGTATTTTCACAGTAAAGGCTTTACCTCACATAATACCTCACATAACATTTACATTACTCTATATATACTATTGTATTGTCACAGTAAAGGCTTTACCTCACATAAAATCTCACATAACATTTACATTACTCTATATATACTATTGTATTGTCACAGTAAAGGCTTTACCTCACATAATACCTCACATGAGTGACTGGTTACAGCCAGTTTCAACAGTGTGGACTGGGTGCTTTTTGTCGTGACACCTACACGACCATTTTACAGCATATATAAATATATACAATCACAGCCCATGCAAGCAACACACACCAACAACCAACGACAAAGTGTCCTTACCTTTTGTTTGTCAAGTATTTTCATGGCATAGTACTCTTTGTTAGCTTTGTGTTGGACCAACATCACCCGGCCAAAAGACCCGGTCCCGAGGGTTTTGATTCTGTCAAAGTCATCCAGACATGCTGTGTTCTGCAAGAGAAAATAGATTTTAAGAGGACTGCACTGGTATCGACATGTGGTGTGTAGTGGTGAGAGGACTGCACTGGTATAGACATGTCTGTATTGGTGAGAGGACTGCACTGGTATAGACATGTCTGTATTGGTGAGAGGACTGCACTGGTATAGACATGTCTGTATTGGTGAGAGGACTGCACTGGTATAGACATGTGGTGAGGTAATGTTGAGAGGACTGCTCTGGTATAGACATGTCTGTATTGGTGAGAGGACTGCACTGGTATAGACATGTGGTGTGTAATGGTAAGAGGAGTGCACTGGTATAGACATGTGGTGTGTAGTGGTGAGAGGACTGCACTGGTATCGTCATGTGGTATGTAGTGCCATTGGTGAGAGGACTGCACTGGTATAGACATGTGGTGTGTAATGGTGAGAGGACTGCACTGGTATAAACATGTGGTGTGTAATGGTGAGAGGACTGCACTGGTATCGTCATGTGGTATATAGTGCCATTGGTGAGAGGACTGCTCTGGTATAGACATGTGGTGTGTAATGGTGAGAGGACTGCACTGGTATAGACATGTGGTGTGTAATGGTGAGAGGACTGCACTGGTATAGACATGTGGTGTGTAATGGTGAGAGGACTGCTCTGGTATAGACATGTGGTTTGTATGGAGAGTGAGGGTTGTATAAATACAAAACTGCTTGTTTTAAAGTGTTTATCAAAAAAAAAAAAAACCATCATTAATTTATGTAAGAACCTTTGTTAAGTTATGTTCCAAAAAAACCCTTGTTCTATGATACAA
>OZ024766.1:3737734-3752734 GCA_964016885.1 Eledone cirrhosa
GACTGGTACTATATATATATATATATATGGAGAGAGAGAGAGAGAGAGAGAGAGGGGATGTGGAAGAGATATAGAGGAAGAACTGACCCCAGTAGTAGACTGGTACTATATATATATATATGGAGAGATAGAGAGAGAGAGAGAGGGGATGTGGAAGAGATATAGAGGAAGAACTGACCCCAGTAGTAGACTGGTACTATATATATATATATATATGGAGAGAGAGAGTGAGAGAGAGGGGATGTGGAAGAGATATAGAGGAAGAACTGACCCCAGTAGTAGACTGGTACTATATATATATGGAGAGAGAGAGAGAGAGAGAGGGGATGTGGAAGAGATATAGAGGAAGAACTGACCCCAGTAGTAGACTGGTACTATATATATATGGAGAGAGAGATAGAGAGAGAGAGAGGGGATGTGGAAGAGATATAGAGGAAGAACTGACCCCAGTAGTAGACTGGTACTATATATATATATATATGGAGAGAGAGAGTGAGAGAGAGGGGATGTGGAAGAGATATAGAGGAAGAATCCTCCTCAGTACTTGACTGGTTCTTTATTTTATCGACCTCGAAAGGATGAAAGACAAAGTTGACCTCAGCGGGATTTGAACTCCAAAACCAGGGAGCTGAAACAAACACCCAGACAGACACCAATATCTGATAGCCCTCACGCTGTTCTCTAGCCCCCTAAAGACCCAGACAGACACCAACATCTGATAGCCCTCACGCTGTTCTCTAGACCCCTAAACACCCAGACAGACACCAACATCTGATAGCCCTCACGCTGTTCTCTAGCCCCCTAAACACCCAGACAGACACCAACATCTGATAGCCCTCACGCTGTTCTCTAGCCCCCTAAACACCCAGACAGACACCAACATCTGATAGCCCTCACGCTGTTCTCTAGCCCCCTAAACACCCAGACAGACACCAACATCTGATAGCCCTCACGCTGTTCTCTAGCCCCCTAAACACCCAGACAGACACCAACATCTGATAGCCCTCACGCTGTTCTCTAGCCCCCTAAACACCCAGACAGACACCAACATCTGATAGCCCTCACACTGTTCTCTAGCCCCCTAAACACCCAGACAGACACCAACATCTGATAGCCCTCACGCTGTTCTCTAGCCCCCTAAACACCCAGACAGACACCAACATCTGATAGCCCTCACGCTGTTCTCTAGCCCCCTAAACACCCAGACAGACACCAACATCTGATAGCCCTCACACTGTTCTCTAGCCCCCTAAACACCCAAACAGACACCAACATCTGATAGCCCTCACGCTGTTCTCTATCACCCACACACCCCACAATCCCTCACAACAGACCCCTAACTCATTCCTCACAGATCAAACAAAATGGACATATCATATATGAGTGTCACTTGAATGAAGCTAATCTTCTCTGTTTCATATACCTGGGGTAAATTGCGGCTAGTCATTTGATACTGCCCTGAAGGAAAGAATGTTTCTTCTGTATATAGCTTAACCTAATTCGGCCCAGCTAGCCAGCCAGTCAACCAGGGCTAGCTAGCCACCCCTCACCCAGGGCTAGCTAGCCAGCCCCTCACCCAGGCTAGCCACCCCTCACCCAGGGCTAGCTAGCCACCCTTCACCCAATCATCACTGTACACAAAGCCAGTATTGTTTATTACCAGGTAGACCTCACATTGATTTCAGTGATATTAGTACAATATCTACCAAGAAATGTATCAGATTGCTGTAACAAGAGGAGACAGCTCACATCTCTCTACGCTTAGCTGGTCACTGGAGATGGGGAGAGGGCCCCTGTGAAGTGAAGCATCTCGCTCAAGAACACAACACACCACAATGTCCAACACACTAACCACAACACACCACAATGTCCAACACACTAACCACAACACACCACAATATCCAACACACCACAATATCCAACACACTAACCACAACACACCACCATGTCCAACACACTAACCACAACACACCACAATGTCCAACACACTAACCACAACACACCACAATATCCAACACACTAACCACAACACACCACAATATCCAACACACTAACCACAACACACCACCATGTCCAACACATTAATATAAACACTTTAAAACAGTTTTGTGTCATAGAACCAGGGGTGTTTGGAACACAACTTAACAGAGGTTCTTACATAAAATTATGATGGAAAGTTTTTAGATAAATATAAACACTTTAAAATAAAGTTTTGTATCATAGAACCAGGGGTGTTTGGAACATAACTTAACAGAGGTTCTTACATAAAATTATGATGGAAAGTTTTTAGATAAATATAAACACTTTAAAATAAAGTTTTGTATCATAGAACCAGGGGTGTTTGGAACATAACTTAACAGAGGTTCTTACATAAAATTATGATGGAAGGTTTTTAGATAAATATAAACACTTCAAAATAAAGTTTTGTATCATAGAACCAGGGGTGTTTGGAACATAACTTAACAGAGGTTCTTACATAGAATTATGATGGAAGGTTTTTAGATAAATATAAACACTTTAAAACAAACAGTTTTTATGAGGTGTAGTTCGAATTTGGTTGATATGAAATGGGGAACAACAACAACAACAACAACAACAGCAGCAGCAGCAGCAGCAACAACAACAACAACACATATATGAAATAAACAACTTCAATTATATCATTAGTTTATAGGAAATACACAAATAATAACATTTTTTGTTAGCATGAAATATTTATAACCAACGGCGTAATGTCCCTGCCACATTACTGCCAACAGATTTAAACCATATAAACAACAATGTCTATAAACAACAGTTTTAATGTGAAGGTGCTGCAAAGAGAGATACTGAAACCAAGTTAGAGCAGGGTTGATATGAAAAGCAGCTAAAAACGAGGGCCAGAGGTGTGTTTTCACAGCACAGCGAAGGTGACACCGCCTTTGAGGGTCTGATGTGTGTTTTTAAAGTTCAGCAAAGGTGGCACTGCCTAATAGATAGTTGAGGGCCAGAGGTGTGTTTTTACAGCTTAGCTAAGGTGACACTGTCTAACAGTTGAGGGCCAGAGGTGTGTTTTTACAGTGTAGTGAAGGTGACACTGTTTAACAGTTAAGGGCCAGAGGTGTGTTTTTACAGCACAGCGAAGGTGACACTGTCTAACAGTTGAGGGCCAGAGGTGTGTTTTTACAGTGTAGTGAAGGTGACACCGCCTTTGAGGATCTGATGTGTGTTTTTAAAGTTCAGCAAAGGTGACACTGCCTAATAGATAGTTGAGGGCCAGAGGTGTATTTTTACAGCTTAGTTAAGGTGACACTGTCTAACAAATAATTGAGGGCCAGAGGTGTGTTTTTACAGCTTAGTTAAGGTGACATTGTCTAACAAATAATTGAGGGCCAGAGGTGTGTTTTTACAGCTTAGTTAAGGTGACACTGTCTAACAAATAATTGAGGGCCAGAGGTGTGTTTTTACAGCTTAGTTAAGGTGACACTGTCTAACAAATAATTGAGGGCCAGAGGTGTGTTTTTACAGCTTAGTTAAGGTGACATTGTCTAACAAATAATTGAGGGCCAGAGGTGTGTTTTTACAGCACAGCTAAGGTGACACTGTCTAACAGTTGAGGGTCAGAGGTGTGTTTTTACAGCACAGCTAAGGTGACACTGTCTAACAGTTGAGGACCAGAGGTGTGTTTTTACAGTGTAGTGAAGGTGACACTGTCTAACAGATAATTAAGGGCCAGAGGTGTGTTTTTACAGTGTAGTGAAGGTGACACTGTCTAACAGATAATTAAGGGCCAGAGGTGTGTTTTTACAGCTTAGTTAAGGTGACACTGTCTAACAGATAATTAAGGGCCAGAGGTGTGTTTTTACCTCTTAGCTAAGGTGACACTGTCTAATAGAGGTGTGTTTTTACAGATCACTGCATTCTATTATATATATATATATATACAGTATTTGGGTATATATCGTTTATACACAGTAGTTGGGTATATATTGTTATTTCATTATATGTATATATATATATATATATATATCACATGAAATAGCTATATACCCAACTATAGTGTATATATATTATATAAAATAGCTATATACCCTACTATAGTGTATATATATTATATAAAATAGCTATATACCCAACTATAGTGTATATATATTATATAAAATAGCTATATACCCAACTATAGTGTATATATATTATATAAAATAGCTCAATACCCAACTATAGTGTATATATAATATATAAAATAGCTATATACCCTACTATAGTGTATATATATTATATAAAATAGCTCTATACCCAACTATAGTGTATATATATTATATAAAATAGCTCTATACCCAACTATAGTGTATATATATTATATAAAATAGCTATATACCCTACTATAGTGTATATATATTATATAAAATAGCTATAAACCCTACTATAGTGTATATATATTATATAAAATAGCTCTATACCCAACTATAGTGTATATATATTATATAAAATAGCTCAATACCCAACTATAGTGTATATATATTATATAAAATAGCTATATACCCTACTATAGTGTATATATATTATATAAAATAGCTATATACCCTACTATAGTGTATATATATTATATAAAATAGCTCAATACCCAACTATAGTGTATATATATTATATAAAATAGCTATATACCCTACTATAGTGTATATATATTATATAAAATAGCTATATACCCTACTATAGTGTATATATATTATATAAAATAGCTATATACCCAACTATAGTGTATACATATTATATAAAATAGCTATATACCCTACTATAGTGTATATATATTATATAAAATAGCTCTATACCCAACTATAGTGTATATATATTATATAAAATAGCTATATACCCTACTATAGTGTATATATATTATATAAAATAGCTATATACCCAACTAACCATAGTGTGTAAGGGTAAGCTAGAGTGTTGATGATATAATGGGGTAGATGTGTGGTACCTTTGTGGCTGATAAGCCCTGGTATAGAGAACTAGGGTACTGTGGTACCTGGTGACCCCTGGTATAGAGAGCTAGGGTACTGTGGTACCTGGTGACCCCTTGTATATAGAGCTAGGGTACTGTGGTACCTGGTGACCCCTTGTATATAGAGCTAGGGTACTGTGGTACCTGGTGACCCCTGGTATAGAGAGCTAGGGTACTGTGGTACCTGGTGACCCCTTGTATATAGAGCTAGGGTACTGTGGTACCTGGCGACCCCTGGTATAGAGAGCTAGGGTACTGTGGTACCTGGTGACCCCTGGTATAGAGATCTAGGGTAGAGATGTGTGGTACCTGGTGACCCCTGGTATATAAGGCTCAGGTAAAGTGCTGTTGCTGACATGAAGGGGTAAAAAAGGGGCACAAGAGGCTGGTAAACTAGTCTAATGTGTGATAAACTTGCCTGGGCATCAGGTTTTTTAGTTTTGAAACTTCTATATGGGAACTGGAAATAGGGACAAATCAGTTAGTATTGATACAATGTGTGTATAGATGTGTGTATATATAGATAGATGTGTGTATATATACATAAATGTGTGTGTATATATACATAAATGTGTGTATATATATATAGATGTGTGTATATATAGATAGATGTGTGTGTATATATAGATAGATGTGTGTGTATATATACATAAATGTGTGTATATATATATAAATGTGTGTATATATATATAGATGTGTGTATATATAGATAGATGTGTGTATATATAGATAGATGTGTGTGTATATATACATAAATGTGTGTATATATAGATAGATGTGTGTATATAGATGCATGTGTCTATAGATGTATGTATTTATATATATATATATATATATATATATTATATATATATATAGATGCATGTGTGTATATAGATGTGTATAAACAGATATGTGTATATACAGATATGTGTATATATACATATATGTGTATATATACATATATGTGTATATATACATATATGTGTATATATACAGATGTGTGTATATATCTATATATACATAGATATGTGTAGAGATGGGTGTATATATAAGTGTATATATATAGATATGTGTATATAAGTATATATATATGTATATATATAAGTGTGTATATATAAGTGTGTATATAAGTGTATATATAAGTGTGTATATATATCAAAGTGTATATAAGTATATATATATCAAAGTGTATATAAGTATATATATCAATGTGTATATAAGTGTGTATATATAAGTGTGTATATATTAGTGTGTATATATTAGTGTGTATATATATCAATGTGTATATAAGTATATATATATCAATGTGTATATATCAGTATGTATATATTAGTGTGTATATATATCAAAGTGTATATAAGTATATATATATAAGTGTGTATATATATCAATGTGTATATATCAGTATGTATATATTAGTGTGTATATATATCAAAGTGTATATAAGTATATATATAAGTATGTATATATTAGTGTGTATATATATCAAAGTGTATATAAGTATATGATGATGATGATATATTAATGTGTATATAAGTATATATATATATATCAATGTGTATATAAGTATATATATAAGTATGTATATATATCAAAGTGTATATAAGTATATGATGATGATGATATATTAATGTGTATATAAGTATATATATAAGTATGTATATATATCAAAGTGTATATAAGTATATGATGATGATGATATATTAATGTGTATATAAGTATATATATATCAATGTGTATATAAGTATATATATATCAATGTGTATATAAGTATATATATATCAATGTGTATATAAGTATATATATATCAATGTGTATATAAGTATATATATATCAATGTGTATATAAGTATATATATATCAATGTGTATATAAGTATATATATATATATCAATGTGTATATAAGTATATATATATCAATGTGTATATAAGTATATATATATCAATGTGTATATAAGTATATATATATCAATGTGTATATAAGTATATATATATCAATGTGTATATAAGTATATATATATCAATGTGTATATAAGTATATATATATCAATGTGTATATAAGTATATATATATCAATGTGTATATAAGTATATATATATCAATGTGTATATAAGTATATATATATCAATGTGTATATAAGTATATATATATCAATGTGTATATAAGTATATATATATCAATGTGTATATAAGTATATATATATCAATGTGTATATAAGTATATATATATCAATGTGTATATAAGTATATATATATCAATGTGTATATAAGTATATATATATCAATGTGTATATAAGTATATATATATCAATGTGTATATAAGTATATATATATCAATGTGTATATAAGTATATGATGATGATGATATATCAATGTGTATATAAGTATATATATATCAATGTGTATATAAGTATATATATATCAATGTGTATATAAGTATATATATATCAATGTGTATATAAGTATATATATATCAATGTGTATATAAGTATATATATATCCATGTTATTAACTTGCCTTGACTTCAGGTTTAGGTCTTGTATTTGGTAACTGGAAATAGGTATAAATCAGCTATTATTGATACAGAGATGGGTGTATATATAGTATATATAGAGAGATGGTGTGTATATATGATGTATATATACGGTGTATATATGGTGTATATATACGGTGTATATAGATGGCGTATATATATGGTGTATATATACGGTGTATATAGATGGTGTATATAGATGGTGTATATATACGGTGTATATAGATGGTGTATATAGATGGTGTATATATACGGTGTATATAGATGGTGTATATAGATGATGTATATAGATGGTGTATATAGATGGTGTATATATAGATGTGTATATATAGATGTGTATATGGATGGTGTATATATAGATGGTATATATATAGATGGTATATATATAGATGTGTATATATATATAGATGTGTATATGGATGGTGTATATATACATGGTATATATATAGATAGTGTATATATAAATGGGTGTATATACATCGTGTATATAGATGTGTGTATATAGATGGTATATATATATATATATATATATATATATATATGGTGTATATAAATGGTTTATGTATAGATGATGTATATATAGATGGTATATATAGATGGTTTATGTATAGATGATGTATATATATATGGTGTATATATAGATGGGTGTATATAAATATAGATGGGTGTATATATATATATAGATAGATGTATATACAGAGATGTCTGTGTCTATAAATGTGTATATATATATATATATATATGTATATATATATATATATATATATGTGTGTGTGTGTGTGTGTGTGTATATATATATATATATGTATGTCTGTCGGAGTTTAAGGATGAAACTCTGCTTGATTGCAGAAATATCTCCGACTATCTGAAATGGAATGTTCCATACTTACATGTGATGGGTGATCCCATTTTTGCTGAAACTCCTCCTTGGCTTTTGCCAAAAACTCTTTAACTGAAATACAAAAAGATAAACAATAATAATAATAATTGTTTCTACGTTAGGCACAAGGCCAGCAAATATCCCAGTGTATTACTGGTACTTTATTTTATCGACCCCCGTAAGGATGAAAGGCAAAGTTAACCTCGGCGCGATTTAAACTCAGACCGTAAAGGGTCGCAACTCTATGCCGCAAAGCATGGCGTCCGACCCTCTACTGATACTGCCAATCCACCTATTAATAATAATGATAATAATAATAATAATAATAAAATTATTGTGTACAGTGCTCAGGTGCACTACAACCCATCAAAGGTGCATGTATAGTACATAGAATAATGTACAAATGTCAGGGAAGTGAACAGTGTATGGGTCATGATATACATGTGTGCGTGTGTATGGAGGGGGAACATTAGGTGTAGTGTTGGCGGATCTCAGGAAGCATGGAGGTTTTAAAGGATGCAGTGTCTCCACAGCTAACAACCGATGCAGGCACTTTGTTCCATGGAGGTTTTAAAGGATGCAGTGTCTCCACAGCTAACAACCGATGCAGGTAGTTTGTTCCATGGAGGTTTTAAAGGATGCTGTGTCTCGACAGCTAACAACTGATGCAGGTAGTTTGTTCCATGGAGGTTTTAAAGGATGCTATGTCTCGACAGCTAACAACTGATGCAGGTAGTTTGTTCCATGGAGGTTTTAAAGGATGCTGTGTCTCGACAGCTAACAACTGATGCAGGTAGTTTGTTCCATGGAGGTTTTAAAGGATGCAGTGTCTCGACAGCTAACAACTGATGCAGGGAGTTTGTTCCATGGAGGTTTTAAAGGATGCTGTGTCTCGACAGCTAACAACTGATGCAGGTAGTTTGTTCCATGGAGGTTTTAAAGGATGCTGTGTCTCGACAGCTAACAACTGATGCAGGTAGTTTGTTCCATGGAGGTTTTAAAGGATGCAGTGTCTCAACAGCTAACAACTGATGCAGGTAGTTTGTTCCATGGAGGTTTTAAAGGATGCAGTGTCTCAACATCTAACAACTGATGCAGGTAGTTTGTTCCATGGAGGTTTTAAAGGATGTAGAGTCTCGACAGCTAACAACTGATGCAGGGAGTTTGTTCCATGGAGGTTTTAAAGGATGCAGTGTCTCGACAGCTAACAACTGATGCAGGGAGTTTGTTCCATGGAGGTTTTAAAGGATGCAGAGTCTCGACAGCTAACAACTGATGCATGTAGTTTGTTCCATGGAGGTTTTAAAGGATGCAGTGCCTCGACAGCTAACAACTGATGCAGGTAGTTTGTTCCATGGAGGTTTTAAAGGATGCAGTGTCTCGACAGCTAACAACTGATGCTGGTAGTTTGTTCCATGGAGGTTTTAAAGGATGCAGTGTCTCGACAGCTAACAACTGATGCAGGTAGTTTGTTCCATGGAGGTTTTAAAGGATGTAGAGTCTCGACAGCTAACAACTGATGCAGGTAGTTTGTTCCATGGAGGTTTTAAAGGATGTAGAGTCTCGACAGCTAACAACTGATGCAGGGAGTTTGTGCCATGCTTCAGCAACTCTGAGCGTGAAAAAATGTTTCCGAAAGTCATGGGAGCTGTGCAATAATAATTGTTTCTACTTTTGGCACAAGGCCAGCAATTACCCCAGAGTATTACTGGTACTTTATTTTATCGATCCTGTAAGGCTGTGAGGCAAAGTTAACCTCGGCGGGATTTGAACTCAGACCGTAAAGGGACGTAACTCTATACCGCAAAGCATGGCGCCCGACCCTCTACGGATACTGCCAATCCACCTATTAATGATAATAATAATAATAATAATAATAATTGTTTCTACTTTAGGCACAAGGCCAGCAAATACCCCAGTGCATTACTGGTACTTTATTTTAATAATAATAATATTAATAATTGTTTCTAAATTTGGCACAAGGCCAGCAATTTTAGGGGACTTGGGAAAGTCGATTAAATCAACCCTAATGTATTACAGGTACTTTATTTCATCAACCCCGCAAGGATAAAAAGCAAAGCTAACCTCGGCAGGACTGGAACTCACCCCTTTCTGTCATAACTGGTCCCTCTGGTTACGACAATAGTATATAATGCTTAAGGGTTAACCCTTTAGTATTTAAACCGACCAGCCAGAGTTCTCTCATCCATTTCTGTTCAAACCAGCCACTCATACTGATGTTAGGGTATTGTTCTCTAAACAGATAATAACATCGTAAAAATCTCGTAGATTTGATATTATATAAGATGACCTGGGATGAGGTGATAAAAGCCGACCTTACCCAATTACACCTCTCAAAGGCAATGACACACGACCGTGACCTCTGGCGTCACGCAGTAATACAGAGTACCCGACCTCCCATGGGTACAAGCTGAAGCATATAGACAATATGCCCCCACACCCCCCACCGCAAGGTGGTCGTGGAGGTGCCATGGCAAAAAAGCACCCAGCCCTCACTGTAAAGTGGACGTGTAGGCGCCACGAAAAAGCACCCAGCCCTCACTGTAAAGTGGACGTGTAGGCGCCACGAAAAAGCACCCAGCCCTCACTGTAAAGTGGACGTGTAGGCGCCACGAAAAAGCACCCAGCCCTCACTGTAAAGTGGACGTGTAGGCGCCACGAAAAAGCACCCAGCACTCACTGTAAAGTGGACGTGTAGGCGCCACGAAAAAGCACCCAGCCCTCACTGTAAAGTGGACGTGTAGGTGCCACGAAAAAGCACCCAGCACTCACTGTAAAGTGGACGTGTAGGTGCCACGAAAAAGCACCCAGCACTCACTGTAAAGTGGACGTGTAGGTGCCACGAAAAAGCACCCAGCCCTCACTGTAAAGTGGACGTGTAGGGGCCACGGTAAAAAAGCACCCAGCACTCACTGTAAATGAGGTTGGTGTTAGGAAGGGCATCCAGCTGTAGAAATCAAGCCAAATCAGTTCCTGTATGAGCATGGCATGGTCAGCCGACCAGACACTGCCCACAACAGGACAACCCGTCTAACCCATGCTAGCGTGGCAGAACGGACGTAAAACGGTGACGACGATGAGATATGGAGGGGTGCTTCAGCCAGACTAATCACAGACAAACAACTTAGATATAAACTCTACTGGGTAGGAAATGATGATGGGGTAGGGGGCATAGGTATCTTACTAGCTGAGAAATGGACAGATAAGGCGATGGAGGCTGTTAAAGTAAGTAACAGAAGTTTTAAGCTAAATAGCTAGAGGAAATAGCGTGGAAGAACGGACGTAAAACGGTGATGATGATGATGATGATAAGCTAACTGTGAGATAAGGCCTTTACTGCGAAAATGCAGTAGTAGGGTTAAACAGGACATTACAAAATGTAGATACTAAGGATAGATTGACAAGGTAATAATATTATTGTTATTGTTATTATATCATGACTCATACACTGTTTATTTTCCTGACATTTGTACATTATTCTATGTACTATACATGCACCTTTGATGAGTTGTAGTGCACCTGAGCACTGTACACAATAATTTCATTATTATTATTATTATTATAACACTAAGGAAGCAGGTTATAATAGAGGAACTAACGTAAGATATAGCCAAAAGGGGCAAAAATCAAAAGATATGAGAGCATGTTTGACAACGACTAGGGGATGTTATGCAAACTGAACAAATTACCTCATTCTGAGAAATGATACGAGCATAAGCTAGAGTCGGTGATAGAAAACTATCAGGTGAAGGTGCTGTGGGATTTCAGGATACAAACAGATAAAGAATTAGAACACAATAGGCCTCACCTGGTCGGTTTTATCAAGGAATAAAAGATCTGGCTTGATTATAGATCCACTATAGATAGACCTCTTTGACACAAAAGTGCAAGAAAACAAGGAGAAAATTAACCAGTACCAGGATCTAAAGTGGGAACTGAAAAGGATTTGGGACCGTCATGGGATCAAGGATGTCCCCCTTTGTCATAGGAGCACAAGGTACTATCTCAAAGAGTTTCCAAGGCTGGTTAAAGAACATTAAACCAACTCCCTTTTCTGAAATACTCAAGATGCCCTACTGAGAACAGCAAGGACTCTACAATATGTCCTGAATACCTGAGAGTGCAGGGGGCAGCTTCATGTTCATTAGGGCAAGTTTTCCAGTTAAATAACAACAATGACCGAGATATCAAATTTATAAAAATTGTTTCTACTTTAGGCACAAGGCCAGCAATTACTCCAGTGTATTACTGATACTTTATTTTATCGACCCCGTAAGAACTGTTTCTACTTTTGGCACAAGGCCAGCAATTACCCCAGTGTATTACTGGTACTTTATTTTATCTACCCCGTAATAATTGTTTCTACTTTTGGGGGCACAAGGCCATCAATTACCCCAGTGTATTACTGGTACTTTATTTTATCGACCCCCGTAATAACTGTTTCTACTTTTGGCACAAGGCCAGCAATTACCCCAGTGTATTACTGGTACTTTATTTTATCGACCCAGTAATAATTGTTTCTACTTTTGGCACAAGGCCGGCAATTACCTCAGTGTATTACTGGTACTTTATTTTATCTACCTCGTAAGGATGAAAGGCAAAGTTAACCTCGGCGGGATTTGAACTCAGAATGGCAAGGGCCGTAACTCTATGCGTCCGACCCTCTACCGATGCTGCCAATTCACAATAATAATAAGGGTTTAAAGTGGGAATTAAAAAGGATTTGGGACCACTATCATGAGATGAAGGCTGTCCTCATTGTCATAGGAACACAAGGGACTAACTCAAAGCCAACCTCGGCGGGATTTGAACTGAGAATGTAAAGGGATGTAACTATATGCTGCAAAGCATGTTGCGCGACACTCTACCGATTAATGCCAACAGACTGCCCTTAATTTCTTTAATGACTACAAGTGTTGAAAAAAAAGTGTTGAAAAGTGTAAAAAAAACAACAACAAAACAGGAGGGGGGGGGTTACGTGGAAAAACAAATAAGTCAACAATTAGCAATAAAATTCTCCAATAATACGGAGAGGGCCGTGGAAGCAGAGTCCTCAAACACTCCTTCCAGTGGGTCCTGTTAGAAGCAACACAATATAGTCTAAAAACCTTAAGGACAGCAATTCCTGTCAGAAGCAACACAATATAGTCTTAAAAACCTTAAGGACAGCGAGTCCTGTCAGAAGCAACACAATATAGTCTTAAAAACCTTAAGGACAGCAATTCCTGTCAGAAGCAACACAATATAGTCTTAAAAACCTTAAGGACAGCGAGTCCTGTCAGAAGCAACACAATATAGTCTTAAAAACCTTAAGGACAGCAATTCCTGTCAGAAGCAACACAATATAGTCTTAAAAACCTTAAGGACAGCGAGTCCTGTTAGAAGCAACACAATATAGTCTTAAAAACCTTAAGGACAGCAAGTCCTGTCAGAAGCAACACAATATAGTCTTAAAAACCTTAAGGACAGCAAGTCCTGTCAGAAGCAACACAATATAGTCTTAAAAACCTTAAGGACAGCGAGTCCTGTCAGAAGCAACACAATATAGTCTTAAAAACCTTAAGGACAGCGAGTCCTGTCAGAAGCAACACAATATAGTCTTAAAAACCTTAAGGACAGCGAGTCCTGTCAGAAGCAACACAATATAGTCTTAAAAACCTTAAGGACAGCGAGTCCTGTCAGAAGCAACACAATATAGTCTTAAAAACCTTAAGGACAGCGAGTCCTGTCAGAAGCAACACAATATAGTCTTAAAAACCTTAAGGACAGCGAGTCCTGTCAGAAGCAACACAATATAGTCTTGGACTGGGTACTTTTTGTTGTGACAACTACATGACCACTTTACAATGTGGACTGGGTGCTTTTTGTTGTGACACCTACATGACCACTTTACAGTGTGGATTGGGTACTTTTTGTTGTGACACCTACATGACCACTTTACAATGTGGACTGGGTGCTTTTTGTTGTGACACCTACATGACCACTTTACAGTGTGGATTGGGTGTTTTTTGTTGTGACACCTACAATACCACTTTACAGTGTGGACTGGGTGCTTTTTGTCGTGACACCTACATGACCACTTTACAGTGTGGACTGGGTACTTTTTGTTGTGACACCTACATGACCACTTTACTGTGTGGACTGGGTGCTTTTTGTTGTGACACCTATATGACCACTTTACAGTGTGGACTGGGTGTTTTTTGTTGTGACACCTACAATACCACTTTACAGTGTTGACTGGGTGCTTTTTGTTGTGACACCTACATGACCACTTTACAGTGTGGATTGGGTACTTTTTGTTGTGACACCTATATGACCACTTTACAGTGTGGACTGGGTGCTTTTTGTTGTGACACCTACATGACCACTTTACAGTGTGGACTGGGTGCTTTTTGTTGTGACACCTACATGACCACTTTACAGTGTGGACTGGGTGCTTTTTGTCATGACACCTACATGACCACTTTACAGTGTGGACTGGGTGCTTTTTGTCATGACACCTACATGACCACTTTACAGTGTGGACTGGGTGCTTTTTGTTGTGACACCTACATGACCACTTTACAGTGTGGACTGGGTGCTTTTTGTCATGACACCTACATGAC
>OZ024766.1:3755234-3777734 GCA_964016885.1 Eledone cirrhosa
GTGGTGGTGGTAGTGGTGGTGGTGTAGTTGATAGTAGTGGTAGTGGTAGTAGTGGTGGTGTAGCTGATAGTAGTAGTGGTGGTGGTAGTAGTGGTGGTGTAGTTGATAGTAGTAGTGGTGGTGGTAGTAGTAGTGGTAGTAGTGGTGGTGTAGTTGATAGTAGTAGTAGTAGTAGTGGTGGTGGTGGTGGTGGTGAATGAACACAAATATATGTCAGGTGGAAGGTATTTTTAGAAACACAATATGGACACCCCTTCACTCAATGATAATGAAACATTCCACGATATTATATTTATACATGTCTGTGGGTGTGTATATCATTATCATCATCATCATCATCATCATTTTACGTCCGCTCTTCCCTGCTTATATATATATATAACATCATCATTATATATATACATACATATATAATGGAGGCACTTGGCTTAGTGGTTAGAGCATTGGCCTTGCAATCGAAAGGTTGTGAGTTCAATTCTCAGACCGGGTGATGTGTTGTGTCCTTGAGCAAGACACTTTATTTCACGTTGCTCCAGTTTACTCAGCTGTAGAAATGAGATGATAGGGTCTGGGGTCCCTATCATTCCACTGCAAAGTGGTCGTGGAGGTGCCACGGCAAAAAAGAACCCAGCCCACACTGTAAAGTGGACGTGTAGGCACCACAGCCCACACTGTAAAGTGGACGTGTAGGCACCACAGCCCACACTGTAAAGTGGACGTGTAGGCACCACAGCCCACACTGTAAAGTGGACGTGTAGGCACCACAGCCCACACTGTAAAGTGGACGTGTAGGCACCACAGCCCACACTGTAAAGTGGACGTGTAGGCACCACAGCCCACACTGTAAAGTGGACGTGTAGGCACCACAGCCCACACTGTAAAGTGGACGTGTAGGCACCACAGCCCACACTGTAAAGTGGACGTGTAGGCGCCACGGAAAAAAAAAAGCACCCAGCACTCACTGTAAAGTGGTTGTGGAGGTGCCACGGCAAAGAAAGCACCCAGCACTCACTGTAAAGTGGTTGTGGAGGTGCCACGGCAAAGAAAGCACCCAGCACTCACTGTAAATGAGGTTGTGGAGGTGCCACGGCAAAGAAAGCACCCAGCACTCACTGTAAATGAGGTTGTGGAGGTGCCACGGCAAACAAGCACCCAGCACTCACTGTAAAGTGGTCGTGGAGGTGCCACGGCAAAAAAGCACCCAGCACTCACTGTAAAGTGGTCGTGGAGGTGCCACGGCAAAAAAGCACCCAGCACTCACTGTAAAGTGGTCATGGAGGTGCCACGGCAAAAAAGCACCCAGCACTCACTGTAAATGAGGTTGTGGAGGTGCCACGGCAAAAAAGCACCCAGCACTCACTGTAAAGTGGTTGTGGAGGTGCCACGGCAAAAAAGCACCCAACACTCACTGTAAATGAGGTTGTGGAGGTGCCACGGCAAAAAAGCACCCAGCACTCACTGTAAATGAGGTTGGTGTTAGGAAGGGCATCCAGCTGTAGAAATCAAGCCAGAATCAGTTCCCGTCCCACCCTTGCAAGCAGGGAGAAAGTGGACTAATGATGATGATGATGATGATGAGCAGAGCAGTGATATTAGAGTTCTTTGAGATACTGGCTGGAGTGCTCCAGGGAGATACATTGGCTCCCTACCTTTTTATCATCGTAGTGGACTATTGTATGCGCCTTGCACTGGAGAAACTCTATAAGGGTTCCCCGGAGGCACAAACCCCCACTGAAAATGTTTTCCCTTCGATGTATATGAAATTTAAGCCATAGGTAAATGACAACATATGATGCCTATTCACAAAATTTCAGCAAATATCAATAATATTAAGACACCCTAAATGGGGGTTAAACCCCCTATAGTGAAAATTTTGGCCAATAAATGGAACAAGATTTCACGAACTCCTTCTATGGTTTTGGAGATAGACCCCCATAACCATATATATTCTGAAACTACATTGCCCAGGGTACTTGGATAAGTATATTTCATTTTAATCGAAGGGTTCCCTGGGGGCACAAACCCCCGCTGAAAATGTTTTCCCTTTCCATTTATATGACATTTAAACCATAGGTAAATGACAACATAAGATGCCTATTCACAAAATTTCAGCAAATTTCAATAATATTAAGACCCTAATGGGGGTTAAACCCCTTATTAGGGTTCCCCAGAGGCACAAACCCCCACTGAAAATATTTTCCCTTCTATTTATATGACATTTAAGCCATAGGTAAATGACAACATATGATGCATATTCACAAAAGTTTTGAAAATAACTATTTACAAGAAACAAAATAAGAATAAGATTTAATGTAATTTTGATTTGCTATATTACAAAAAATAATGTTTTCCAGTTTTTCATGCATTACATTTTACATTGAGTAATATTGACTTTTTCTCCATAAATTATATCACTGATTTAAAATCAATCATCATTTTCTTACAAAAAATAATGTGTGAAACGCAACAAGGCGCGGGTAATTTGGCTAGTATATATATATATATATCATCATCATCATCATCATTTCATTTTACGTCCGCTTTTTCCTGCTTGCAAGGGTGGGACGGGAACTGATCCTAGCTTGATCTCTACAGCTGGATGCCCTTCCTAACACCAACCTCATTTACAGTGAGTGCTGGGTGCTTTTTTGCCGTGGCACCTCCACAACCACTTTACAGTGGAATGATAGGGACCCCAGTCCCTATCATCTCATTTCTACAGCTGAGTAAACTGGAGCAATGTGAAATAAAGTGTCTTGCTCAAGGAAACAACACATCACCCGGTCTGAGAATTGAACTCACAACCTTTCGATTGCAAGGCCAATGCTCTAACCACTAAGCCATGTGCCTCCATATTATATATATATGTGGAGGCATGTGGCCTAGTGGTAAGGGTGCTGACCTCGCGATCATAATGTCGTGGGTTTGATTCCTGGGCTGCGTGTTGCGTTCTTGAGCAAGACACTTCATTTCACGTTGCTCCAGTCTACTCAGCTGGTAATGAGTACCAGTAATAGCTGGGGGTTTAACCCGGTGATGGACTGGCATCCTGTCCAGGGGGGAGTCTTGTACTCTCAGTCACTTCACGCTATGAAACAGGGATAAACACCGACCAAATGAGCTTTCTGGCTTAAGACAGACTTTAGATATATATATATATGTATATATATATGTATATATATATGTATATATATATGTATATGTGCGCACATACATGTATACATATACACATACATATAGCTATATATATCCGGATTGCACCAGTTTTAAACTTGTTCATTATTCAACACATGGTTGAAAATGAACAAACAAAACACGGAAGACAATTGTACACAGGTATATATAAATATGCTTATATATATATATATATGCTTATATATATATATATATATATGCTTATATATGTGTATATACACATATGCTTATATATATATATATATATATGCTTATATATGTGTATATACACATATGCTTATATATATATATATATGCTTATATATGTGTATATACACATATGCTTATATATATATATATATGCTTATATATGTGTATATACACATATGCTTATATATATATATATATATATGCTTATATATGTGTATATACACATATGCTTATATATATATATAAATATATAAATATGCTTATATATGTGTATATACACATATATAAGCATATATATATATATAAATATATACATATGCTTATATATATACATATGCTTATATATATACATATGCTTATATATATATATATATGCTTATATATATATATATATGCTTATATACATATATATATGCTTATATACATATATATATATGCTTATATACATATATATATGCTTATATACATATATATATGCTTATATACATATATATATGCTTATATACATATATATATGCTTATATACATATATATATATGCTTATATACATATATATATATGCTTATATACATATATATATATGCTTATATACATATATATATATGCTTATATACATATATATATATATACTTATATACATATATATATATATATATGCTTATATACATATATATATATATATATGCTTATATACATATATATATATATATATGCTTATATACATATATATATATATATGCTTATATACATATATATATATATATGCTTATATACATATATATATATATATGCTTATATACATATATATATATATATGCTTATATACATATATATATATATATGCTTATATACATATATATATATATATATATATATATATATATATATATATATATATATATATATATATATACTTATATATGTGTATATATATATATATACTTATATATGTGTGTATATATATATATATATATATATATGCTTATATATTTTAGCTAGTTTCCTACAAGGTTGTATCATATAGAAGGTAACACTACTACCAGTACTACCACCACCACCACTACACCACCACCACTACACCACCACCACCGCCACTACATCACCATCCTCACTACACCACCGCCACCACCACTACACCACCACCACCACCACTACACCACCACCACCACTCCCAACAGGATATATTGTGTTGTCCTTCACAGAAAAAATGTTATCTCTTGTTGAACTTTACAGATGCTGAGAAGACACACCGACAGACAGCTAAAATATAAATATATATATATATATATGCATATATATACATACATGTGTGTGTGTGTATATATACATACATACATATACAAAAATACATACACACAGACAGACATTTAAAATATAAATATATATATATATATATATATATATACATATGCATATATATACATATGTGTGTGTGTGTATATATGGTGGCTGCCAACTCGTTTTCAAGTACGGCCACTACTTTATATCCATGTAGGAGAACCCCTACCGATGCGCTGAACGAGTGTGACTTTTTAGTCCAGCCAGCGACTTGAAAACTCTGGTACAAACACTACACCTGTGACAATTATTGACACATAGTGCTGGGCCCATGGTACCATGTGACGACAAGTGCAGAGAGATCTCCAGATATAAAGCAATGCCTGTGCCGTGAAGCTTTTATAGTGAGCAAAGGCACTGCACAAAGCCAGTCCCACTCTCTTAACCAAGATGATATTTACCAAAAAGAAGAACAAGTCAACATCATTGGATACCATCAGGGTTGCAGGTGTTATATCAGAGTTTTCCTTCTCCTAGAATTCTGCCTTGACAAAGGCTAAGGGGTCATCTCTCCCGGTGATTTTGGATGGCCATTGAATCTTAAGCTCCTTTGCCCTTTGACAGGTTTTGTTTTTAGTCCTGCAGGATGTCCAAAGTCCCCCTCCTCACCAAGAAACCTTGGTGGGGTTGCCAGTTTAGTCGCCAACGACTGTGTGTGTATATACAATATACACACACACAAACAGCCACATTTGTGTGTGTGTGTGGTTTACAGTAGATAGAAATACAGTGTATAAATATACACACACACACACCCAGTGAGGGTATATATATATATATATATATATATATATATATAATATTAAAGAGTTAAACAAGATTCAATGAGTACATCAAAGAATGAGTTTTACAGTAGATTGGACTACCTTGATTAAATCTTAACCATCTGACATCTCAGGGTATGTCATGTATCATTTTATTTTATCTGATGAGGACGTACTGTTGAACCTGATTCAAGTACCTCTGAAATATGTATAATAAAATTTAATTGATCACAAAAACATCTATTTTATTAATATTTGAATCTTAATATATATATATGATATACGATATGAAGGAAGACGTGGTAGAGGTAGACCACGAAAAACATGGGCGGAGGTGGTGAGAACAGACCTCAGATCATTGAAGCTCACGGTGGAGATGACGAGGAACCGTGACGAGTGGAGAGATGCTGTGTTGAATAAGACCCGTCCCACCCTTGCAAGCAGGGAAAAGCGACATAAAATGATGATGATGATATATATACGATATATTAACAAATGGAAACTATATTTATAAAACCATATTTATTTCATTATACATATTTCAAGGACACCAAGTTAAATTATGGTGTGCTTTCATCAGATAAAATATAATATAGATCAGTTTTATAAATAAATATTGACATACCCTTAACGAATGCAACCATTACTGTTGGAAGCTCCCGGATATATATATATATATATATATATATATATATATAAATATTAAAACAATGAAATTAAACACAAAACTGTTAATTCATAGTAAAACTCATTATTTTACGATCGTTTCTGGGGGGGTAGTTCCCTGTATGTTCATTCAATTATTGATCTATGTAAAACATATTACAGAAATAACATTATTTCTGAAGATGGCGGGTAGTAAAGACGTGTGTATCTTTTTCTTACTCTGATATTTTGTAATATGTTTTACATAGATCAATAATTGAATGAACATACAGAGAACTACCCCCCAGAAACATTCGTAAAATAATGAGTTTTACTATGAATTAACAGTTTTGTGTTTAATTTCATTGTTTTAATATTTCTATTTTGACTCTGTATCCAACTGAATTATATCGTTGGTGAAAATGTTTGTATTTTAAACTTTGCTTCACGACATCTACGTACGGTTTACATTGAGTTCTTTATACGGTTTAGACCCTAGCATTGAGTGGTAGATTTATCTGCGTGTATATATATATATATGTAAAGTTATGTTGGTACCACAACATCCAGTCCGAAACAAATGAGGTCGTGTAGGTGTCAACAAAAAAACACACAGTCCACGCTGTAATGTGGCCGTGTAGGCAACACGGTAAAAACCTCCCAGTTCCACACTGTAAACGTGGTTGGTGTTAGGATGGGCATCCAGCTGTAGAAAACCCACCACACAGTCCACGCTGTAATGTGGCCGTGTAGGCAACACGGTAAAAACCTCCCAGTCCACACTGTAAACGTGGTTGGTGTTAGGAAGGGCATCCAGCCGTAGAAAACCCGCCAGACAGTCCTATGCGAGCAAGACAACCACTCTTGCCTCAAGTGGGAAAACTCCCGTCCAAACCCATGCAAGCGTGGAAGATGGACGTTAAACGATGATGATGATATATATATATATATATAGTTTTGTTGACAAATATATCAATATGTCCAGACATGCAGATATATTGCCCTTGGTATGACAGTGTGGTTGTAGCTCAATGTAGGATAACTAGTATACTACAGAGCCGTTAGCTAATAAAACAATGGATTTCTAAGCACTCTTTGGTTATTCCTATAACTATATATATATATATATATATATATATATATATATACACACATACATACATCAGAAAGCTTTCTGATGATTTCTTTTGAATGAAACAGTTCTAGTCCTGTAGATGCCATTTCTATATTAACCCTTTAATGTTCAAACCGGCCAAAACTGGCCAGAATTCTCTACCTCTTTCTGTTGAAACTGGCTGTAACTGGTCACTCAAACTGATGTTAAGGTATTGTTCTCAAAATAAATACTTTCAAAATCTCATAGATTCGAAATTATGTGAGGTATTATGTGAGGTAAAGCCTTTACTGTGAAAATATAATAGTATATATAGAGTAATGTAAATGTTATGTGAGGTATTATGTGAGGTAAAGCCTTTACTGTGAAAATACAATAGTATATATAGAGTAATGTAAAATTTTTTCCCTTCGATTTATATGAAATTTAAACCATAGGTAAATGACAACATATGATGCCTATTCACAATATTTCAGCAAATTTCAATAATATTAAGACACCCTAATAGGTTAAACCCCCTATTAGGGTTCCCCGGAGGCACAAACCCCCGTTGAAAATTTTTTTCCCTTCGATTTATATGAAATTTAAACCATAGGTAAATGACAACATATGATGCCTATTCACAAAATTTCAGCAAATTTCAATAATATTAAGACACCCTAAAAGGGTTAAACCCCTATAGTGAAATTTTTGGCCAATAAATGGAACAAGATGTGTTGTAACAAGATTGCATGAGAACTTGATTGAAGCAACCATTATATTCGGGCCTTACAAAGGTCAAGCTCTTCTCATTCCAAGAATTCCACTTATACCAAGTGATAGCGAATTGCCTTTTACATTTAAGAGGCTGCAATCCCCAGTGAGGCCATGCTTTGCCATGAGCATCAATAAGAGTCAAGGTTAAACTTTCAAAACTATTGGTATAGATCTGATAAACCCAGGTTTCAGTCATGGCATGTTTTATGTGGCCGTTTCAAGGACTGGAACTTGAAAAAAAAAAATCTCTACATTTTAGCCAACCAAAGAAAGCCAAGAAATGTTGTTTACCCTGAAGTTCTTCATTAGGACAAAGTATGAAATATATTTATTATGTTAAAAAAATAAAAAAATAAAACTTTGAATTTCTAATTTGAAAAATAATGCTTTACACAACAATGAAATGATCAAGTTTTGAATTGATATTTAAAAAAAAATTATTTACAAGAAACAAAACATGAATAAGATTTAATGTAATTTTGATTTGATATATTACAAAAAATAATGTTTTCCAATTTTTTCATGCATTACATTTTACATTGAGTAATATTGAAATGCAGAGTTTTTCTCCATAAATTATATCACCGATTTAAAATCAATCATCAGTTTCTTACAAAAGAAATGTGTGAAACGCAGCAAGGCGCGGGTAATTTGGCTAGTATATATATATATATATATATATATATATGTCATGGTTAACATTCCAGAATGACCAATTCTACTCAGTGGTAAACCACACACACACATATATATATATATATATATGAGGTCGTGTAGGTGTCACGATTAAAAGAAACACACGGTCCACGCTGTAATGTGGCCGTGTAGGTAACACGGTAAAGACCTCCCAGTCCACACTGTAAACGTGGTTGGTGTTAGGAAGGGCATCCAGCCATAGAAAACCCGCCAGACAGTCCTATATGAGCAAGACAACCACTCTTGCCTCAAGTGGGAAAATTCCCGTCCAAACCCATGCTAGCGTGGGAGATGGACGTTAAAACGATGATGATGATATATATATATATATATATATATATATATATATATATATACATATATATATAATGTATTACCTGCTTGTGTGTTGTATGTATTACCTGCTATATTTATATATATATATATATATGGAGGCACATGGCTTAGTGGTTAGAGCATTGGCCTTGCAATCGAAAGGTTGTGAGTTCAATTCTCAGACTGGGTGATGTGTTGTTTCCTTGAGCAAGACACTTTATTTCAGCATATGACCATCCCTAAATATGGCCACCCCCAAATATAACAATACACACACATATATAGTTTATATAGCAACAGGATTATATGGAGAAGTATTTGCCACGCTCTATTTCTCTCCTATTGCTCGAGATTTAAAAGTATTAAACACAATAACCTGGCTGCATGACAGGTTATTGTGTATATATATAAATAAATATATATATATATAGAAGTGGTTACATAATAGTTAGTTCACCATAACCTAACTGTTGTGTAACCACTTCTACCTTACTCGTCCCATGAACTGAGTGCTCTACCACTACGGATATTACCTTCCAGTGTTCTACCACTATATATATAGGGAGGTACATGGCTTAGTGGTTAGAGCATTGGCCTTGCAATCAAAAGGTTGTGAGTTCAATTCTCAGACCGGGTGATGTGTTGTTTCCTTGAGCAAGACACTTTATTTCACATTGCTCCAGTTTACTCAGCTGTAGAAATGAGATGATAGGGACTGGGGTCCCTATCATTCCACTGCAAAGTGGTCGTGGAGGTGCCACGGCAAAAAACAGCACCCAGCACCTTACCCCTCTTATACACATATCGACTGTGTATAAGAGGGGTAAGCTGTAGTGTGCAGGAGAGAAGACTGCGTTGGTATGGACATGTGGTGTACATGGAGGATGACCGCTGAGTAAAGAAGTGCCAAGAAATCCCAGTATAAGGAAGAAGCAGTTGAGGTAGACCACGTAAAACATGGGCGGAGGTGGTGAGAGAGAGAAGCTGTGTATAAAAGGGATAAGTTGTGGTGTGTGGGAGAGAAGACTGTGTTGGTATGGACATGTGATGTGTTGAGAGAGAAACTGTGTATAAGATGGATAAATTGTGATGTGTAGGAGAGAAGACTGTGTTGGTATGGACATGTGATGTGTTGAGAGAGAAACTGTGTATAAGATGGATAAGTTGTGATGTGTAGGAGAGAAGACTGTGTTGGTATGGACATGTGATGTGTTGAGAGAGAAACTGTGTATAAGATGGATAAGTTGTGGTGTGTGGGAGAGAAGACTGAGGTGGTATAGACATGTGATGTGTTGAGAGAGAAACTGTGTATAAGATGGATAAGTTGTGGTGTGTGGGAGAGAAGACTGCATTGGTATGGACATGTGATGTGCATGGAAGATGACCGCTGGGTAAAGAAGTGCCAAGAAATCCCAGTAGAAGGAAGACGTGGTAGAGGAAGACCATGAAAAACATGGGCGGAGGTGGTGAGAGCTGACCTCAGATCGCTGAAGCTTACGGAGGAGATGACGATGGGCCATGACGAACGGAGGGATGCTGTGCTGAATAGGACCCATCCCACCCTTGCAAGCAGGGAAAAGCAGATGTAAAATGATGATGATGATGATGATTATTATTATATAAACACATTATATAGATATAATTGATTATACTGGAGTAATGTGAAATGAAGTGTTTTGCTCAAGAACACAACACACAACCCAGTCGCATGACCTTAGGATCGTGGGTCGAACACCCTTACCGCTGGTATATCAGTCTAGTGTTTCAAGGGAAATGTGATGCATTAGAAAGGAGCAACTACTAAGGGTATAGAATACATTAGGGAAGCTCTTCAACTTCGCACACTACTATTTTCAGAGGAGAGTCTTAAAAACCTTAAAACCAGCAGGCCCTGTTAGAAGCAACAGTCTTCAACTGATTGGGCTAGATCCCTACTAAGTGAGAACAGCCAAATTCATAGATGTAATCCAACCCTTTTTCTCAGGGAAAACCAGCAGGCCCTGTTAGAAGCAACAGTCTTCAACTGATTGGGCTAGATCCCTACTAAGTGAGAACAGCCAAATTCATAGATGTAATCCAACCCTTTTTGCTCAGGGAAAACCAGCAGGCCCTGTTAGAAGCAACAGTCTTCAACTGATTGGGCTAGATCCCTACTAAGTGAGAACAGCCAAATTCATAGATGTAATCCAACCCTTTTTCTCAGGGAAAACCAGCAGGCCCTGTTAGAAGCAACAGTCTTCAACTGATTGGGCTAGATCCCTACTAAGTGAGAACAGCCAAATTCATAGATGTAATCCAACCCTTTTTGCTCAGGGAAAACCAGCAGGCCCTGTTAGAAGCAACAGTCTTCAACTGATTGGGCTAGATCCCTACTAAGTGAGAACAGCCAAATTCATAGATGTAATCCAACCCTTTTTGCTCAGGGAAAACCAGCAGGCCCTGTTAGAGGCAACTGGTTCCAATTGGTTCATCTAGATCCCCAAATGAGACCAGCCAAGCTCATGGATGTTATCCAACCAGCTTGCTCAGAGAAAACCAGCAGGCCCTGTCAGAAGCAACTGATCCAGCTGGGTCCCTAAGTGAGAACAGCCAAGCTCATAGATGTTATCCAACCATCTTGCTCATGGTTTACCACTTGGGGTCTCCTGCCAGTTGATTATGCCCATAAAATCTATCCTGGAATATATGATATTACTCAAGGGAAAGGGCTGATATAACTTGGCATCTGTGTCATCGCTATATACATTTCTTGATAGACTTATCCCTGGCAGGGTCCTCAAACACACCTTTCAACAGGTCCTGTCAGAAGCAACCATCTCCAACTGATCTGGCTGGATACCCAAGAGAGAGACCAACCAAGCTCATGGATGTTATCTAACCATCTTGCTCAAGGTCTACCTCTAGGTCTCCTGCTGGTTGGTTTCGCCCATAAAATCTGTCCAGAGATTCTTTCCTCAGACATTCTAACCACATGTCTGTAGTATCAGAGCTGTGGTCTCTCAATTCAGAGATTCTTTCCTGAGACATTCTAACCACATGTCTGTAGTATCAGAGCTGTGGTCTCTCAATTCAGAGATTCTTTCCTGAGACATTCTAACCACATGTCTGTAGTATCAGAGCTGTGATCTCTCAATCCAGAGATTCTTTCCTGAGACATTCTAACCACATGTCTGTAGTATCAGAGCTGTGATCTCTCAATCCAGAGATTCTTTCCTGAGACATTCTAACCACATGTCTGTAGTATCAGAGCTGTGGTCTCTCAATTCAGAGATTCTTTCCTGAGACATTCTAACCACATGTCTGTAGTATCAGAGCTGTGATCTCTCAATTCAGAGATTCTTTCCTGAGACATTCTAACCACATGTCTGTAGTATCAGAGCTGTGATCTCTCAATTCAGAGATTCTTTCCTGAGACATTCTAACCACATGTCTGTAGTATCAGAGCTGTGATCTCTCAATTCAGAGATTCTTTCCTGAGACATTCTAACCACATGTCTGTAGTATCAGAGCTGTGATCTCTCAATTCAGAGATTCTTTCCTGAGACATTCTAACCACATGTCTGTAGTAACAGAGCTGTCATCTCTCAATTTGAAGTAGTAGCAGCTCTACCTGGAGTGACTCTCTGATTTCTGAGCTACAAATCTGTCCAGTGATTCTTTCTTGAGACATTCTAACCCCTAAATATATATATATTTATATACATAAATATATATATATACATAAATATATATAATAATTGTTTCTACTTTTGGCACAAGGCCAGCAATTACCCAGTGTATTACTGGTACTTTATTTTATCTACCCCATAAGGATGAAAGGCAAAGTTAACCTCAGCGGGATTTGAACTCAGACCATAAAGGGCCGTAACTCTTTGCTGCAAAGCATGGTGTCCTATTATATATAAATATATATAATAATAATACTATTTATAGTTATGTATATAGTATAAACAACTATAAACAGGAAGGTCAGTAATTTCCTTATTACCAGTAAGAGAAATAGCTCAATGTAAGAAGATCAGTTGTTTTACAGAGCATATTATATATATATATATATATATTAGAAAGTGAGGTTTTTTTTTACAAAATGAAAAATAACCGAGGTGTCCTACACGAGTGAAAGTATAAAGAAAAAGAGATGAAATCGAAAATGCAACTGAAGTCTTATTTTTAAAAAAAATATATATATTTATTTGGTTCCTTTACCGGTTTCGCAGTTCTTCTGCTTTTCAAAAGGTGAGTTGAGATGGAGGGTCTGTGAGAAAAACCACAGACCCTCCATCTCAACTCTACTTTTGAAAAGCAGAAGAACTGCGAAACCGGTAAAGGAACCAAATAAATATATATATTTAAAAAAAAAAATAAGACTCCAGTTGCATTTTCGATTTCATCTCTTTCTTTATATATATATATATATATATATATATATATAATTTTTAATGCGATGAAATACCAATGATGGTTGGCAAATCACTGATGAGGGACTAATTTTATAATATGTAATCCATGTGCAACCATGCAGTATTCTTCTCCCCTTGTTTTTCATATATATATATATATATATATATATATATATCTGTTTACATGCCAACATAAGAGCAAGAATGGGGAACTCATTCTACTGACATGGCTTTCAAAATGGAGGCTCGAATCGAATATTATTAATATTCGAAAAACTCAGATTATATTTATATATACACTCATATACATATTTATAAATATATATATATATATATATATATATATATATATATATATATATATATATATATATATATATATATATATATATAACAAAGGAATTGTGGTAAGGAATCAGATGGACCATAACGCACCAGAGTACTCAATACTTAGGGTAGTAGAGTGGGAAATAGGAAAAAGTATGACCCCGACGGTAGAGCTCAAGCCGTTTTTTGACTCCAGAAATAGCCGTCAAAACGTCTTGAGCTCTGCCGTCGGGGCCATACTTTTTCATATATATATATATATATATATATATATATATATATATATATATATATAAACTCGTGTACGGGAACCTTATAGGCACCCGTTTTACGTGTGTTGTGTTAAGGCAACTAACTGTGTGTATACTCTGGTAATGTATCTTACATTGCCCATTGAGTGCGCTGAGATACAACCGGTACTGGCACTGATAAATATGCTGGGTCCGTCAACCCTTATTATATAAGGCTCTGTTTAACTACATTGAGCTATACCTTTTACTGTCATTTCTATAATACGAAGAGGGTGTTTACCTCCAACACACTCCAGTATTTTAACCCTTATATATATATATATATTGTTAAACAATATCGGTTTCAACACACGATTTCAGATAAAGAATCTTGCCAAACAAATTCAGAAACGAAATATATATATATATATATATATATATAGTCCAGAATTAGCCGTCGAAACGGCTTGAGCTCAGCTGTCGGGGTCTTACTGGTTCCTATTACCCACTCTACTACCTCAAGTATTGAGTACTTTGGTGCGTTATGGTCCACCTGGTTCCTTACCACATTTCCTTCGTTATATATATATATATATATAGGAACGAGTAGGACCCCGACGGCTGAGCTCAAGCCGTTTCGACGGTTAATTCTGGACTAAATTTAGTCCAGAATTAGCCGTCGAAACGGCTCGAGCTCAGCCGTCGGGGTCCTACTCGTTCCTATTACCCACTCTACTACCCTAAGTATTGAGTACTTTGGTGCGTTATGGTCCACCTGGTTCCTTACCACATTTCCTTCGTTTTATATATATATATATATATATATATATATATATATATATATATATATATATATATATATGTGTGTGTGTGTGTGTGTGTGTTCTTTTTAAGCATGACCATTACGAGCTGATGATCCGCTAAGGTGAACAAACTGTTGTGTGTTACCACTTCTATATATATATATATACGATACGTTTTGATTCATCATTTGTGTGTATATATATATATATATATATATATGCATACACGAATAATGAATCAAAACGTATCAAATAAGTTTAGAATTTAGTGTTTCTCAATAAGTAAGCTTAATAGATTAGCGCCATAATAAACCAAATTAAAAGATATATGTGTACTCGTAGAGAGAGCCATATATCGGAAAAGTAACACGCTATTTTGTATATATACTAAACACATATTCTATACAAGAATATGTATACAGGTGGAAATATATATCTATATTATATACGAGAGATGGAGACAAACGTACGTGTTAGACATGTGACTCGTAACACAGGTATGTGTATATATAATATATATATATATATATACATACATACACACCACCCTTATCCAGTCAACACAGGATTTAGATCTTTATATTTATTACTACTATATTATTTATATATATATATATATATATATAACAAAACAAGTGTGTGGGTGGGTGTATATATCACAAAAAAAGCGTGTGTGTGTGTGCGTATATATATACACACACATACATATGTGTATATACATATATGTACGGTAGAGGATGACAAAATGGAGGAGGATGCTGGAAAAGGAGGAAGAAGGTCGGAAAAAAGAGCGAATGCAAGGGGGAGATAACCTATTCGCCGTTCGTTGCCGGAAGTTTGTGTTGAGACAGGAAGACGACAGCGGAAGCAGACGTAACTGTCATTAACATAATATATACATCATTATACACACACACATTCCTATATATGCTTGTGTGTGTGTATATATATATATTTCTATAGATACATACACAAATAAATATCTATACGCATATATATATATATATATAAACGTACAAACATATATTCCCTTTCACTCAGTACTAATGTACTAAATTGTTCTCTATGTGTGTGTATATATATATATATACATACATTTATGTATAGTAATAATAAATGTGAAGACTAAATTCGGAAGGGCTCGATAAGGATTATATATACACACATATATATATATATAAACCCGTAGAGCAAATATATATATACATATACACAAGTATACAGGGTGTCCCAAGGAATATATATATACACACTCACACTGTTGAAGTGTGTATACACTGTGGAAGCGTGTATACACTGTTGAAGAAGCGTGTATACATTTGTTGGGGGGAGGCGGGAGGCGGGAAGGGGAGAGATACCCTGTGTATGTGTATATATAAACATATATATACATATATAAACATATATATATATATATATATACGCACAATCAAAGTCTGGTTCGCTTGCTTCTTCTTCTTCTGTTGCTTCTTCTTCTTCTGTTGCTTCTTCTTCTTCTGTTGCTGCTTCTTCTTCTGTTGCTGCTTCATCATCAACTTCATCATCAACTTCAACTTCATCTTCAACTTCAACTTCATCTTCAACTTCTTCCTCCAGCAAGCGACGTCTTGATCGGACATTCTTCATACATTTCCAGAGAAATAGGAAAACTAACATTACAAGCAATGATAAAAAGAGCCACAATAATGCTGGTACTACATAGCTGGAGAAGTAGCTGTAAAACATGTCAACGGTCTTGGCAGTGCTATACGCGTCCATCTTGAGAAAATTCAAAACCTAAGCCAAGCCAAACCAAACGAGATGGACTCATGAACATCATTTGATATGAAAGAGAATACTCTCAAAGCGAATGTAAAAAGCAACGAGAAAACTCGGATCTTCATCTATCTATCTATCTACTGGCAGGCGGACCCGGCGATCAGTGGAGACTCCACTTCGTCATTCTATAGAGGGTTGATCGGCAGCAAGTGCGACGACGCGCTCGGTGAAACTCTAGGCGTAGAGGAAGATGAACTGGCCAGTCTGTTCGGTAGGACCTTCCGCCCGGGACCGATGGACACCTTCCAAAAGTCCCTGGCCTGGCAGTGCTACCGAGGAGCTCTACCAGTTCGAGACAAGCTCTACAGACATGGGCGCCCGGGCAGGGACCCTGCAAAAAAGATCTGTCCGAGGTGCGTGCGTAACGAAGAAACCGTCGCGCACGCATTCATACACTGCCCGGGCGTCACTGACCTGTGGGTCTATGTAGAACGACTATTGTTGCGGGTGGGACCAATCCGGTTGACCACCGAGTCCATTGTCATGATCAAACCGCCACCCTCCTTCAAAAACGAAGGAGAGGCGGTTTTCCTTTGTGTGATAGCTATGGCGAAAGAGGTTGTATGGTGGACAAGGTTGAAAGGGCTGAGGTCAGACACCTTTCTCTCCGGCGAGCAACTGATTCTTTTTTTCAAATACCACTTTGGAAGAAGAGTCAGGATGGAGAGAGAGGTGCTGTACCCCAGCAAGTTTTATGAAAGGTGGGTGAAAGTGGCGAGAATGTCCCGAGTGAATGGGCCTTCTCTCTATATCAGCCTGTAGGTTGAGGAAAAGGAGGAGAGGAAAGGAGTACAAACTCTTCGTACTCCTGGAGATGAGGGTTTCACATTTTTTCAGGGGTATGTGTTACCCATATGTAATGTCTTCCCCTATTGGGGAAAATCGACTAATTTTTTAAATTGCATTTATGATAACATTTTACACGTTTTTATTGTATGTAAACTTCCCCCTTTGTATTTGTCCCCTTCTTTTGTGCCCCTGTGGCTAATAAAGAAACATATCTATGTATCTCTCTCTATATATATACCTATGTTAAGTGATTCCGAAGAAAAGCAAAGGAAAAAAAGACTGCTCCATGTATAAAACAGAACCATTCAATTAGAAAGGTTATCACAACCTTTCTAATCTTTAATCTGTTATTTTAATAAATAAATATATATATATATATATATATAGGAAAAAGTATGACCCCGACGGCAGAGCTCAAGCCGTTTCAACGGCTATTTCTGGACTAGTCCATGGCGGAACAGTCAGATCTGCACATTAGCAGATCTACTGATCCATTTTTTTAATTTTATTTATTCGAATGTAGCAAAGCCAGCCATTTATCGCTCGTATACAGGAAACTGACTCTCAGCCAGTCTGCTTAAATGCAAATCAGGCCGATCACTCACTGTATATTTTAGAAAATATCATATATTTTCACTAGCTCTGACAGTTTGGCAGGTGAACAGTGAGCTGTACTGATGAAGGGTGATACACAGAAACATTGGTATCTGCAGTTCTGTTCACATGCCAACACAAGAGCAAGAATGAAGGGCTCATTCTACTGACATGGCTATAAAATTGAGGCTTGTTTGTATAATTGCAAACGAATCGAATGTTATTATTAATATTCGGAGGGCGGTGGATTGGCAGTATCGGTAGAGGGCCGGACGCCATGCTTTGACGCATAGAGTTACGTCCCTTGCCAATCTGAGTTCAAATCCCGCCAAAGTTAACTTTGCCTTTCATCCTTACGGGGTCGATAACATAAAGTACCAGCAATGCACTGGGTAATTGCTGGCCTTGTGCCTAAAGTAGAAACAATTATTAATATTCGAAAAACTCAGATTACATTTATTGTATTCAGCCATGGACACACTGGAAGGGGAAGACCGAGGTTAACGTATGTTGATGCCCTAAGGAAAGGCACTGGTCTGTTGGAGACGCAGGACATGGCAGCGATAATGAGGAACAGAGACCGCTGGAGAGAACTCGTCCATGGATCTCGGGAATTTTACCCGCCCTAGATATATATATATATATATATATATATATATATATATATTTAATTGATGACGGATGCTGAAAGCGTCCATAAGCGGTAGGCCGTTTAAGTATGATATCACATAGAAAACGAAGAATCAGTGTTGCGACGAATAAGATTTATTAGACATATTATAATCGTTTGGAAACTGCTTCGTAGAAAATCGAGACGTATCTGAGGATCTTGCGATTTCAGAGTCAGGTTCGATCATTGCATCGATCGTGCCTCGAGCTGGTCGCCAGAGAAACAATTGTAATATGTCTAAGAAATGTTAATCGTCGCAACACTGATTCTCCGTTTCTTATGTTTATATATATATATATATATATATATATATATATATATATATATATATATATATATATTTAATTGCCCTGATGAGTCCTCAATAGGACGAAACATTGTCGGCTAATAAAGACTTTTGATGTATTGAAGGCTTCTTTGTTTTACTTTCTTAATTCTTCAGCTCTGTTTAACTACATTGAGCTATACCTTTTACTGTCATTTCTATAATACGAAGAGGGTGTTTAACTCCAACACGCTCCAGTATTTTAACCCTTATAGATATATATATTTGCCAATATAAGTTTGTGTATATTGATTTATTATTTTTTAAATCGATACAGGCAGGCTATATTAATTTGAATTAGTTTGTTTCATTCTAGCTAACTTGTCTTTTACAATACAAACACTTAGGTGTTTATCATATATATATATATATATATATATATATATATATATATATATATATATATTTGTGTATAGTGGTAGCTATGGTGCTTCCCTAGGCGTAACACGAAATAAACTAAGTCCAGATGCATCACTGTGATTTTTCGTTTTCTTGATAATATATATATATATATATATATATATATATATATATATATATATATATATATATATATATATATAGAAAAAAATTATTCAAAATGTTAATAAATGGATAAATTCGCATAATCAAAATATATTTTATTATATATATTTCGGAGGTACTGTGCTGTTTTTTTCAATATATAAACAATCGTCTGGTTGTGGAATCAACCAACCAACCAACCGGAAATTTATAAATTCCTAAATTTATAATAAATTGAAGTGAAAGTAACTGGTGCGTGTGTTTCTTATTGGCAACATGACCCTCCCAAGGTATAACAATATCGGTTTCAACACACGTTTTCGCATAAAGAATCTTGCTAAACAAATTCAGAAACGATATATATATATATGTATATATATATATATATATATATATATATATATATATATATATATATATATATATATATGTATATATATATATATATATATAGATATATATATATAGATATATATATATAGATATATATATATAGATATATATAGATATATAAACGTATATTGACATACAATTTAAATACATATATATGTATGTATGAATTAAATATAAACACGTGTGTATGTATGTATTAAATATATACATATGTGTGTATATTAAATATATACATATGTGTGTATATTAAATATATACATGTGCGTGTTTATCAAATATATACATGTATGTGCGTATATTAAATATATACACGTGTGTGTATATTAAATATTATACGTGTGTGTATATTAAATATTATACACGTGTGTGTATATTAAATATTATACACGTGTGTATATATATATATATATTAAATATTACGTGTGTATACATATTAAATATTATATAAATCCCGCCGAGGTTAACTTTGCCTTTCATCCTTAGAGGGTCGATAAATAAAGTACCAGTAATACACTGGGATTGCTGGCCTTGTGCCAAAAGTAGAAATATATATATATATATATAACAAAGGAATTGTGGTAAGGAACCAGATGGACCATAACGCACTAGAGTACTCAATACTTAGGGAAGTAGAGTGGGAAATAGGAAAAAGTATGACCCCGACGGCAGAGCTCAAGCCATTTCGACGGCTATTTATGGACTCTTTCAGTCCAGAAATAGTCGTTGAAACGGCTTGAGCTCTGCATATATTACTAAGACAATACAATAGTATATATCGAGTAATGTAAATGTTATGTGAGATATTATGTGAGGTAAAGCCTTTACTGTGAAAATACAATAGTATATATAGAGTAATGTAAATGTTATGTGAGATATTATGTGAGGTAAAGCCTTTACTGTGAAAATACAATAGTATATATAGAGTAATGTAAATGTTATGTGAGATATTATGTGAGGTAAAGCCTTTACTGTGAAAATACAATAGTATATATAGAGTAATGTAAATGTTATGTGAGATATTATGTGAGGTAAAGCCTTTACTGTGAAAATACAATAGTATATATAGAGTAATGTAAATGTTATGTGAGATATTATGTGAGGTAAAGCCTTTACTGTGAAAATACAATAGTATATATAGAGTAATGTAAATGTTATGTGAGATATTATGTGAGGTAAAGCCTTTACTGTGAAAATACAATAGTATATATAGAGTAATGTAAATGTTATGTGAGATATTATGTGAGGTAAAGCCTTTACTGTGACAATACAATAGTATATATAGAGTAATGTAAATGTTATGTGAGATATTATGTGAGGTAAAGCCTTTACTGTGAAAATACAATAGTATATATAGAGTAATGTAAATGTTATGTGAGATATTATGTGAGGTAAAGCCTTTACTGTGAAAATACAATAGTATATATAGAGTAATGTAAATGTTATGTGAGATATTATGTGAGGTAAAGCCTTTACTGTGAAAATACAATAGTATATATAGAGTAATGTAAATGCTAAAGGGTTAACAAAATTAAGTGTAAAAGAATGACTTGTGACAGCAGTACAAGGTATGTAGAGTTGAGAGTAAGAAATGAGTTTAGTGAGGAATTCCAGGTACAGGCAGGAGTTCATAAGTACTCAGTCCTCAGCCGACTTCTGTTTATTAGAGTTCACCAAGCCATAACAGAGGAGTTTAAGACTGGTTGTTGATGGGAACATCTCTAAGCTGACCATCTGGTTATTACAAGCAAATCTATAGAGCCTGATAAGAAATACCTTTTGTGAAACAGAACTTAGTAACAAAAAGGGCTCAGGGTAAATTTAACAAAAACCAATATGTTAATAAGATAGGACCCTGATCTCATCAGGGAAGGGGTCTTGGTCAATATGTAGAAAAGGAGTAGGTAGAAACTCCATCTTCTTCTCCTCCTTGCTCAATGGGGCTGGGGTCATTCTAAGCCAGCGATCCCAAAGCATCATGGAGCATAAAAGGTCCATGAACAAGGATCCATAAGCGCCCTATATCGCTGGCGGTCCTGTCCCAGCTCCTTTGCATCCTCCAAAGTGCTGTCGGACCCTCCGGTGATCTTCCCTGATGATATCCAGCCCAGGGGGCCTGGTGCCACAGGGCCTCTTCCAGCCTGCAGGCGCTGCATAGAACGAGAATAAGGCCCTGGCAGGATGATCTGGTGGAAAGCAGAGAGCAGAGGGGTCATTCCATATGATGTGCACAATGTAAAGCATTGGTACACAAGAGCTGTAGTGGGATAGTAGGCAGACTAACAAGAAAGGGATGACTTTGTATGGAGATGTACTACGGTAAGGGGTAACAACCCCCCCCCCTCCTGTTACCATGGGATTTGTACCTAGAGAGTTCTCCTCCGAGGCACACGTCTGGGCAAGGTTGTTTGTGGAAGACCAGTAGTCCCCCATATATACCAGTCTCTCCTCTCTCTACCCCACTGATGTTGTCCAGGGGAAAGGTAATGGCTGATACAGCTTGGTACCAAGTGACATGACAATATATACTGTATATATATTATATATACACTACATATACATTATATACCCTATATACACTATATATGATGTTGTCCAGGGGAAAGGTAATGGCTGATACAGCTTGGTACCAAGTGAC
>OZ024766.1:3785234-3800234 GCA_964016885.1 Eledone cirrhosa
CAAAAAAAGCACCCAGCCAACACTGTAAAGTGGTCGTGGAGGTGCCACGGCAAAAAAAGCACCCAGCACTCACTGTAAAGTGGTCGTGAAGGTGCCACGGCAAAAAAAGCACCCAGCACTCACTGTAAAGTGGTCGTGGAGGTGCCACGGCAAAAAAAGCACCCAGCACTCACTGTAAAGTGGTCGTGGAGCTGCCACGGCAAAAAAAGCACCCAGCACTCACTGTAAAGTGGTCGTGGAGGTGCCACGGCAAAAAAAGCACCCAGCACTCACTGAAAAGTGGTCGTGGAGCTGCCACGGCAAAAAAGCACCCAGCACTCACTGAAAAGTGGTCGTGGAGCTGCCACGGCAAAAAAGCACCCAGCACTCACTGCAAAGTGGTCGTGGAGGTGCCACGGCAAAAAAGCACCCAGCACTCACTGTAAAGTGGTCATGGAGGTGCCACGGCAAAAAAGCACCCAGCACTCACTGTAAAGTGGTTGGTGTTAGGAAGGGCATCCAGCTGTAGAGATCAAGCCAGAATCAGTTCCCGTCCCACCCTTGCAAGCAGGGAGAAAGCGGAGGTAAAATGAAATGATGAGAGAGAGAGAGAGAGAGAGAGAGAGAGATGAGAGAGAGAGAGAGAGAGAGAGAGAGAGAGAGAGAGATGAAGTAATTCTGTTGTCTTGAAAGAGGGAGATAATATGTTAACAAATCCAGCAAAAATCTCAATGAAACATCAATACCACTGCTGCTGCTACTACTACTACCACTACTACTACCACCACTACTGTTATACCACTACTATTGCTAATACCACTACTACTACCAGTACTATTACCACCACTACTACTACTGCTAATACCACTACTACTACTATTACCACTACTACTACCACCAGTACTGCTAATACCACTACAACTAGTAGCACCAACCTGAGCGGTTGCCAGCTGCAGCAACAGTAGTGGTAGTAGTAGTAGTAGTAGTAATAGTAGCAGTGGTAGTAGCAGCAGTAGTAGTAGTGGTGGTGGTGGTGGTAGTAGTAGTAGTGGTAGTAGTAGTAGTGGTAGTAGTAGTAGTAGTGGTGGTAGTAGTAGTAGTGGTGGTGGTAGTAGTAGTGGTAGTAGTAGTAGTGGTAGTGGTAGTGGTAGTGGTAGTAGTAGTAGTGGTAGTAGTAGTAGTGGTAGTAGTAGTAGTGGTAGTAGTAGTAGTAGTGGTGGTAGTAGTAGTGGTGGTGGTAGTAGTAGTGGTAGTAGTAGTAGTAGTAGTAGTGGTAGTGGTGGTAGTGGTAGTAGTATGACCTAAGGCTGTGTTGTTGCTGTTGTTTTCCAGTGAAAAATAAGAGAGAGAGAGAGAGAGGAAGAGAGAGAGAGAGAGATAGAGAGGAAGAGAGAGAGATAGAGAGGAAGAGAGAGAGATAGAGAGGAAGAGAGAGAGATAGAGAGGAAGAGAGAGGGGGTGAAGAGAGAGAGAGAAGTGTTTGCAGAGTAAATATAACCTGTTGCAGATGAGCTTAAAATTGTTATTAAAGTGTTTATATTTATCTGAAAACCTTCCATCATAATTCTATGTAAGAACCTTTGTTAAGTTATGTTCCAAACACCATCTTAAACTGTTTATATTTATCTAAAAACCTTCCATCATAATTTTATGTAAGAACCTTTGTTAAGTTATGTTCCAAACACCATTTTAAAGTGTTTATATTTATCTGAAAACCTTCCATCATAATTCTATGTAAGAACCTTTGTTAAGTTATGTTCCAAACAGCCCTGGTTCTATGACACAAAACTGTTTTAAAGTGTTTATATTTATCTAAAAACCTTCCATCATAATTTTATGTAAGAACCTCTGTTAAGTTATGTTCCAAACACCCCTGGTTCTATAACAAAACTGTTTTAAAGTGTTTATATTTATCTAAAAACCTTCCATCATAATTTTATGTAAGAACCTTTGTTAAGTTATGTTCCAAACACCATTTTAAAATGTTTATATTTATCTAAAAACCTTCCATCATAATTCTATGTAAGAACCTTAGTTAAGTTATGTTCCAAACAACATTTTCAAGTGTTTATATTTATCTAAAAACCTTCCATCATAATTCTATGTAAGAACCTTTGTTAAGTTATGTTCCAAACAACATTTTAAAGTGTTTATATTTATCTAAAAACCTTCCATCATAATTCTATGTAAGAACCTTTGTTAAGTTATGTTCCAAACAACATTTTAAAGTATTTATATTTATCTAAAAACCTTCCATCATAATTCTATGTAAGAACCTTTGTTAAGTTATGTTCCAAACACCATTTTAAAGTGTTTATATTTATCTGAAAACCTTCCATCATAATTCTATGTAAGAACCTTTGTTAAGTTATGTTCCAAACAACATTTTAAAGTGTTTATATTTATCTAAAAACCTTCCATCATAATTCTATGTAAGAACCTTTGTTAAGTTATGTTCCAAACAACATTTTAAAGTGTTTATATTTATCTGAAAACCTTCCATCATAATTCTATGTAAGAACCTTTGTTAAGTTATGTTCCAAACACCATCTTAAACTGTTTATATTTATCTAAAAACCTTCCATCATAATTTTATGTAAGAACCTTTGTTAAGTTATGTTCCAAACACCATTTTAAAGTGTTTATATTTATCTGAAAACCTTCCATCATAATTCTATGTAAGAACCTTTGTTAAGTTATGTTCCAAACAGCCCTGGTTCTATGACACAAAACTGTTTTAAAGTGTTTATATTTATCTAAAAACCTTCCATCATAATTTTATGTAAGAACCTCTGTTAAGTTATGTTCCAAACACCCCTGGTTCTATAACAAAACTGTTTTAAAGTGTTTATATTTATCTAAAAACCTTCCATCATAATTTTATGTAAGAACCTTTGTTAAGTTATGTTCCAAACACCATTTTAAAATGTTTATATTTATCTAAAAACCTTCCATCATAATTCTATGTAAGAACCTTAGTTAAGTTATGTTCCAAACAACATTTTCAAGTGTTTATATTTATCTAAAAACCTTCCATCATAATTCTATGTAAGAACCTTTGTTAAGTTATGTTCCAAACAACATTTTAAAGTGTTTATATTTATCTAAAAACCTTCCATCATAATTCTATGTAAGAACCTTTGTTAAGTTATGTTCCAAACAACATTTTAAAGTATTTATATTTATCTAAAAACCTTCCATCATAATTCTATGTAAGAACCTTTGTTAAGTTATGTTCCAAACACCATTTTAAAGTGTTTATATTTATCTGAAAACCTTCCATCATAATTCTATGTAAGAACCTTTGTTAAGTTATGTTCCAAACAACATTTTAAAGTGTTTATATTTATCTAAAAACCTTCCATCATAATTCTATGTAAGAACCTTTGTTAAGTTATGTTCCAAACAACATTTTAAAGTGTTTATATTTATCTGAAAACCTTCCATCATAATTCTATGTAAGAACCTTTGTTAAGTTATGTTCCAAACAGCCCTGGTTCTATGACACAAAACTGTTTTAAAGTGATTATATTTATCTGAAAACCTTCCATCATAATTCTATGTAAGAACCTTTGTTAAGTTATGTTCCAAACACCATTTTAAAGTGTTTATATTTATCTGAAAACCTTCCATCATAATTTTATGTAAGAACCTTTGTTAAGTTATGTTCCAAACAGCCCTGGTTCTATGACACAAAACTGTTTTAAAGTGTTTATATTTATCTGAAAACCTTCCATCATAATTCTATGTAAGAACCTTTGTTAAGTTATGTTCCAAACACCATTTTAAAGTGTTTATATTTATCTGAAAACCTTCCATCATAATTCTATGTAAGAACCTTTGTTAAGTTATGTTCCAAACAGCCCTGGTTCTATGATACAAAACTGTGTTTTAAAGTGTTTATATTTATCTAAAAACCTTCCATCATAATTTTATGTAAGAACCTTTGTTAAGTTATGTTCCAAACACCATTTTAAAATGTTTATATTTATCTAAAAACCTTCCATCATAATTCTATGTAAGAACCTTTGTTAAGTTATGTTCCAAACAACATTTTCAAGTGTTTATATTTATCTAAAAACCTTCCATCATAATTCTATGTAAGAACCTTAGTTAAGTTATGTTCCAAACAACATTTTCAAGTGTTTATATTTATCTAAAAACCTTCCATCATAATTCTATGTAAGAACCTTTGTTAAGTTATGTTCCAAACACCATCTTAAACTGTTTATATTTATCTAAAAACCTTCCATCATAATTTTATGTAAGAACCTTTGTTAAGTTATGTTCCAAACAACATTTTAAAGTGTTTATATTTATCTAAAAACCTTCCATCATAATTCTATGTAAGAACATTTGTTAAGTTATGTTCCAAACAACATTTTAAAGTGTTTATATTTATCTAAAAACCTTCCATCATAATTTTATGTAAGAACCTTTGTTAAGTTATGTTCCAAACACCATTTTAAAGTGTTTATATTTATCTGAAAACCTTCCATCATAATTCTATGTAAGAACCTTTGTTAAGTTATGTTCCAAACAGCCCTGGTTCGATGACACAAAACTGTTTTAAAGTGATTATATTTATCTGAAAACCTTCCATCATAATTTTATGTAAGAACCTTTGTTAAGTTATGTTCCAAACATTTTAAAATGTTTATATTTATCTAAAAACCTTCCATCATAATTCTATGTAAGAACCTTTGTTAAGTTATGTTCCAAACAACATTTTAAAGTGTTTATATTTATCTAAAAACCTTCCATCATAATTCTATGTAAGAACCTTTGTTAAGTTATGTTCCAAACAACATTTTAAAGTATTTATATTTATCTAAAAACCTTCCATCATAATTCTATGTAAGAACCTTTGTTAAGTTATGTTCCAAACAACATCTTAAAGTGTTTATATTTATCTGAAAACCTTCCATCATAATTCTATGTAAGAACCTTTGTTAAGTTATGTTCCAAACACCATTTTAAAGTGTTTATATTTATCTGAAAACCTTCCATCATAATTTTATGCAAGAACCTTTGTTAAGTTATGTTCCAAACAGCCCTGGTTCTATGACACAAAACTGTTTTAAAGTGTTTATATTTATCTGAAAACCTTCCATCATAATTCTATGTAAGAACCTTTGTTAAGTTATGTTCCAAACAGCCCTGGTTCTATGACAAAACTGTTTTAAAGTGTTTATATTTATCTGAAAACCTTCCATCATAATTCTATGTAAGAACCTCTGTTAAGTTATGTTCCAAACACCCCTGGTTCTATGATACAAAACTGTGTTTTAAAGTGTTTATATTTATCTAAAAACCTTCCATCATAATTTTATGTAAGAACCTCTGTTAAGTTATGTTCCAAACAGCCCTGGTTCTATGACAAAACTGTTTTAAAGTGTTTATATTTATCTGAAAACCTTCCATCATAATTCTATGTAAGAACCTCTGTTAAGTTATGTTCCAAACACCCCTGGTTCTATGATACAAAACTGTGTTTTAAAGTGTTTATATTTATCTAAAAACCTTCCATCATAATTTTATGTAAGAACCTCTGTTAAGTTATGTTCCAAACAGCCCTGGTTCGATGACAAAACTGTTTTAAAGTGTTTATATTTATCTAAAAACCTTCCATCATAATTTTATGTAAGAACCTCTGTTAAGTTATGTTCCAAACAGCCCTGGTTCGATGACAAAACTGTTTTAAAGTGTTTATATTTATCTAAAAACCTTCCATCATAATTTTATGTAAGAACCTTTGTTAAGTTATGTTCCAAACACCATTTTAAAATGTTTATATTTATCTAAAAACCTTCCATCATAATTTTATGTAAGAACCTTTATTAAGTTATGTTCCAAACACCCCTGTTTCTATGATACAAAACTGTAATAACCTTTGTTAAGCTATGTTCCAAACACTATCTTACAAAGTGTTTATATTTGCCTAAAAACCTTTCATCATTATTTTATGTAACAACCTCTGTTAAGTTATGTTCCAAACATTATCTGAAAGTGTTTATATTTATCGAAAACCTTTCTAGTAAGAATCGGTAGAGTGTCGGACAACATGCTTTGTAGCACATAGTTTCGTCCCTTTACATTCTGAGTTCAAATCCCACCGAGGTTAACTTTCCCTTTCATCCTTACGGGGTCGATAAAATAAAGTACCAGTGATTCACTGGGTCAATTTAATCGACTTTCCTCTCCCCTCAAAATTGTTCACCTTGTGCCTAAATCAGAAAACATTTTATGTAAGAACCTGTGTTAAGTTATGTTCCAAACATGATTATTTTTATAAATTATAAGAAAACCAGAGGGGACAGTGTCTTTCATTAGAAATATGGTAATAGAAGGGGTTAAACCATAGGGGACAGTGTCTTTCATTAGAAATATGGTAATGGAAGGGTTAAACCATAGGGGACGGTGTCTTTCATTAGAGATATGGTAATGGAAGGGTTAAACCATAGGGGACAGTGTCTTTCATTAGAAATATGGTAATGGAAGGGTTAAACCATAGGGGACAGTGTCTTTCATTAGAAATATGGTAAAGGAAGGGGTTACACCATAGAGGACAGTGTCTTTCATTAGAAATATGGTAATGGAAGGGGTTAAACCATAGGGGACAGTGTCTTTCATTAGAGATATGGTAATGGAAGGGTTAAACCGTAGGGGACAGTGTCTTTCATTAGAAATATGGTAATGGAAGGGGTTAAACCATAGGGGACAGTGTCTTTCATTAGAAATATGGTAATGGAAGGGGTTACACCATAGGGGACAGTGTCTTTCATTAGAAATATGGTAATGGAAGGGTTACACCATAGGGGACAGTGTCTTTCATTAGAAATATGGTAATGGAAGGGGTTACATCATAGGGGACAGTGTCTTTCATTAGAAATATGGTAATGGAAGGGTTACACCATAGGGGACAGTGTCTTTCATTAGAAATATGGTAATGGAAGGGGTTAAACCATAGGGGACAGTGTCTTTCATTAGAAATATGGTAATGGAAGGGTTAAACCATAGGGGACAGTGTTTTTCGTTAGAAATATGGTAATGGAAGGGGTTAAACCATAGGGGACAGTGTATTTCATTAGAAATATGGTAATGGAAGGGTTAAACCATAGGGGACAGTGTTTTTCGTTAGAAATATGGTAATGGAAGGGGTTAAACCATAGGGGACAGTGTCTTTCATTAGAAATATGGTAATGGAAGGGTTAAACCATAGGGGACAGTGTCTTTCATTAGAAATATGGTAATGGAAGGGTTAAACCATAGGGGACAGTGTCTTTCATTAGAAATATGGTAATGGAAGGGGTTAAACCATAGGGGACAGTGTTTTTCGTTAGAAATATGGTAATGGAAGGGGTTAAACCATAGGGGACAGTGTCTTTCATTAGAAATATGGTAATGGAAGGGTTAAACCATAGGGGACAGTGTCTTTCATTAGAAATATGGTAATAGAAGGGGTTAAACCACAGGGGACAGTGTCTTTCATTAGAAATATGGTAATGGAAGGGGTTAAACCATAGGGGACAGTGTCTTTCATTAGAGATATGGTAATGGAAGGGTTAAACCATAGGGGACAGTGTCTTTCATTAGAAATATGGTAATAGAAGGGGTTAAACCACAGGGGACAGTGTCTTTCATTAGAAATATGGTAATGGAAGGGGTTAAACCATAGGGGACAGTGTCTTTCATTAGAGATATGGTAATGGAAGGGTTAAACCATAGGGGACAGTGTCTTTCATTAGAAATATGGTAATAGAAGGGGTTAAACCATAGGGGACAGTGTCTTTCATTAGAAATATGGTAATGGAAGGGTTTACACCATAGGGGACAGTGTCTTTCATTAGAAATATGGTAATGGAAGGGGTTACACCATAGGGGACAGTGTCTTTCATTAGAAATATGGTTTAATGTAATAATGATTTCTGATTTAGGGACAAGGGTCACAAATGGAGAAATCCCACAAAGTCATGGTCCTTGATCCTTAGGGCATGTTCTCTCTCCGATAGCAGGGGCCATGTTCACCTTCCTCACCACCTTTGAACAAACTGGTTGGAAGGCAGCACTTCCCTCTCCAAGCAATACCTTAACCCTTCAGCATTTACATTACTCTATATATACTATTGTATTTTCACAGTAAAGGCTTTACCTCACATAATATCTCACATAACATTTACATTACTCTATATATATACTATTGTATTTTCACAGTAAAGGCTTTACCTCACATAATATCTCACATAACATTTACATTACTCTATATATACTATTGTATTTTCACAGTAAAGGCTTTACCTCACATAATATCTCACATAACATTTACATTACTCTATATATACTATTGTATTGTCACAGTAAAGGCTTTACCTCACATAATATCTCACATAACAATTACATTACTCTATATATACTATTGTATTGTCACAGTAAAGGCTTTACCTCACATAATATCTCACATAACATTTACATTACTCTATATATACTATTGTATTGTCACAGTAAAGGCTTTACCTCACATAATATCTCACATAACATTTACATTACTCTATGTATACTATTGTATTGTCACAGTAAAGGCTTTACCTCACATAATATCTCATAACATTTACATTACTCTATATATACTATTGTATTGTCACAGTAAAGGCTTTACCTCACATAATATCTCACATAACATTTACATTACTCTATATATACTATTGTATTGTCACAGTAAAGGCTTTACCTCACATAACATTTACATTACTCTATATATACTATTGTATTGTCACAGTAAAGGCTTTACCTCACATAATATCTCATAACATTTACATTACTCTATATATACTATTGTATTGTCACAGTAAAGTCTTTACCTCACATAACATTTACATTACTCTATATATACTATTGTATTGTCACAGTAAAGGCTTTACCTCACATAATATCTCACATAACATTTACATTACTCTATATATACTATTGTATTGTCACAGTAAAGGCTTTACCTCACATAATATCTCACATAACATTTACATTACTCTATATATACTATTGTATTGTCACAGTAAAGGCTTTACCTCACATAATATCTCACATAACATTTACATTACTCTATATATACTATTGTATTGTCACAGTAAAGGCTTTACCTAACATAATATCTCACATAACATTTACATAACTCTGTATATACTATTGTATTGTCACAGTAAAGGCTTTACTTCACATAATATCTCACATAACATTTGCATTACTCTATATATACTATTGTATTGTCACAGTAAAGACTTTACCTCACATAATATCTCTCATAACATTTACATTACTCTATATATACTATTGTATTTTCACAGTAAAGGCTTTACCTCACATAATATCTCACAACATTCACATTACTCTATATATACTATTGTATTTTCACAGTAAAGGCTTTACCTCACATAATATCTCACATAACATTTACATTACTCTATATATACTATTGTATTGTCACAGTAAAAGCTTTACCTCACATAATATCTCACATAACATTTACATTACTCTATATATACTATTGTATTGTCACAGTAAAGGCTTTACCTCACATAATATCTCACATAACATTTACATTACTCTATATATACTATTGTATTGTCACAGTAAAGGCTTTACCTCACATAATATCTCACATAGCATTTACATTACTCTATATATACTATTGTATTGTCACAGTAAAGGCTTTACCTCACATAATATCTCACATAGCATTTACATTACTCTATATATACTATTGTATTGTCACAGTAAAGGCTTTACCTCACATAATATCTCACATAACATTTACATTACTCTATATATACTATTGTATTTTCACAGTAAAGGCTTTACCTCACATAATATCTCACATAACATTTACATTACTCTATATATACTATTGTATTTTCACAGTAAAGGCTTTACCTCACATAATATCTCACATAACATTTACATTACTCTATATATACTATTGTATTGTCACAGTAAAGGCTTTACCTCACATAATATGATAGTATGAGTGACTAATTTGAACAGAAAGATGTGAGAATTCTGGCCGGACATGGTCGGTTTAAATGCTAAGGGGTTCATCAAGGCTTCGCTGAAGAGGAAAATGCTTGTCATCAACCCTTTCAAATGACCTCTTTTGCCCTGGCCACCAGGCGGACAAAAACTGCCTCCCCCACTGAAGGAAGATGGCGGGGGGCAATCTTCACAAGGGAATCAATTTATATCTGTCCATCTCTTGCTACACGGCACCTTCGCCAGTAAACATCAAACTGAGAGGTACACTGAGTTGATAAGAGCTCAACTCCCTCTGTCATTGTCTCCATCTCTCTGTATTACGAGCAAATGGGGGTCCCACATGCTGGGGTCCCGTGTGCTGGTTTCCCCACAGCCCCGGTGGACAGAGCGGAGATGCCCCCCCCCTCCGGTGGATGGTAAGGGAGATGCGCTGGAAGAGCCATTCCATCTCGCGAGGCTCACACCTGCGGCTGGCCAGCTCAGCACCTATGGTGGTAGCCCTAGGGCCAAAGACACCAGAAGTCTCCACAGCTACAGGTAGCCAGGTCTGTACCTATGGTGATGAGTAGGGAGGTAGCCCTAGGGCCAAGGACACCAGAAGGCTCCACAGCTACAGGTAGCCAGATCTGTACCTATGGTGGTAAGTAGGGAGGTAGCCCTAGGGCCAAGGACACCAGAAGGCTCCAGAGCTACAGGTAGCCAGATCTGTACCTATGGTGGTAAGTAGGGAGGTAGCCCTAGGGCCAAGGACACCAGAAGGCTCCACAGCTACAGGTAGCCAGGTCTGTACCTATGGTGGTAAGTAGGGAGGTAGCCCTAGGTTCAAGGACACCAGAAGGCTCCACTGCTACAGGTAGCCAGGTCTGTACCTATGGTGGTAAGTAGGGAGGTAGCCCTAGCCCTAAGGCCAAGGACACCAGAAGGCTCCACAGCTACAGGTAGCCAGGTCTGTACCTATGGTGGTAAGTAGGGAGGTAGCCCTAGGTTCAAGGACACCAGAAGGCTCCACTGCTACAGGTAGCCAGGTCTGTACCTATGGTGGTAAGTAGGGAGGTAGCCCTAGCCCTAAGGCCAAGGACACCAGAAGGCTCCACTGTTACAGGTAGCCAGATCTGTACCTATGGTGGTAAGTAGGGAGGTAGCCCTAGGTTCAAGGACACCAGAAGGCTCCACTGTTACAGGTAGCCAGATCTGTACCTATGGTGGTAAGTAGGGAGGTAGCCCTAGCCCTAAGGCCAAGGACACCAGAAGGCTCCACAGCTAGGGGTAGCCAGCTCAGCGCCTATGGTAGTGAGTAGGTAGCCCTAGGGCCAAGGACACCAGATGTCTCCACTGCTAGGAGAGCAGCTGATACATGGAGGGAATCAATTGTAAGCCAGATCTGCCCTATATATGAGAGCAGGTGTTCCACATAAACCCACAAATCAGCAATACTCAGACACTAGACATGTGTATGCAGGACGGTTTCATTACCCAGCTAGTGTTTATCTTAAACTGGCAATGCTCCCTGATAGTATTGCCAGACCAGAGATATCTAGAAGTTGTCCATGGGCCCTGGGCCAAAAGTACTCCAGAAAAGGGTGGCTAGTTGGGGGAAGTCTTGTACTCTCAGTCACTTAACACCAATGAAACTAAGACAGACTTTAACCCTGTGATGGACTGGTGTCCTGTCCAGGGGGAAGTCTTGTACTCTCAGTCACTTAACACCAATGAAACTAAGACTGACTTTAACCCTGTGATGGACTGGTGTCCTGTCCAGGGGGAAGTCTTGTACTCTCAGTCACTTAACACCAATGAAACTAAGACAGACGTTAACCCTGTGATGGACTGGTGTTCTGTCCAGGGGGAAGTCTTGTACTCTCAGTCACTTAACACCAATGAAACTAAGACAGACTTTAACCCTGTGATGGACTGGTGTCCTGTCCAGGGAGAAGTCTTGTACTCTCAGTCACTTAACACCAATGAAACTAAGACAGACTTTAACACTGTGATGGACTGGTGTCCTGTCCAGGGGGAAGTCTTGTACTCTCAGTCACTTAACACCAATGAAACTAAGACAGACTTTAACCCTGTGATGGACTGGTGTCCTGTCCAGGGGGAAATCATGTACTCTCAGTCACTTAACACCAATGAAACCGAGATAAGGACCGGCCCTAACGAGCTTTCTGGCTTCAGACAGACTTTAGATAGATATTTCGTCCATCCATGTCCGTACGATGCTGGTACTGAGTTGCAGGCCCACTGACTTTTCCAGGAATAGTTATGCTCCCGTTACTGCTTCATATTCCCCATGAGTGGTGCTAGTCACTTCAATATGTTAGGTGCTCAACACCACTACAAGGTCACCACTAGATCTCACAAGGGCCAGCAAGTTTTAGGGTGTTTATTTTTAGCGGTGGGGCAAAGTTAATTAAATAATAGACTCCAGGGTATTACAGGTACATTATGCTAGCAACTTCAGGATATTACTGGTAAATTTTGCTATCAACCCCAGGATATTACTGGTAAATTTTGCTATCAACCCCAGGATATTACCGGTAAACTTTGCTACCAAACCCAGGATATTACTGGTACATTATGGAAGAACCTTTGTTAAGTTATGTTCCAAACATTATCTGGTATGAACCCCAGAAGTAGAAAATCTAAAGTTATGCAACAGTCACAGAAAAGTGTTTAGTTCAACGCTTTACGGCTTCTGTTAAATCGGAGCCACGATCACAATGGTGGTGGTGGTGGTGGCATGTTGGTGGTGGTGGTACGGTGTGGTGTTGGTGATGGTGGTGGCATGTTGGTGGTGGTGGTACGGTGTGGTGTTGGTGATGGTGGTGGCATGTTGGTGGTAATGGTACGGTGTGGTGTTGGTGTAATGGTGGTGGTGGTGGCATGTTGGTGGTAATGGTACGGTGTGGTGTTGGTGTAATGGTGGTGGCATGTTGGTGGTGGTGGTACGGTGTGGTGTTGGTGTAATGGTGGTGGCATGGTGGTGGTAATGGTACGGTGTGGTGTAATTGTTGCTCTACTAGTTGTGGTGTATGGTGGTGGCGGTGGTACTGATGTGGTGTTGGAGGTGGTGGTGGTGATGGTGGTTTTGTTGGTGGTGGTGTTGATGGTGGTGTTTGGAGGTGGTTTTGTTGGTGGTGGTGTTGATGGTGGTTGTGTTAGTGGTGGCGGTGTTGATGGCGGTGTTGATGGTGGTTTTGTTGGTGGTGGTGGTGTTGGTGTTGATGGTGGTGGTGTTGGTGGTGTTGGTGGTGGTATTGATTGTGTTGGTGTTGATGGTGGTTTTAGTGGTTGTGTTGGTGGTTGTGGTGGTGGTGGTTGTGTTGGTGGTGGTGGTGGTTGTGTTGATGGTGGTGTTGGTGTTGGTGTTGATCGTGGTTGTGTTGATGGTGGTTGTGTTGGTGGTTGTGTTGGTGGTGGTTGTGTTGGTGGTGGTGGTTGTGTTGATGGTGGTGGTGTTGGTGGTGTTGGTGGTGGTGTTGGTGGTGTTGGTGTTGTAGTGGTGTTGGTGTTGTGGTGTTGGTGGTGGTGGTGGTGTTGTGGTGGTGTTGATGGTGGTGTTGATAGTGGTGTTGATGGTGGTGTTGATGGTGGTGTTAGTGGTGGTGTTGATGGTGGCTGTGTTAGTGGTGGTGTTGGTGGTGGTGTTAGTGGTTATGATGATGGTGGTTCTGTTGGTAGCGATAGTGCTATTTATGTGGTGTTGGTGGAGGTGTGGTGGTGGTAGTATTGATTGTGGTGGTGTTGGTGGTAATGGTATGGTGTTGATGATAGTGTAATTGTTGTCTACTGGTTGCGAATGATAGTGGTGGTGTTGGTGTTGTAGTGGTGTTGTGGTGGTGTTGGTGTTGTAGTGGTGTTGGTGGTGTAGGTGTTGTAGTGGTGTTGGTGGTGTTGGTGTTGTAGTGGTGTTGGTGGTGTAGTGGTGGTGTTGGTGTTGTAATGGTGTTGGTGGTGGTGTTGGTGTTGTAGTGTTGGTGTAGTGGTGTTGGTGGTGTAGTGGTGTTGGTGTTGTAGTTGTGATGTTGGTGGTGAAGTGGTGTTGGTGTTGTAGTTGTGGTGGTGAAGTGGTGCTGGTGTTGTAGTTGTAGTAGTGTTGGTGGTGAAGTGGTGTAGTGGTGTAGTGGTGTAGTAGTGTTGGTGGTGAAGTGGTGTTGGTGGTGTAGTGGTGTAGTTGTAGTAGTGTTGGTGGTGAAGTGGTGTTGACGGTGTACTGGTGTTGTAATGGTAGTATTAGTAGTATTAAGGGCTAAAGCAATTATGAGACAAGTACCCTTAAATGAAGAGTAGGGAGTAGGCAAGTGATAAACACCACAACAACAACCATCACCACAACAACAACCATTATCACAAAAACCACAACGCCCTCCGCAACAATCACCACCACAACACCACCTAAGATCATCATCATCTCCACCACAACAATTATAACCCCCCTCCACGCCCCACCATCACCACCCCAACAATCATCATCAACAACACTAAAGTTCTTGTTACATTACCAAGTGATGGCCAACTCAGGCAGAGCTGACCAGAATTCTCCTCCAATTTAGGCCAACTTGCTTTGGTAATTCTCTCATACATACATACAGTGTATATATATACACACAGTGTATATATATACATACAGTGTATATATATACATACAGTGTATATATATATATATACACACAATTACACACACATATATATATTTACACACACACAAACATGCACACACATATATATATATATATATACATATTTACCCCCACACACACACACATATATATATATACAAATTTACATAGACACAAACATACACACACATATATATATATATATATATATATATACACAAATTTACACACACAAACATACACACACATACATATATATATATACATATTTACACACATACATATATATAGATATTTACACACACACACATACAAATTCACACACACACAAACAAACATACATATATATATATATATATATATATATATACATGTTTAC
>OZ024766.1:3807734-3810234 GCA_964016885.1 Eledone cirrhosa
TGTGTGGTGGTGGTGGTAGTGTGGTGTGGTGTGGTGGTAGTGTGTGGTGGTGGTGGTAGTGTGGTGTGGTGTGGTGTGGTGGTGGTAGTGTGGTGGTGGTAGTGGTGGTGGTGGTAGTGTGGTGTGGTGGTGTGGTGGTGGTGGTGTGGTGGTAGTGTGGTGGTGGTGTGGTGGTGGTAGTGTGGTGTGGTGGTGGTGGTGGTGGTAGTGTGGTGCTGTTGTGGTGGTGGTGGTGGTGGTGGTGTGGTGTGGTGTGGTGGTGGTGGTAGTGTGGTGCTGTTGTTGTTGTGGTGGTGGTGTGGTGGTGGTGGTGGTAGTGTGGTGCTGTTGTTGTTGTGGTGGTGGTGTGGTGTGGTGGTGGTAGTAGTAGTAGTAGTGTGGTGGTGTTGTTGTTGTTGTGGTGGTAGTAGTGTGGTGGTGGTGGTAGTAGTAGTAGTGTGGTGTGGTGGTGGTAGTAGTAGTGGTGGCGATAGTGGTGGTGTGGTAGTAGTAGTAGTGTGGTGGTGGTAATAGTGTGGTAGTGGTAGTGGTGTGGTGTGGTGGTGGTAGTAGTAGTGTGGTGGTGTGGTAGTAGTAGTAGTGTGGTGGTGTGGTAGTAGTAGTAGTGTGGTGGTGTTGTTGTTGTTGTGGTGGTGGTGTGGTGGTGGTGGTGGTAGTAGTAGTGTGGTGTGGTGGTGGTAGTAGTAGTGTGGTGGTGGTAGTAGTAGTGTGGTGGTGTGGTAGTAGTAGTAGTGTGGTGGTGTTGTTGTTGTTGTGGTGGTGGTGTGGTGGTGGTGGTGGTAGTAGTAGTGTGGTGGTGTGGTAGTAGTAGTAGTGTGGTGGTGTTGTTGTGGTGCTGTTGTTGTGGTGGTGGTAGTAGTGTGGTGGTGGTAGTAGTAGTGTAGTGGTGGCGTGGTGGTGGTGTAGTGGTGGTGGTGGTAGTAGTGTGGTGGCGGTGTGATAGTAGTGCGGTGGTGTGGTAGTAGTAGTAGTGTGGTGGTGCTGTTGTTGTTGTGGTGGTGGTAGTAGTGTGGTGATGGTGTTGTGGTGTGGTGGTGGTGTAGTAGTGGCAGTGGTAGTATATAGTGGTGGTGGTGGTGGTAGCTTAGTGGTAGTGGTGGTGGTGGCTTAGTGGTAGTATGGTGGTGGTGTAGTTGGGGATGTAGTGTTGGTATGGTGGTGGTGCTGGTATAGTGGTAGCTTAGTCGTTGGTGTGGTGGTGTAGTGTTTGGTATATAGTGGTGGTATGGTGTGGTAGCTTAGTGGTAGTGTTGGTATGGTGGTGGTGGTGTGTTGGTAGTATAGTGGTGGTGGTGTAATGGGGGGAGGGGGTAGTAGTGCTGGTGTGGGGGAGTTATAATACCACACACGGCTATGTGTGTATATATTTATATATATATATATGTGTGTATATATTAATATATATATATATATATGTGTGTATATATTTATTATACACATATATATATATATATGTGTGTGTATATATTGATTATATATATGTGTGTATATATTTATTATATATATGTTGTGTGTGTATATATTTATTATATATATATATATGTGTGTATATATTTATTATATATATATATATATGTGTGTGTATATATTTATTATATATATATATATATATATGTGTGTATATATTTATTATATATATATATGTGTGTGTATATATTTATTATATATATATATATATGTGTGTATATATATTTATTATATATATATATATATGTGTGTGTATATATTTATTATATATATATATGTGTGTGTATATATTTATTATATATATATATATATGTGTGTATATATTTATTATATATATATATGTGTATATATATATAGTAGAGATGAAAGGCTGTGAGACACCACCAAACAGATGGTGGGGGGGGGGATGTGTCACAGTAGTACTGTGTGTGGTGCTGTAATATATATACATATATATATATGTGTGTGTGTATATGTGTGGTTTGATACATATATATATATGTGTGTGTGTGTATGTGTGGTTTGATACATATATATATATGTGTGTGTGTGTATGTGTGGTTTGATACATATATATATATGTGTGTGTAGTGTGTGGTTTGATACATATATATATATGTGTGTAGTGTGTGGTTTGATACATATATATATGTGTGTGTAGTGTGTGGTTTGATACATATATATATGTGTGTGTAGTGTGTGGTTTGATACATATATATATGTGTGTGTAGTGTGTGGTTTGATACATATATATATATGTGTTGTGTAGTGTGTGGTTTGATACATATATATATATGTGTGTGTAGTGTGTGGTTTGATACATATATATATGTGTGTGTAGTGTGTGGTTTGATACATATATATATATGTGTGTGTAGTGTGTGGTTTGATACATATATATATATGTGTGTGTAGTGTGTGGTTTGATACATATATATATATGTGTGTGTAGTGTGTGGTTTGATACATATATATATATGTGTGTGTAGTGTGTGGTTTGATACATATTCAATAAAAACACCAGGATTTTTTC
>OZ024766.1:3815234-3820234 GCA_964016885.1 Eledone cirrhosa
ATATATCATCATCATCATTTTACGTCCACTTTTCCCTGCTTGCAAGGGTGGGACGGGAACTGATTCTGGCTTGATTTCTACAGCTGGATGCCCTTCCTAACACCAACCTCATTTACAGTGAGTGCTGGGTGCTTTTTTGCCGTGGCACCTCCACGACCACTTTACAGTGGAATGATAGGGACCCCAGTCCCTATCATCTCATTTCTACAGCTGAGTAAACTGGAGCAACGTGAAATAAAGTGCCTTGCTCAAGGAAACAACACATCACCCGGGGTGAGAATTGAACTCACAACCTTTCGATTGCAAGGCCAATGCTCTAACCACTAAGCCATGTGCCTCCATTACTTTATATATATATGTAACGTAATTCCGTCGGAAAGGTCCAGGAAAAAAGAGTGCTCAATGTAGCTAATAGAGCTTAAAAGCTATGTAATAAACAACATAAGATAATTATTTCATTTACCAGTGGTTTCTTGAAAGCAAACAAAATTTGCTTTCAGTCATCAGAATGAAAAAATCCTGGTGTATTTATTGACAGTGGATTTTAAAAACAAAAATATAATCTATATGAAAGTGAGGCTGGAAAAGGAAGAAGGAAAGGAAAAAGAATAAATATAAAATTAGATAAACACACATGCACACACACACACGCGCGTGCATATATACATACACACACATACACATATACATATATATATAGAAGTATAAATTAGCGAGAATCGAATTTCAGCTCAGGAATTAACGAAAAACACTTCCGAGTTGTTCTTCCTTATTATACTCCTCCCCCACCATTCTTTACTCTCATCTCCTCTTTTTCATCCTTTCCAACCCCCCTCCCCTCATTTTTTTTCCAAATATCACACATCAATCTTAAACTACTTTTCATATGTTGATTTAAAACTGCACGATTCACAAGTGTTTTTTAACCTTTGTATCATGTATCCCTATTTTATCTGATGAAAACGCAAATGTCATCTCATGATGATGTTTGTTTTTGAAATGCGCATAATAAAATACTTGGAACTCTTTTAACCATCTTTTGATCTTATATTATATATATATATATATATATATATATATATATATATATATATATATATAATGGAAAAATTTGAACAGGAACAAAACAGAGAGGCAGTACAACGAATGTTTATTAATTTCACGCTCTGGAGAGTGGGGTGGTGGTGGGGAACGACGTTTCGGGCACAAGCCCTTCCTCAGGTGAGAAGTGTGTGGGAACAGAGTTCAAAGGGTGTGTAGGGGAGTGGTGGAGAGACATATAGCGAAAGGAAACGGTGCGAATGAAATTAAAAATAAAAATAAAAATAAAAATAAAGCATGATCAAAATAAAAGGAAGGAAATAAAAATAAATATAAAAGCATGATCAAAATAATATATATATAAAAACCTCCCAGACGCACACTGTAAATGTGGTTGGTGTTAGGAAGGGCATCCAACTGTAGAAAACCTGCCAGACAGTCCTATGCGAGCAAGACAATCACTCTTGCCTCAAGTGGGACTACCCCCGTCCAAACCCACGCAAGCGTGGAACACGGACGTTAAACGTTGATGATGATGATGATGATGATATATATATATATATATAAGAGAGTATTGAAGTTTGCTTGAAGCATTGTGGAATAATAAGGTAAATATCTTTAAGTCGTTTGGAAGCCTCGACAATGCAGATGGGTAAATCTCCGGGTAACAAGATCCGGTGGCGGAGAGAGAGATGTAAGTGGGTGTACGTTGAGATGCGTGGCGTGTATAAGACGTGTAGAGGAATGAAGGAAAGAGCGTAAAGGATAAAATAAAAATAACAACACGAGAGAGAGTTACCTTGGGAGAGATTTAATTGTCCCTATATATTTCTGGATTCACATCCATCAATTGGGTTTTTTCTGGGGTGGGTATATATATATATATATATATAACCATGCTAGCGTGGAAGAACGGACGTAAAACGGTGATGATGATGATGATGATGATGATATATATATATATATATAGTTAAATATTAGACAGGAACAAAAAAAAGCAGTACAAATGGTGGTTTATTAGGTTCACACTTTTGAGAGTGGGATATATATATCAACATGAATGGACCTGTTATTTTTATCTAAAGACATTTTATTCCAATTCCAACCCCGCCCGTCACCTCAATCTATCTTATTTCTCATTCTTTCTCCTGATGAAGGACTAGCGTCCGAAATGTTAAGACCCTCTTCCTGCTATATCAAGTGTTAACCTAATATATACCTTCCATATACTGTACTGATTGTGTTGTTATTTCTGTTTACCTTTTACATATATATATATATATATATATATATATATATATATATATATGGGACAACTCCCATCTAACATATGCTAGCGTGGAAGATGGACGTTAAACAATGATGATGATAATATATATGTCTATATACATATATATGTGTGTGTGTGTATATATTTATATGTGTACATATTTATATATATGTACATATATATATACACACACACACACACATATATATATATATATATACATATACATATACATACACACACACACACATACATACACACCCACACCCACAAATACATATATATATATATATACACACGCACACACACATATACATATACACACACATACATATATATATATATATATATATATACATATACACACGCACACATATATACACACACACATATATATACATACATATACACATACATATATACACATATATATATATCAAAGGTAGAACTATATTATCTAGTCTCCAAAGAGAGTAAAGAAACACAATATCAGAATGTAATTGCCAACTTGACAAAGAAAGAAATTGCTCAATGTTTTCTATGATGTCCATAAGAGTTTGGAGAAGAAGAGACATTTTCATTGTGAAATAGTAGCTATAGATGAGAGAGAAGGCAGACCATACGCAGACAAAAGTATCAATGGACACGATATATCTTCTTACATCGAATAATTGTTTTCAGTCTCTTACAAATGTTTCGAGGTCACAGTTCATTCTAAACATTTGTAAGAGATTAAAAACAATTATTTGATGTAAGAAGATAGAGTTTCCATTGATACTTCTATATATATATCTATATATAAATATAAATATATGTATATATATATATATAAAAGGGTAAAGGACCCCTTTGGTCACGAATGACCATGGAATTTGCACCGAAAGTTTCCCTGCGAGGCACAAGTCTGGGTTTGTTTGTGGATGACCAACAGTCCCCCCATATATACCAGTCTCTCCTCTCTCTACCCCACTGATGTTGTCCAAGGGTAAAGTAATGGCTGATACAGCTTGGTACCAAGTGACATGACAATATATACTGTATATATATATTATATATACACTACATATACATTATATACCCTATATACACTATATATGATGTTGTCCAAGGGAAAGGTAATGGCTGATACAGCTTGGTACCAAGTGACATGACAATATATACTGTATATATATTATATATACACTACATATACATTATATACCCTATATACACTATATATGATGTTGTCCAAGGGAAAGGTAATGGCTGACACAGCTTGGTACCAAGTGACATGACTATATATACTGTATATATATTATATATACACTACATATACATTATATTCCATATATACACTATATATGATGTTGTCCAAGGGAAAGGTATTGGCTGATACAGCTTGGTACCAAGTGACATGACTATATATACTGTATATATATTATATATACACTACATATACATTATATTCCATATATACACTATATATGATGTTGTCCAAGGGAAAGGTAATGGCTGACACAGCTTGGCCCCAGTAACATCACAACTCATTTCTACAGCTGAGTAAACTGGAGCAATGTGAAATAAAGTGTCTTGCTCAAGGACACAACACATCACCCGGTCTGAGAATTGAACTCACAACCTTTCGATTGCAAGCCTAATGCTCTAACCACTAAGCCATGCACCTCTACTATATATAGTGAAGGTGCATGTGTGGATATGTGTATGTATGTATATGTATGTGTGTGAGTGTGTATGTATGTATATATATATATATATGGCGGTAGGATCAATAGAGGTGGTTGATAGCTTCCGGTACCTAGGTGATCAAATTAGCAAGGGAGGAGGCTGCTCCGTAGCCATAGTATCTAGAATAAGGACGGGGTTGGAAGAAGTTTAGGGAGCTGCTTCCTCTGTTGACGAAGAAGTGTTTCTCCTTATGAACGAAAGGCCGGTTATATGATGCCTGTGTGAGATGCGCGATGCTGCATGGTAGTGAGACATGGGCAGCAACTGCAGAGGATATGCGACGGCTGGAGAGAAATGAAGCAAGCATGCTCCGTTGGATGTGCAGTGTCAATGTGTGTGAACGACCAAGCATGGATGAGTTGAGAGAGAAACTGTGTAGAAGAGGGATAAGTTGTGGTGTGTGGGAGAGAAGACTGAGGTGGTATGGACATGTGATGTGGTGAGAGAGAAACTGTGTATAAGAGGGATAAGTTGTGGTGTGTGGGAGAGAAGACTGCGTTGGTATGGACATGTGATGTGTTGAGAGAGAAACTGTGTATAAGAGGGATAAGTTGTGGTGGGTGGGAGAGAAGACTGAGATGGTATGGACATGTGATGTGTTGAGAGAGAAACTGTGTATAAGAGGGATAAGTTGTGGTGTGTGGGAGAGAAGACTGTGTTGGTATGGACATGTGATGTGTTGAGAGAGAAACTGTGTATAAGAGGGATAAGTTGTGGTGTGTAGGAGAGAAGACTGAGGTGGTATAGACATGTGATGTGGTGAGAGAGAAACTGTGTATAAGAGGGATAAGTTGTGGTGTGTAGGAGAGAAGACTGAGGTGGTATGGACATGTGATGTGTTGAGAGAGGAACTGTGTATAAGAGGGATAAGTTGTGGTGTGTGGGAGAGAAGACTGAATGGTATGGACATGTGATGTGTTGAGAGAGAAACTGTGTATAAGAGGGATAAGTTGTGGTGTGTGGG
>OZ024766.1:3830234-3837734 GCA_964016885.1 Eledone cirrhosa
CTCATTTACAGTGAGTGCTGGGTGCCTTTCTTTGCCGTGGCCCCTCCACGACCACTTTGCAGTGGAATGATAGGGACCCCAGTCCCTATCATCTCATTTCTACAGCTGAGTAAACTGGAGCAATGTGAAATAAAGTGTCTTGCTCAAGGAAACAACACATCACCCGATCTGAGAATTGAACTCACAACCTTTCGATTGCAAGCCCAATGCTCTAACCACTAAGCCATGTGCCTCCATATACAAAAAAATTAGAATACACAGCACCCCCCCCCCCCCCCCCCCCCCCCAATATTCTAAATATCAAAATTAACTTGGTGCAAGTAACTGGAATAGAAAAGTTATACCTACAGGTATTGAATTAAAAGATTCTAACCATCTTAAATCTAAAAAAAACCCAGCTGAAGTGTCCCACTTGAGGCAAGATTGGTTGGGTGACCGTGTCTCACTCGTATAGAACTGTCCGATTCGAGGTAATCACCCCTCCTTTCCTCAGTTGACATAATCACCCCTTCCTTCCTCAGTCATCTCTAGGCTATTATATTATTAGATATATATATATATATATATATATATATAACGGCGATGAATTAGTTTTGCGAGGTTTTTGATATGAAATCGTGTGTCGAAACAAAGTGAGTGTGTTCTGTTATTAATTCTGGCAATATTACACAAATATGACCCTCCCCAAGTATAACAATATATATATATATATATATATATATATATATATATATATATATACATATACATATTTATAACTCTAAAATATAAAAATCTCAATGAAAGAATAAGATAAATTAATAAATTATTCACACAGAGAAGTATTAAAATATCAAAATATAATAAAACTTAATCCTTTAGCATTCAAACCGGCTGTCTCAGGCCAGAATTCTCTCACCTCTTTCTGTACAAACGAGCTGTAACTTGCTACTCATATTGATGTTAAGGTATTGTTCTCAACATAAATAACATCAAAATCTCATAGATTCGATATTATGTGAGATATTTATGTGAGGTAAAGCCTTTACCATAAAAATATAAAAGTATATATGTAGAAATTTAAATGCTAAATGGTTAACCCCTTAGCATTTAAACCAGCTGTATCTGGCCAGAATTCTCTCACCTCTTTCTGTTCAAACCAGTTGTAACTTGCTACTCATACTGATGCTAAAGTATTGTTCTCAACATAAATAATATCAATATCTTATAGAGTCGATATTATGTGAGGTAAAGCCTTTACTGTGAAAATACAATAGTATATATAGAGTAATGTAAATGTTATGTGAGATATTATGTGAGGTAAAGCCTTTACTGTGACAATACAATAGTATATATAGAGTAATGTAAAGACTAAAGGGTTAAACCAAACTCTCAATTGAGATTTTGGCTTGAGTTTAATATATAACTAGACCACACGTGACCTGTTCGATCATGTTAACTTCAAAATATTTAAAAAAAATTATGTTCACTTAAAAATAATTTTTAAATAATTAAAATATACACAGACATGTATATAACGTGAAATGAAACTGGAAGGCCCAAGCATAGACGAGTTGAGAGAGAAACTGGGTACAAGAGGGATAAGTTGTGGTGTGCGGGGGAGAGAAGGCTGAGATGGCCTGGACATGTGATGTTCATGTAGGATGACTGGTGGGTAAAGAAGTGCCAAGAAATCCCAGTAGAGGAAGACCACAAACACCATGGGTGGAGCTGATGAGAACTGAACTCAGAGATGACACAGGACCGTGATAAGTGGAGAGATGCTGTGCTGAAGAGGACTCGTCCCACCCTTGCAAGCAGGGAAAAGCGGATGTAAAATGATGATGATGATGATTATATTATATAGACATATATATAGTGCAAAGCTGGCAGGCCACAGACAGTAGTCAAAGGGAGGTAATCGATAAAATATCCACCAATCTTCTATAGAGTTATTTCCCCTTAACCATCAACCAGAATATGCCTGTTTCTTACACACACACACACACACACTACACACACTTTCCTACCTCAGTTATATAATAATAATAATGAAAATATTGTGTACAGTGCTCAGGTGCACTACAACTGATCAAAGGTGTATGGATAGTACATAGAATAATGTATAAACGTCAGGAAAATGAACAGTGCATGAGTCATGATATACACGTGTGCATGTGTATGGAAGGGGGACATCAGGTGTAGTTTTGCCGTATTTCGGAAAGCATGAGTGTCTTAAAGGATGCAGTGTCTCGACAGCTAACAACTGATGCAGGGAGTTTGTTCCATGGAGGTTTTAAAGGATGCAGTGTCTCGACAGCTAACAACTGATGCAGGGAGTTTGTTCCATGGAGGTTTTAAAAGATGCAGTGTCTCGACAGCTAACAACTGATGCAGGTAGTTTGTTCCATGGAGGTTTTAAAGGATGCAGTGTCTCGACAGCTAACAACTGATGCAGGGAGTTTGTTCCATGCTTCAGCAACTCTGAGCGTGAAAAAATGTCTCCGAAAGTCATGGGAGCTGTGCTGTTTTCTGATTTTGTAGGCATGTCCACGTGTGTTAGACCCATGGAGATCACAAAGGTGCTCAGAGTTGTTGTTGGCGAGATGGTTAATAACTTTGTGGGTGTTTACCAAGTCAGTTGCCAGACATCAGAGCTTCAATGTATCCATGCCCAGGGAAGCAAGGCGTTCAGAGTATGGTAGGTGTCTGATGGAGGGTATGCGCTTGGTTGCACGTCTCTGACCCTAACCCTAACCCTTATCTTGTTACAATAACAAGTTAACAAAGTCACTGTAAAGTGGTCGTGGAGGTGCCACGGCAAAAAAAAGCACCCAGCCCACACTGTAGAGTGGTCGTGGAGGTGCCACGGCAAAAAAGCACCCAGCACTCACTGTAAATAAGGTTGGTGTTAGGAAGGGCATCCAGCTGTAGAGATCAAGCCAAAATCAGTTCCCATCCCAACCTTGCAAGCAGGGAAAAAGCGGACGTAAAATGATGATGATGATGATATATAAATATGTGTGTGCGTGTGCGTAGTAACTTTCCAGAGACACCAATGTTGTATAGTATTTTTCAACAGGATGTTTTGATCAGTCCTGTCAAATGCCTTCCTGAAATCAAGTTAAATATCAGAGTTGGAGCCCCGTCCCAAAGCTCTTAAAATGTCATCAAAGTGATGCAGGAGCTGCGTTAGGCAGTTCCTTCCATTATGGAACCCATGCTGGTTGTAATTCAGCAGATAGTTGTTGTCGAGAAAGTGAGTTACTTGTGATCTCACCATCCTCTCAAATACCTTAACCCTTTAGCATTTAAACCTTGTTATTGTTTTTGTTTTTACTTTGTGAATGTATATATATCTATCTAAGGCGGGTAAAATTCCCGAGATCCATGGACGAGTTCTCTCCAGCAGTCTCTGTCCCTCATTATTGCTGCCATGTCCTGCGTCTCCAACAGACCAGTGTCTGTCCTTAGGGCATCAACATACGTTAACCTTGGTCTTCCTCTTCTAGTGTGTCCATGTAGGGGCTCCCAAAGGAGTACTGAGTGCAATGTCAACTCTGGATGTCGGTGAGCATGTATATATATATATATATACACAGTTCAAGAGTAACCAATCTTAAAGAGAGAGATGGAGATAGGAGAGGAGATATGAGAGGAGAGATTGGTGAATTAGTTAGAAGCCAAAGCGTAAAAGCATGTGCTCAATGTGCAATATGCAGTAGAAAGCAGCTAGGTGCGCAGAGCTGGAAATATTCATTAGTTAAGCAAAACAAGACCACAAATTTCACAAGGAAGACATTATTAAAAGATTCTCTACATTCCTTACATCAAACTAAAATATGTTGACAATCTTTTAATAATGTCTTCCTTGTGAAATTTGTGGTCTTGTTTTGCTTAACTAATGAATATATATATATATATATATATATACATTGGTATGGTCACGTGATGCGCATGAAAGACGACAGCTGTATAAAAAAGTGCAGGGCGATAAAAATAGACGGTAGCCATGGAGTGGGCAGACCCAGAAAAACCTGGGACGACTTGATAAATTCCGACCTCACACACTTACACCTCTCCAAGACAATGTCACTGGACCGAGATCTTTGGCGCTACACAGTAATACAGAAGACCCGCGTTACCTAAGTACAAAGCGAAACCTACTACAGTCAGTAGGCACCTCTAACAAAAATACACCCCGGCCCCACTACCCTCCCACCCCATCCACACCACCCCTTCCGATGTAAAGCTATGTTGGTACCACAACATCCAGTCCTAAATAAATGAGGTCGTGTAGGTGTCACGAAAAACAAACACAGTCCACGCTGTAATGTGGCCGTGTAGGTAACACGGTAAAAACCTCCCAGTCCACACTGTAAACGTGGTTGGTGTTAGGAAGGGCACCCAGCCGTAGAAAACCCGCCAGACAGTCCTATACGAGCAGGACAACCAGTCTTGCCTCAAGTGGGAAAACTCCCGTCCAAACCCATGCTAGGGTGGAAGATGGACGTTAAACGATGACGATGATGATGATGATGATGATGATATATGACAAGTATGTTTTGAAACAGTGAGCAGGTTTGAAATTAGAAAATAGAATAGCTTTCACCGTATTTTTTGAGTAAAGAAATTTTAGCCTGATAAAGGGGTTTAGAACCCTCAGATAAATGGAAAAAGATGAGTATTGACGTACATGGGAGTCGAACCCACATCTTTGGTTATCCAGACCACTGTGCTACCATTACACCAACACATACCCACCTTCTTCCATTCAAATTAGAAGCTACATTCTTAGCGAGTATAAATGACAAGTAAGTATGTTTTGAAACATATATATATGTGTGTGTATATATATATATATATATATATATACACACACAGACACATATACATATATATATACACACAACTGCCATAGTATACATCACACAATTACACACCAATCTGTATATATACACACCCACCCGTACATATATATATATATGTGTGTGTGTGTGTATATATATATATATATATATATATACACACACAGACACATATACATATATATATACACACAACTGCCATAGTATACATCACACAATTACACACCCATCTGTATATATACACACCCACCCGTACATATATATATCAGTAGAAAATAACTGTGTATGTATATATACACACACATATATACATACACAACTGCTTTAGTATACATCACACCTGTACACACCCATCTGTATATATACACACCCACCCGTATATATATATATAAGTAGAAAATAACTGTGTATGTATATATACACACATATATATACATACACAACTGCTTTAGTATACATCACACCTGTACACACCCACCTGTATAGATATATATCACCCCATCATTCTATCTTCTACGCACCTGACACCTGTAATTTGTTATTTAACCCTAGGCCAGTCCACATCCAGCAAATCTATGATCAAAGCTGATGATCTAGCTCTTAGCACTCAATATATACACACACACATATATATGTGGAGAATAATTATACACACACACATATATACCATATATGCCAGCGTACACGTCGATCCAGTGCATAAGTCAGCCCCTAAAATTCTGAGGTTGAATTCAGGTTTAGGACTATATTCGCCAGATAAGACGACCCCCCCCCCCCAAAAAAAAAAAAAAATTAAGGCAGTTGCAGGGGAAATAATTCAAAATATTTAATGGCGCGCTAAAGGCTAAGACACTTCTAAAACACTTCAGTTGCAAGTGAGTTCTGACTCACTCAGTAAACCAGCCCAGCCTAACCCCAATGAATCAAGAAATCCCTCATGATTCCTTTCGAATGAAACAGTTCCAGTCCTGTAGAAGCCAACAACGTCAGAAAACAGCACAGCTCCCATGACTTTCGGAAACATTTTTTCACGAGTTGCTGAAGCATGGAACAAACTACCTGCATCAGTTGTTAGCTGTCGAGACACTGCATCCTTTAAAACCTCCATGGAACAAACTACCTGTGTCGGTTGTTAGCTGTCGAGACACTGCATCCTTTAAAACCTCCATGGAACAAACTCCCTGCATCAGTTGTTAGCTGTCGAGACACTGCATCATTTAAAATCTCCATGGAACAAACTACCTGCATCAGTTGTTAGCTGTCGAGACACTGCATCCTTTAAAACCTCCATGGAACAAACTACCTGCATCAGTTGTTAGCTGTCGAGACACTGCATCCTTTAAAACCTCCATGGAACAAACTCCCTGCATCAGTTGTTAGCTGTCGAGACACTGCATCCTTTAAAACCTCCATGGAACAAACTCCCTGCATCAGTTGTTAGCTGTCGAGACACTGCATCCTTTAAAACCTCCATGGAACAAACTACCTGCATCAGTTGTTAGCTGTCGAGACACTGCATCCCTTAAAACCTCCATGGAACAAACTACCTGCATCAGTTATTAGCTGTCGAGACACTGCATCCTTTAAAACCTCCATGGAACAAACTACCTGCATCAGTTGTTAGCTGTCGAGACACTGCATCCTTTAAAACCTCCATGGAACAAACTACCTGCATCAGTTGTTAGCTGTGGAGACACTGCATCCTTTAAAACCTCCATGGAACAAACTACCTGCATCAGTTGTTAGCTGTGGAGACACTGCATCCTTTAAAACCTCCATGGAACAAACTACCTGCATCAGTTGTTAGCTGTCGAGACACTGCATCCTTTAAAACCTCCATGGAACAAACTACCTGCATCAGTTGTTAGCTGTCGAGACACTGCATCCTTTAAAACCTCCATGGAACAAACTACCTGCATCAGTTGTTAGCTGTGGAGACACTGCATCCTTTAAAACCTCCATGGAACAAACTACCTGCATCAGTTGTTAGCTGTCGAGACACTGCATCCTTTAAAACCTCCATGGAACAAACTACCTGCATCAGTTGTTAGCTGTCGAGACACTGCATCCTTTAAAACCTCCATGCTTCCTGAGATTCTCCAACACTACATCTAATATCCCCCTCCATACACATGCACACATGTATTTCATGACTCGTACACTGTTCATTTTCCTGACATTTGTACATTATTCTATGTACTATACATGCACCTTTGATGAGTTGTAGTGCACCTGAGCACTGTACAGAATAATTTCATTATTATTATTATTGCACGGGTATGACAGTTACATGTAAAGCCTACATTCTTAGCTAAACTCCCTGAGATCCCCTACATCTCTTATATACCATCCTAATCATCACTGTTTAACATCTATTTAATGGACAGATTGTTGTGAAAATTTACAGTATTATAGTAAAGACTTTAATATTTAATGTGATGTAGTCATAGTGTTGTTTTGTACTAAATGTTTATAGTATCTTTACTGGTGGACAGATTGTTGTGAATATTTACAGTATTACAGTAAAGACTTTAATATTTAATGTGATGTAGTCATAGTGTTGTTTTGTACTAAATGTTTATAGTATCTTTACTGGTGGACAGATTGTTGTGAATATTTACAGTATTACAGTAAAGACTTTAATATTTAATGT
>OZ024766.1:3852734-3855234 GCA_964016885.1 Eledone cirrhosa
CTGATTCTCCTTCTAAAGTGGTACCTAAAGAAGGGAATGAGTTGTTGTCCGGAGAGAAAGGCATCTGTCCTCAGTCCTCTCAATCCCGTCCACCATATAACACCTTTCAGTAAATTTACTGGGGTGCAGTGCCTCTCTCTCCACTCTGATTCTCCTTCTAAAGTGATACCTTAAGAAGGGAATGAGTTGTTGTCCGGAGAGAAAGGCATCTGTCCTCAGTCCTCTCAACCTCGTCCACCATATAACACCTTTCAGTAAACTTACTGGGGTGCAGTGCCTCTCTCTCCACTCTGATTCTCCTTCTAAAGTAGCACCTAAAGAAGGGAATGAGTTGTTGTCCGGAGAGAAAGGCATCTGTCCTCAGTCCTCTCAAGATAGATAGGTAGGTAGACAGAAAGATATATATATATAGATAGATAGACAAATAGATAGATATGTTTCTTTATTAGCCACAGGGGCACAAAAGAAGGGGACAAATACAAAGGGGCAAGTTTACATAGGTAAATAGTTAGATAGATAGACAGACACAGACAGACAGATATGGCCCGGTGGGGGCGGGCATCTATTTAGCCCTTAACGCAAATAGGTTATCACAAATTATCATCATCACCACCACCATCATCATTTAACATCTATTTTTCCAAGCTCGCAAAGTTTAGACAGGGTGACACAAGTCAGGTCTAGGAAACCACCTCTTGCTCATAAAGATCTCTATTTTGGCTGGATGCCCGTCCTAATAGCAACAACCACCTTACAGTGTAGACTGGATGCTTTATATCACACCCCTGCTAACCTCTAAAAAACCCAAACGGTAAGTACCATGAAAAAAAAAATGCCCCAAAAACTGGGCAGATTTTAGATTGTAGTAAGACGCCTCACGCCTCTTGATAGAACAACGCTGGTTGAGAACGCGAGAAAGAAAAAACAGACAGCCACTGGAAAGCCGACTGATCACACGCCAGAAACCAGCCTCTGTACCACACCATTGTTTGTGCTACATGAAAAATAAACATATATTTCATCTCTAATTTCTGCTGTATTTGCCTGTTGAACGAACGCCTGTTCCTGAACCACCATCATCGCCTGTCCCTACGCCACCACCATCGCTACGTTACAAGACCACGACCCGTTCAGGTCGTAGGGTCCACTGGCCCAAACAATTTTGCAGCACCGTCTATATTTAGACTATGTTAGCTGCACCTTTTTTTTGCCTCTGTGTTTCTGCTTTTTCTTTGCCTTGTTTTTTTATGCATGCATGTGGTTTTTTTGGTTTTTTTTAACATTTTTCAAATCCTTATTCTGGATTCAATTTTTGGTAGAGTGAATAGCTCCCTCGTGTTGCATTGTTCGCCATCTTACTCCACATGTGAGTAATGACATCGATTTTCGATAATTTGAAATTTGGCAGGAGGTACTGTAGTAAGACGCCTCACGCCTCTTGATAGAACAACGCTGGTTGAGAACGCGAGAAAGAAAAAACAGACAGCCACTGGAAAGCCGACTGATCACACGCCAGAAACCAGCCTCTGTACCACTCCATTGTTTGTGCTACATGAAAAATAAACATATATTTCATCTCTAATTTCTGCTGTTGAAATCATTATTATGTCACTCGTGTCTCAATAACATCTAACCCTAACCCTGCTAAAAGATAATGAAAGCTACTACACCCAATATTTTACAAGAGAAGACATCTCACCCCACCCGTCAGACTCAGTCGGGAAGACTTCACAGGTCTGTTATCATGACCCCCCCACCAGGTGCACAAGAGAAGTTGTCATATCCTTGACATGGCTGAGGTGTCTTCCCAACTCTTTTGTCTGGCAAGCTTTCTATGGCTGGATGCCCTTCCTATCACCAAACACTTTACAGCATGTCCATTAACTCTTTCTCTCTACTGACCTCTTCCTCGCACTCCCACTCACTCAGTCCCTGTTTCTCCCCTTTTTTCTTCCTCCCGTTCGCTGGGAAAACTGTTTTCATTCTTTCTAACACCGGATTCACTAGCGAAAGGTCTGTTGCTGACTCGCTCATATATTCACACAGCTTATGCTGAAAGAATAACTATGTTGCTTGTGTTTATTTCCATCTTCGGTTAGCTTCCCCCTGTGTTGTTTACTTGTCTCACTCGCTTTACGCGTTTCTATTGTCCTAATAACTTATTTTAGTTATTATCGCTCCAACGTGAGGTATATGATTTTTAATGCGATGAAATACCCATGATCGTTTGGTAAATCACTGATGAGGGACTCATTTTATAACATGTTATCCATGTGCAACCAGCAGTATTCTTCTCACCCATATTTTTCATATATATATATATATATATATACTGTAAAGTGGTCGTGTAGGTGTCACAACAAAAAGTACCCAGTCCACACTGTAAAGTGGTCGTGTAGGTGTCACAACAAAAAGTGCCCAGTCCACACTGTAAAGTGGTCATGTAGGTGTCACAACAAAAAGCACCCAGCCCACACTGTAAAGTGGTCATGTAGGTGTC
>OZ024766.1:3860234-3865234 GCA_964016885.1 Eledone cirrhosa
AGAGTGTACCAAAGTTTTGGTACCCTTGAAATGTATATAATTGTTTCTACTTTAGACACAAGGCCAGCAAATACCCAGTGCATTACTGGTACTTTATTTTATCGACCCCGTAAGGATGAAAGGCAAAGTTAAATAGAATAAATATGGTTTTATAAATATAGTTTCCATTTATTTTAATATCATTGTATATTATACTCCAGTAAACTGCTGAGTGCTCTAAATCAGTTATAAACATTTATGTTTGTCTGACTTCCAACAAATTAAATACAACTTCTATATATATATATATATGTATATATTGTATAGAAGGAGCTTCTACAGGACTAGTACTGTTTCATTCAGATGAAATCTTCAGGAAGATTTCATCTGAATGAAACAGTACTAGTCCTGTAGAAGCTCCTTCTATACAATAAAAAATTTTTTACTCTGCCATGTATTGAGTACCTTACTTAATGTGGTTATCCCAGACTCAACCCGGGACCTACGTATATATGTATATATATATATATATATATGTATATATTACACACGTGTGTGTGTGGGGGGGGGGGGGGATTGGCCAAGTTTACTGTTACACAAATATAATCACCACTTGATATCAAATTAAATTACAAGACCGCCCACCCCACCCCCCATCCTTAACCCCCACCCCCACCCCTTCCCACTGTCCTACATTGCATAGCTTGCTTCCATTATTGTTTTTATCAGGAAGGGCGGTGGATTGGCAGTAACGGTAGAGGGTCGGACGCCATGCTTTGACGCATAGAGTTATGTCCCTTTACGATCTGAGTTCAAATCCCGCTGAGGTTGACTTTGCCTTTCATCCTTACGGAGGGTTGATAAAATAAAGTACCAGTAATGCACTGGGGTAATTGCTGGCCTTGTGCCTAAAGTAGAAACAATTATTTTTATATTTTATAAAATAAAGTACCAGTAATGTACTGGGGTAATTGCTGGCCTTGTGCCTAAAGTAGAAACAATTATTGTTTTTATCAGCAGAGTGTCAGGCGCCATGCTTTGCTTGCAGCACCGAGTTACGGCCCTTTACGTTCTGAGTTCAAATCCTGGCGAGGTTAACTTTGCCCTTTTTATCCTTACCGGAGGAGAAGGCGGGGGTCGACAAAATAAAGTACCAGTAATACACTGGGCATATGGCTGGCCTTGTGCCTGCTGCATAGAGTTACGGCCCTTTACGGTCTGAGTTCAAATCCCGCCGAAGGTTAGCTTTGCCTGTCACCTTTACAAGGGTTGATTAAATAAGGTACCAGTGATACACTGGGGAAATTGCTGGCCTTGTGCTTGCCGCATTATCTCTGTTTTATTGCTTTCTAAACAGGTTTCAGCCATTGGACTGTGGCCAGACTGGAGCATGGCCTTCAAGGGGATTTAATCGATCATATTGAACAGAGTTGTTTGTTCGGAGATTATGTTATTAATCTCACAAGGGGCCCCTAGCTGAAACCACCACCACCACCATCACCACCACCACCACCATCGTCATCATCACCATTATAAATATCATCATCATCATCACCTCCATCATCAGTGTACCTGTTGTACCTGTTGTAAACCAGATATACACAGGGATACAGTGTACCTGTTGTAAACCAGGTATAGACAGGGATACAGTGTACCTATTGTAAACCAGGTATAGACAGGGATACAGTGTACCTGTTGTAAACCAGGTATAGACAGGGTTACAGTGTTCCTATTGTAAACCAGGTATAGACAGGGTTACAGTGTTCCTGTTGTAAACCAGGTATAGACAGGGATACAGTGTACCTGTTGTAAACCAGGTATAGACAGGGATACAGTGTACCTGTTGTAAACCAGGTATAGACAGGGATACAGTGTACCTGTTGTAAACCAGGTATACACAGGGATACAGTGTACCTGTTGTAAACCAGATATAGACAGGGATACAGTGTACCTGTTGTAAACCAGATATACACAGGGATACAGTGTACCTGTTGTAAACTGGATATACACAGGGATACAGTGTACCTGTTGTAAACCAGGTATACACAGGGATACAGTGTACCTGTTGTAAACCAGATATACACAGGGATACAGTGTACCTGTTGTAAACCAGATATACACAGGGATACAGTGTACCTGTTGTAAACCAGATATACACAGGGATACAGTGTACCTGTTGTAAACCAGGTATAGACAGGGATACAGTGTACCTGTTGTAAACCAGATATAGACAGGGATACAGTGTACCTGTTGTAAACCAGGTATAGACAGGGATACAGTGTACCTGTTGTAAACCAGGTATAGACAGGGATACAGTGTACCTGTTGTAAACCAGGTATAGACAGGGATACAGTGTACCTGTTGTAAACCAGGTATAGACAGGGATACAGTGTACCTGTTGTAAACCAGGTATAGACAGGGATACAGTGTACCTGTTGTAAACCAGGTATAGACAGGGATACAGTGTACCTGTTGTAAACCAGGTATAGACAGGGATACAGTGTACCTGTTGTAAACCAGGTATAGACAGGGATACAGTGTACCTGTTGTAAACCAGGTATAGACAGGGATACAGTGTACCTGTTGTAAACCAGGTATAGACAGGGATACAGTGTACCTGTTGTAAACCAGGTATAGACAGGGATACAGTGTACCTGTTGTAAACCAGATATAGACAGGGATACAGTGTACCTGTTGTAAACCAGATATAGACAGGGATACAGTGTACCTGTTGTAAACCAGGTATAGACAGGGATACAGTGTACCTGTTGTAAACCAGGTATACACAGGGATACAGTGTACCTGTTGTAAACCAGGTATACACAGGGATACAGTGTACCTGTTGTAAACCAGGTATACACAGGGATACAGTGTACCTATTGTAAACCAGGTATAGACAGGGATACAGTGTACCTGTTGTAAATCAGATATACACAGGGATACAGTGTACCTGTTGTAAACCAGGTATAGACAGGGATACAGTGTACCTGTTGTAAACCAGATATACACAGGGATACAGTGTACCTGTTGTAAACCAGGTATACACAGGGATACAGTGTACCTGTTGTAAACTAGATATACACAGGGATACAGTGTACCTGTTGTAAACCAGGTATAGACAGGGATACAGTGTACCTGTTGTAAACCAGGTATAGACAGGGATACAGTGTACCTGTTGTAAACCAGGTATAGACAGGGATACAGTGTACCTATTGTAAACCAGATATAGACAGGGATACAGTGTACCTGTTGTAAACCAGGTATACACAGGGATACAGTGTACCTGTTGTAAACCAGGTATAGACAGGGATACAGTGTACCTGTTGTAAACCAGGTATACACAGGGATACAGTGTACCTGTTGTAAACCAGGTATACACAGGGATACAGTGTACCTGTTGTAAACCTGATATAGACAGGGATACAGTGTACCTATTGTAAACCAGGTATAGACAGGGATACAGTGTACCTATTGTAAACCAGGTATACACAGGGATACAGTGTACCTATTGTAAACCAGGTATACACAGGGATACAGTGTACCTGTTGTAAACCAGGTATACACAGGAATACAGTGTACCATTGTAAACCAGGTATACACAGGGATACAGTGTACCTATTGTAAACCAGGTATACACAGGGATACAGTGTACCTATTGTAAACCAAGTACACACAGGGATACAGTGTACCTATTGTAAACCAGGTATACACAGGGATACAGTGTACCTGTTGTAAACCAGGTATACACAGGGATACAGTGTACCTGTTGTAAACCAGGTATACACAGGGATACAGTGTACCTATTGTAAACCAGGTATAGACAGGGATACAGTGTACCTGTTGTAAACCAGGTATACACAGGGATACAGTGTACCTATTGTAAACCAGGTATAGACAGGGATACAGTGTACCTGTTGTAAACCAAGTACACACAGGGATACAGTGTACCATTGTAAACCAGGTATACACAGGGATACAGTGTACCTATTGTAAACCAGATATACACAGGGATACAGTGTACCATTGTAAACCAGGTATACACAGGGATACAGTGTACCTGTTATAAACCAGATATACACAGGGATACAGTGTACCTGTTGTAAACCAGATATACACAGGAATACAGTGTACTTATTGTAAACCAGGTATAGACAGGGTTACAGTGTACCTATTGTAAACGAATGAAAGTGGAGAAGGAATGGCTGGCTTGTGCGGTGTGGGGGAGCTGACCTCTGTGGGAGGGGGTGGAGAATGGCTGGCTGTGGAGGTAGAGTAGCTTTCACCTGTCCTCAACCTTGAAAACAAACGTGAAAATATTATGGGTGCGTGAGTGTCTGTGAATGTTTGTGTGTGTGTGTATGTGTGAATGTTTGTGTGTGTATGTGATTGTGTGAATGTTTGTGTGTGTGTGTGTGTGTGTGAGTGTGTGTGTGTGTGTGAGTGAGTGTGTGATAACCTGGCAGAGTTGAGTTAAAGATAATCACAACATACCACCACCATCACACCACCACACCACCACCTCTATCAAGCCCTCCACCTCCCCCACAAAACTACCACCACTACCACCACCACAACACCATCACAACAACAACACCACCACCACCATCACAACAGCACCACCACCACAACAACAACACCACCACCACCATCACCACAACACCACCACCACAACAACACCACCACCACCATCACCACAACACCACCACCACCACAACAACAACACCACCACCATCAAAATAGTTAAGTGTGCAACAAGGAGGCTGTATAGAGGTCACAAGATAACACACCACATCACCACCACCACCACCACCACCACCACCACACCACCACCATCACCATTAACACAACCAGGTCAGTCCAAGTCAGCTGGATGGAACAAGACAGGACACATTAGATAGTGTAGTCCTAGATACACTGTGTCATAAGTCGACTGTCTTTAGAAACTATATCGCATTTAGTGGGTGAAGGGAGGTAACTCCTCTCTTTAGTTAAAATTGTTGGTACAGGATGATTAAAAATAA
>OZ024766.1:3872734-3877734 GCA_964016885.1 Eledone cirrhosa
TGTGAAGGCCACTGACACAGGAATGTGAAGGCCACTGACACAGGAATGTGAAGGTCACTGACCTAGGAATGTGAAGGCCACTGACCTAGGAATGTGAAGGCCACTGACACAGGAATGTGAAGGCCACTGACACAGGAATGTGAAGGTCACTGACTTAGGAATGTGAAGGCCACTGACCTAGGAATGTGAAGGCCACTGACACAGGAATGTGAAGGTCACTGACTTAGGAATGTGAAGGCCACTGACACATAGGAATGTGAAGGCCACAACATCCTACTGAAAACGACTATCCAACATTGGTGTCTCTGGAGAGTTGCTGCAATAGGTCAAGTGTTTCCTGTCAAACAGAGCCCAACCTGTTGTAGTCAAAGGAATAAAATCAAGCCCTGCCAAAGTCAGCCGTGGCGTCCAACAAGGCACTGTGTTGGGCCCAATTCTCTTCCTTATCTACATCAATGACATTACTGATGTCATCAAGCACAGCAACATAAGAATCTTTGCAGATGATTCTAAGCTCCATATGGTCATCAATGGCGTGGGTGACTGGACATACTTTTAAGCCTTGAGCATTTACATTACTCTATATATACTATTGTATTTTCACAGTAAAGGCTTTACCTCACATAATATCTCACATAACATTTACATTACTCTATACATACTATTGTATTTTCACAGTAAAGGCTTTACCTCACATAATATCTCACATAACATTTACATTACTCTATATATACTATTGTATTTTCACAGTAAAGGCTTTACCTCACATAATATCTCACATAACATTTACATTACTCTATATATACTATTGTATTTTCACAGTAAAGGCTTTACCTCACATAATATCTCACATAACATTTACATTACTCTATATATACTATTGTATTGTCACAGTAAAGGCTTTACCTCACATAATATCTCACATAACATTTACATTACTCTATATATACTATTGTATTTTCACAGTAAAGGCTTTACCTCACATAATACCTCACATAACATTTACATTACTCTATATATACTATTGTATTTTCACAGTAAAGGCTTTACCTCACATAATATCTCACATAATATCGAATCTATGAGATTTTGAAAGTATGTATTTTGAGAACAATACCTTAACATCAGTTTGAGCGACCAGTTACAGCCAGTTCCAACAGAAAAGGTAGAGAATTCTGGCCGGTTTTGGCCGGTTTGAACATTAAAGGGTTAATCAGATCTACTTGCTGTTATACAATGGGTGGAAAAGAACAATATGCTGCTGAACGAGGATAAATTTGAACTAATCCACTTTGGAAAAGAGGATGCTCTGAATCTCCCATACTCCTTTCCTTCGGGTGAAACCCTCGTGGCATCTAACAACACCAGAGACTTGGGAGTAATTGTTGACAACAACATAAGCTGGGCCACTCATATAAACACCAAAGTTGACATGGCCCACAGAATATGTTCCTGGATTCTCAGAACCTTCCAGTCGAGAGATATCCACACTGTTATTCTTCTCTTCTCTACTTTTGCCTGACCCCACCTAGAATACTGTTGTCCACTGTGGTCTCCCCATATAAAACAAAGTATTATGAAAATTGAAGCACCTCAAAGGTCACTCATAAAAAAATAGATGGCATGTCAGGCCTTGATTATTGGGGTCAACTGGAAAAGCTCAAACTCTATTCTCTCAAATGTCTACATTATCAACATGATATGGAAAATATTCCATCAGTATTGCCCAAATGATGTTGGGATCGTCTTTAAAGCACACCTAAGGCTTGGGCCCCGCGTTATCCACCCACAACAAAAATCAAACACCCATCTCATAGCAACAATATGTCAAAATTATTTCACCTCAATTGACCCCGCTCTCTTTGACATTACACTAAAAACACATCATACAGAAACAGATCCCATAAAATTCAAAAAGTCTTTAGAAAATCCTTCCAAGAAATCCCAGATCCCATAAAATTCAAAAATTCTCAGCACAAATTCCTTCAAGAAATCCCAGATCCCATAAAATTCAAAAAGTTTTGGGACAAATTCCTTCAAGAAACCCCAGATCCCATAAAATTCAAAAATTCTCAGCTCAAATTTATTCAAGAAATCCCAGATCCCATAAAATTCAAAAAGTTTTGGCACAAATTCCTTCAAGAAACCCCAGATCCCATAAAATTCAAAAAGTTTTGGCACAAATTCCTTCAAGAAACCCCAGATCCCATAAAATTCAAAAAGTTTTGGCACAAATTCCTTCAAGAAACCCCAGATCCCATAAAATTCAAAAATTCTCAGCACAAATTCCTTCAAGAAACCCCAGATCCCATAAAATTCAAAAAGTTTTGGCACAAATTCCTTCAAGAAACCCCAGATCCCATAAAATTCAAAAATTCTCAGCACAAATTCCTTCAAGAAACCCCAGATCCCATAAAATTCAAAAAGTTTTGGCACAAATTCCTTCAAGAAACCCCAGATCCCATAAAATTCAAAAATTCTCAGCACAAATTCCTTCAAGAAACCCCAGATCCCATAAAATTCAAAAAGTTTTGGCACAAATTCCTTCAAGAAATCCCAGATCCCATAAAATTCAAAAAGTTTGGGCACAAATTCCTTCAAGAAATCCCAGATCCCATAAAATTCAAAAAGTTTTGGCACAAATTCCTCCAAGAAACCCCAGATCCCATAAAATTCAAAAGGTTTTTGCACAAATTCCTTCAAGAAACCCCAGATCCCATAAAATTCAAAAAGTTTTGGCACAAATTCCTTCAAGAAACCCCAGATCCCATAAAATTCAAAATGTTTTGGGACAAATTCGTCCAAGAAACCCCAGATCCCATAAAATTAAAAAAGTTTTGGCACAAATTCCTTCAAGAAACCCCAGATCCCATAAAATTCAAAAGGTTTTGGGACAAATTCCTTCAAGAAACCCCAGATCCCATAAAATTCAAAAATTCTCAGCACAAATTCCTTCAAGAAACCCCAGATCCCATAAAATTCAAAAAGTTTTGGCACAAATTCCTTCAAGAAATCCCAGATCCCATAAAATTCAAAAAGTTTTGGCACAAATTCCTCCAAGAAACCCCAGATCCCATAAAATTCAAAAGGTTTTGGCACAAATTCCTTCAAGAAACCCCAGATCCCATAAAATTCAAAAAGTTTTGGCACAAATTCCTTCAAGAAACCCCAGATCCCATAACATTCAAAAAGTTTTGGGACAAATTCGTCCAAGAAACCCCAGATCCCATAAAATTAAAAAAGTTTTGGCACAAATTCCCCCAAGAAACCCCAGATCCCATAAAATTCAAAAGGTTTTGGGACAAATTCGTCCAAGAAACCCCAGATCCCATAAAATTCAAAAAGTTTTGGGACAAATTCGTCCAAGAAACCCCGTATAAAGCTCCCCTAGACCCAGATATGTCACTGTAAACCATAACTCTCTACTTAAGTGGACCATGGTGTCCAAATCCTGATTTGAAAGACTTCATCAGGTGGTTCTGTTAAGTTAGACATGGCGTGGGTTATCAAAGTTATCAAAGTTATATATATATATATACTCAAAAAACTGTCGAGTGCTTCGAATCTGTTATAAACATATATATTTGTTGAATTACCAACAAATTAAATATCCTTTTTGCTATACGTACGTATGTACGTGTGTGTATACACACATATATATATATATACACACACATACACATACGTACGTATATATATATATACACACATACATATATATATATATATATACAAACACATACATACACATACGTACGTATATATATATATATACACACACATACATATATACTGAGATAATTCTGAAACTTTTGACAATTATATACTATCATATATATTTCTCTCCATACATTTGAACTATGCATATATATATATGTATATATATATATATACACGCACATATATATGTATATTTATATACACACATATATATATATTTACACACATATATATATAAATGTATTTATACATACATGTATCTATATCTATATATACACGTACATACATACACATGTATATGTTTATATATGTATAAATATATAAAATATTAAACAAATAATGAATAAACAATTCCTTATATTAAACAAAAAAAGTTCATTATTTAACGATCGTTTCTAGGGTATATATGTGTTATAATTGGTATGCATATTCAACAGATCTATGTACAAAATTATACAAATTATCAAGATTAAATATACATACCTAACACATATATATACGCCGTCTTCAGAAATAATCTGTATAAATATATATATATGTTTATATATATCAATGTATATATTCATATGTACATATATATACATACATACAGATGCATATGCTCACACACACACACACACACATATATATATATATATATATACATAAATAATAAATACATGACTTTTTTAAAGAAAAATAAACTTTGAAAGTAAATTACTTGACACATATATATATATATATATATACATCCATACACACACACACATGTATATATATATATATATATATATATATATATATATATATATATATATATATATATATATACATCCATCCATACACACACACACATATATATATACATACATATATATATACATATATATACAGTTTTATATATGTTTTATTTCGTTTTGTCCATCTTTGACATGGTCTGGCGGCCATTATAAATGGCTCCAATGATGACCCAAGACATTTTCATCTTCTGCTGGCAAATCTCTGCCCTTAAAATAGAAAATCCTGAGTAAATAATACGAAATATGAAATACTTACAGTAGATATTCCAATCTTCAGACATTTTGCAACGGCTGTTGTTGTTTCTTTAGCTGCTATTGATGCTTTTAATGTTAATGGTGATGGTGGAGTTGTTCTAGCTTCTAGCTCTTGTCTTCTAAATGTCTGTTCAGCACAGTTGAAGATCCCCGCTGGTTAGATATAAATAGGTGTGTATATATTTATTTATAAATAGGAGGGTATATATATATATATGTATATATATATGTGTGTGTGTGTGTGTG
>OZ024766.1:3890234-3892734 GCA_964016885.1 Eledone cirrhosa
TATCATGGCACCAATCGTCCCCTTTTGCCCTGTGTGTATCTGTGATATAACAGCATAAATATAAGCCTTACGGATAGCTAAGTAGGCCTCTGTCACAACTCCGCTTGTCTCTGAACGTACTGCCTGTTCCAAATCATGTCCAGTCTTCTCCTGATACAACTTCAGGACTTGGTAAAGGTGCTGGAAACTTCTGCCACACAAGATAATGTTGAAGACCTTCTCATCTGTTCCAAGTCTACCTTCTCCTGCCTAGGAATATTCAACCAAGAAAATTAGAAAGACTAGCTGGACCCGTGAAAAAATTTCATGGATAACCCCCTCTCTCTCTATATATATAAACCCATCCCTTTCTCTATATATTAAAACCATCCTCTCTATATATTATAACACCCCTCTCTCTATATATATTATAACCCCCTCTCTCTCTATATATATATAATAACCCATCCCTTTCTCTATATTATATTCCCCTCTCTCTCTATATATATATATAATAATCCACCCCTTTCTCTATAGTATAACCCCCTTCTCTATATATATATTTAATCCCCTCTCTCTAAATATATTATAAACCCCTCTCTCTATATATATTTAACCCCCTCTCTCTATATATATATATTTAACCCCCTCTCTCTCTATATATATATTTAACCCCTTCTCTCTATATACATATTAACCCTCCTTTCTCTATATATTATAACCCCCTCTCTATATATATAACCCATCCCTTTCTCTATATATTAAAACCAACCTCTCTCTATATTATAACCCCCTTCTCTCTACATATTATAACCCATCCCTTTCTCTAAATATATTATAACCCCCTCTCTCTAAATATATTATAACCCCTCTCCCTATATATATTTTAACCCCCTCTTTATATATATATTATAACACCCTCTCTCTCTCTCTCCTTTCCGAACGTTGAAACACTCTTTGATTTTCTTTATATATGTTATTCCATAAATGCCTAACACATCTGCACTCTTTCTATACGTTTGCATATGTACTGCTAATGTCCTCGTTTTGTGAGTAACTTTCTTCTTTAATTCCTCTATAATTGTAGTATTATCCTTTTATAATCTGTAAATGTGGTCCACACTGTAAATGTGGTTGGTGTTAGGAAGGGCATCCAGCTGTAGAAAACCCGCCAGACAGTCCTATGCGAGCAAGACAACCACTCTTGCCTCAAGTGGGAAAACCCCCGTCCAAACCCATGCAAGCGTGGAACACGGACGTTAAACGTTGATGATGATGATGATGTCGCATCCACTGATACTGACCACATCATCTCCACTCTTTAAATATGACACTGTTAATGACAACACTAACATCTACGTATCTTTACGATTGTTCTGTGGAATAGGAGGTTAATTATATGTCTAAACTTTGCTAGTGCTCTGATGATTCCAAACGAAAGTTTGGAAGAAACGATTATTCTGTAATTTATATATATATATATACAGAAAGAGAGAAATAATTATTACTCTACTATGTGTTCCAGCCATCAGGCTAAGTCCATGCTGGGGCACCGCCACCGATGCTACACTTTCTATAATCTGGCTTCCCTGGTTGGCCATTGATATTGTAATTTTTTTTTTGTCACACACACATACACAACACACCACTGTCTCCCCTCCTGCTGTAAACCACACAACATATCCAATACAGATGTTTTCTATTCTAACTGTCTTTCTCTTATCTGTTTACCCAGGTGATGCTGGGTACGTCAGCTAGTCTTATATAAAGAAGAGAAGAGACACAGGGGTAGTGGAAGCATTTCTGAATTATGAGGGGTGGTTGGATGGCTGCAAATTTAGTCAATTTAGTTATAGTGATCAATTTAGCTCTTTACACTCTAAAAATGGTGAGAAAATGCAATTTTAGTCCAAGCATGTCAGATTACATTTACAGCTTTCAATAATTATAAAGTGATTATAGCAAAATGACCTATGAAATCTGTTTCTGAATACACATACTAGCAATTGGTATATAGTGATGTGTGGAGAAAAAGTTATGACATGACAAACAAATTTTACAATGAAGGTTAACATAATATATTACACTGTTATTATCAAATATAGTGGAGGCACGTGGCCTAGTGGTGAGGGTGTTGGACTTACGATCATAATGTCGTGGGTTCAATTTCTGGGCTGTGTGTTGTGTTCTGTTCTTGAGCAAAACACTTCATTTCACGTTGCACCAGTATACTCAGCTGAAAATGAGTACCAGTAATAGCTGGAGGTTTAACCCTGTGATGGACTGGTGTCCTGGACAGGACTTCCTACTGGACAGGACACCAGTCCATCACAGGGTTAAAGTATGTCTTAGTTTCATTGGTGTTAAGTGACTGAGAGTACAAGACTTCCCCCTGGACAGGACACCAGTCCATCACAGGGTTAAAGTATGTCTTAGTTTCATTGGTGTTAAGTGACTGAGAGTACAAGACTTCCCCCTGGACAGGACACCAGTCCATCACAGGGTTAAAGTCTGTCTTAGT
>OZ024766.1:3897734-3925234 GCA_964016885.1 Eledone cirrhosa
CTCCCAGTCCACACTGTAAAGTGGTCATGTAGGAGACACAGTAAAAAGGTTCCCAGTCCACACTGTAAAGTGGTCATGTAGGAGACACAGTAAAAAGCTCCCAGTCCACACTGTAAAGTAGTAATGTAGGAGACACAGAAAAAAGGCTCCCAGTCCACACTGTAAAGTAGTCATGTAGGAGACACAGTAAAAAGGCTCCCAGTCCACACTGTAAAGTGGTCGTGTAGGAGACACAGAAAAAAGGCTCCCAGTCCACACTGTAAAGTAGTCATGTAGGAGACACAGTAAAAAGGCTCCCAGTCCACACTGTAAAGTGGTCGTGTAGGAGACACAGAAAAAAGGCTCCCAGTCCACACTGTAAAGTGGTCATGTAAGAGACACAGTAAAAAGGCTCCCAGTCCACACTGTAAAGTGGTCATGTAGGAGACACAGTAAAAAGGCTCCCAGTCCACACTGTAAAGTGGTCATGTAGGAGACACAGTAAAAAGGCTCCCAGTCCACACTGTAAAGTGGTCATGTAGGAGACACAGTAAAAAGGCTCCCAGTCCACACTGTAAAGTGGTCATGTAAGAGACATAGTAAAAAGGCTCCCAGTCCACACTGTAAAGTGGTCATGGAGGTAAAGCAGTAAAAAGGCTCCCAGTCCACACTGTAAGGTGGTCATGTAGGAGACACAATAAAAAGGCTCCCAGTCCATACTGTAAGGTGGTCATGTAGGAGACACAGTAAAAAGGCTCCCAGTCCATACTGTAAGGTGGTCATGTAGGAGACACAGTAAAAAGGCTCCCAGTCCACACTGTAAGGTGGTCATGTAGGAGACACAGTAAAAAGGCTCCCAGTCCATACTGTAAGGTGGTCATGTAGGAGACACAGTAAAAAGGCTCCCAGTCCACACTGTAAAGTGGTCATGTAAGAGACACAGTAAAAAGGCTCCCAGTCCACACTGTAAAGTGGTCATGTAGGAGACACAGTAAAAAGGCTCCCAGTCCACACTGTAAAGTGGTCATGTAGGAGACACAGTAAAAAGGCTCCCAGTCCACACTGTAAAGTGGTCATGTAAGAGACATAGTAAAAAGGCTCCCAGTCCACACTGTAAAGTGGTCATGTAGGAGACACAGTAAAAAGGCTCCCAGTCCATACTGTAAGGTGGTCATGTAGGAGACACAGTAAAAAGGCTCCCAGTCCACACTGTAAAGTGGTCATGTAAGAGACACAGTAAAAAGGCTCCCAGTCCACACTGTAAAGTGGTCATGTAGGAGACACAGTAAAAAGGCTCCCAGTCCACACTGTAAAGTGGTCATGTAGGAGACACAGTAAAAAGGCTCCCAGTCCACACTGTAAAGTGGTCATGTAGGAGACACAGTAAAAAGGCTCCCAGTCCACACTGTAAAGTGGTCATGTAGGAGACACAGTAAAAAGGCTCCCAGTCCACACTGTAAAGTGGTCATGTAGGAGACACAGTAAAAAGGCTCCCAGTCCACACTGTAATGTGGTCATGTAGGAGACACAGTAAAAAGGCTCCCAGTCCACACTGTAAAGTGGTCATGTAGGAGACAGTAAAAAGGCTCCCAGTCCACACTGTAAAGTGGTCATGTAGGAGACACAGTAAAAAGGCTCCCAGTCCACACTGTAAAGTGGTCATGTAGGAGACACAGTAAAAAGGCTCCCAGTCCACACTGTAAAGTGGTCATGTAGGAGACACAGTAAAAAGGCTCCCAGTCCACACTGTAAAGTGGTCATGTAGGAGACACAGTAAAAAGGCTCCCAGTCCACACTGTAAAGTGGTCATGTAGGAGACACAGTAAAAAGGCTCCCAGTCCACACTGTAAAGTGGTCATGTAGGAGACACAGTAAAAAGGCTCCCAGTCCACACTGTAAAGTGGTCATGTAGGAGACACAGTAAAAAGGCTCCCAGTCCACACTGTAATGTGGTCATGTAGGAGACACAGTAAAAAGGCTCCCAGTCCACACTGTAAAGTGGTCATGTAGGAGACAGTAAAAAGGCTCCCAGTCCACACTGTAAAGTGGTCATGTAGGAGACACAGTAAAAAGGCTCCCAGTCCACACTGTAAAGTGGTCATGTAGGAGACACAGTAAAAAGGCTCCCAGTCCACACTGTAAAGTGGTCATGTAGGAGACACAGTAAAAAGGCTCCCAGTCCACACTGTAAAGTGGTCATGTAGGAGACACAGTAAAAAGGCTCCCAGTCCACACTGTAAAGTGGTCATGTAGGAGACACAGTAAAAAGGCTCCCAGTCCACACTGTAAAGTGGTCATGTAGGAGACACAGTAAAAAGGCTCCCAGTCCACACTGTAAAGTGGTCATGTAGGAGACACAGTAAAAAGGCTCCCAGTCCACACTGTAAAGTGGTCATGTAGGAGACACAGTAAAAAGGCTCCCAGTCCACACTGTAATGTGGTCATGTAGGAGACACAGTAAAAAGGCTCCCAGTCCACACTGTAAAGTGGTCATGTAGGAGACAGTAAAAAGGCTCCCAGTCCACACTGTAAAGTGGTCATGTAGGAGACACAGTAAAAAGGCTCCCAGTCCACACTGTAAAGTGGTCATGTAGGAGACACAGTAAAAAGGCTCCCAGTCCACACTGTAAAGTGGTCATGTAGGAGACACAGTAAAAAGGCTCCCAGTCCACACTGTAAAGTGGTCATGTAGGAGACACAGTAAAAAGGCTCCCAGTCCACACTGTAAAGTGGTCATGTAGGAGACACAGTAAAAAGGCTCCCAGTCCACACTGTAAAGTGGTCATGTAGGAGACACAGTAAAAAGGCTCCCAGTCCACACTGTAAAGTGGTCATGTAGGAGACACAGTAAAAAGGCTCCCAGTCCACACTGTAAAGTGGTCATGTAGGAGACACAGTAAAAAGGCTCCCAGTCCACACTGTAATGTGGTCATGTAGGAGACACAGTAAAAAGGCTCCCAGTCCACACTGTAAAGTGGTCATGTAGGAGACAGTAAAAAGGCTCCCAGTCCACACTGTAAAGTGGTCATGTAGGAGACACAGTAAAAAGGCTCCCAGTCCACACTGTAAAGTGGTCATGTAGGAGACACAGTAAAAAGGCTCCCAGTCCACACTGTAAAGTGGTCATGTAGGAGACACAGTAAAAAGGCTCCCAGTCCACACTGTAAAGTGGTCATGTAGGAGACACAGTAAAAAGGCTCCCAGTCTACACTGTAAAGTGGTCATGTAGGAGACACAGTAAAAAGGCTCCCAGTCCACACTGTAAAGTGGTCATGTAGGAGACACAGTAAAAAGGCTCCCAGTCCACACTGTAATGTGGTCATGTAGGAGACACAGTAAAAAGGCTCCCAGTCCACACTGTAAAGTGGTCATGTAGGAGACAGTAAAAAGGCTCCCAGTCCACACTGTAAAGTGGTCATGTAGGAGACACAGTAAAAAGGCTCCCAGTCCACACTGTAAAGTGGTCATGTAGGAGACACAGTAAAAAGGTTCCCAGTCCACACTGTAAAGTGGTCATGTAGGAGACACAGTAAAAAGGCTCCCAGTCCACACTGTAAAGTGGTCATGAAGGAGACACAGTAAAAAGGCTCCCAGTCCACACTGTAAAGTGGTCATGTAGGAGACACAGTAAAAAGGCTCCCAGTCCACACTGTAAAGTGGTCATGTAGGAGACACAGTAAAAAGGTTCCCAGTCCACACTGTAAAGTGGTCATGTAGGAGACACAGTAAAAAGGCTCCCAGTCCACACTGTAAAGTGGTCATGAAGGAGACACAGTAAAAAGGCTCCCAGTCCACACTGTAAAGTGGTCATGTAGGAGACACAGTAAAAAGGCTCCCAGTCCACACTGTAAAGTGGTCATGTAGGAGACACAGTAAAAAGGTTCCCAGTCCACACTGTAAAGTGGTCATGTAGGAGACACAGTAAAAAGGCTCCCAGTCCACACTGTAAAGTGGTCATGTAGGAGACACAGTAAAAAGGCTCCCAGTCCACACTGTAAAGTGGTCATGTAGGAGACACAGTAAAAAGGCTCCCAGTCCACACTGTAAAGTGGTCATGTAGGAGACACAGTAAAAAGGCTCCCAGTCCACACTGTAAAGTGGTCATGTAGGAGACACAGTAAAAAGGCTCCCAGTCCACACTGTAAAGTGGTCATGTAGGAGACACAGTAAAAAGGCTCCCAGTCCACACTGTAAAGTGGTCGTGTAGGAGACACAGTAAAAAGGCTCCCAGTCCACACTGTAAAGTGGTCGTGTAGGAGACACAGTAAAAAGGTTCCCAGTCCACACTGTAAAGTGGTCATGTAGGAGACACAGTAAAAAGGCTCCCAGTCCACACTGTAAAGTGGTCATGTAGGAGACACAGTAAAAAGGCTCCCAGTCCACACTGTAAAGTGGTCATGTAGGAGACACAGTAAAAAGGCTCCCAGTCCACACTGTAAAGTGGTCATGTAGGAGACACAGTAAAAAGGCTCCCAGTCCACACTGTAAAGTGGTCATGTAGGAGACACAGTAAAAAGGCTCCCAGTCCACACTGTAAAGTGGTCATGTAGGAGACACAGTAAAAAGGCTCCCAGTCCACACTGTAAAGTGGTCATGTAGGAGACACAGTAAAAAGGCTCCCAGTCCACACTGTAAGGTGGTCATGTAGGAGACACAGTAAAAAGGCTCCCAGTCCACACTGTAAAGTGGTCATGTAGGAGACACAGTAAAAAGGCTCCCAGTCCACACTGTAAGGTGGTCATGTAGGAGACACAGTAAAAAGGCTCCCAGTCCACACTGTAAAGTGGTCATGTAGGAGACACAGTAAAAAGGCTCCCAGTCCACACTGTAAAGTGGTCATGTAGGAGACACAGTAAAAAGGCTCCCAGTCCACACTGTAAAGTGGTCGTGTAGGAGACACAGTAAAAAGGCTCCCAGTCCACACTGTAAAGTGGTCATGTAGGAGACACAGTAAAAAGGCTCCCAGTCCACACCGTAAAGTGGTCATGTAGGAGACACAGTAAAAAGGCTCCCAGTCCACACTGTAAAGTGGTCATGTAGGAGACACAGTAAAAAGGCTCCCAGTCCACACTGTAAAGTGGTCGTGTAGGAGACACAGTAAAAAGGCTCCCAGTCCACACTGTAAAGTGGTCATGTAGGAGACACAGTAAAAAGGCTCCCAGTCCACACTGTAAAGTGGTCGTGTAGGAGACACAGTAAAAAGGCTCCCAGTCCACACTGTAAAGTGGTCATGTAGGAGACACAGTAAAAAGGCTCCCAGTCCACACTGTAAAGTGGTCATGTAGGAGACACAGTAAAAAGGCTCCCAGTCCACACTGTAAAGTGGTCATGTAGGAGACACAGTAAAAAGGCTCCCAGTCCACACTGTAAAGTGGTCGTGTAGGAGACACAGTAAAAAGGCTCCCAGTCCACACTGTAAAGTGGTCATGTAGGAGACACAGTAAAAAGGCTCCCAGTCCACACTGTAAAGTGGTCGTGTAGGAGACACAGTAAAAAGGCTCCCAGTCCACACTGTAAAGTAGTCATGTAGGAGACACAGTAAAAAGGCTCCCAGTCCACACTGTAAAGTGGTCGTGTAGGAGACACAATAAAAAGGCTCCCAGTCCACACTGTAAAGTGGTCGTGTAGGAGACACAGAAAAAAGGCTCCCAGTCCACACTGTAAAGTGGTCATGTAAGAGACACAGTAAAAAGGCTCCCAGTCCACACTGTAAAGTGGTCATGTAGGAGACACAGTAAAAAGGCTCCCAGTCCACACTGTAAAGTGGTCATGTAGGAGACACAGTAAAAAGGCTCCCAGTCCACACTGTAAAGTGGTCATGTAGGAGACACAGTAAAAAGGCTCCCAGTCCACACTGTAAAGTGGTCATGTAAGAGACATAGTAAAAAGGCTCCCAGTCCACACTGTAAAGTGGTCATGGAGGTAAAGCAGTAAAAAGGCTCCCAGTCCACACTGTAAGGTGGTCATGTAGGAGACACAATAAAAAGGCTCCCAGTCCATACTGTAAGGTGGTCATGTAGGAGACACAGTAAAAAGGCTCCCAGTCCATACTGTAAGGTGGTCATGTAGGAGACACAGTAAAAAGGCTCCCAGTCCACACTGTAAGGTGGTCATGTAGGAGACACAGTAAAAAGGCTCCCAGTCCATACTGTAAGGTGGTCATGTAGGAGACACAGTAAAAAGGCTCCCAGTCCACACTGTAAAGTGGTCATGTAAGAGACACAGTAAAAAGGCTCCCAGTCCACACTGTAAAGTGGTCATGTAGGAGACACAGTAAAAAGGCTCCCAGTCCACACTGTAAAGTGGTCATGTAGGAGACACAGTAAAAAGGCTCCCAGTCCACACTGTAAAGTGGTCATGTAAGAGACATAGTAAAAAGGCTCCCAGTCCACACTGTAAAGTGGTCATGTAGGAGACACAGTAAAAAGGCTCCCAGTCCATACTGTAAGGTGGTCATGTAGGAGACACAGTAAAAAGGCTCCCAGTCCACACTGTAAAGTGGTCATGTAAGAGACACAGTAAAAAGGCTCCCAGTCCACACTGTAAAGTGGTCATGTAGGAGACACAGTAAAAAGGCTCCCAGTCCACACTGTAAAGTGGTCATGTAGGAGACACAGTAAAAAGGCTCCCAGTCCACACTGTAAAGTGGTCATGTAAGAGACATAGTAAAAAGGCTCCCAGTCCACACTGTAAAGTGGTCATGTAGGAGACACAGTAAAAAGGCTCCCAGTCCACACTGTAAAGTGGTCATGTAAGAGACACAGTAAAAAGGCTCCCAGTCCACACTGTAAAGTGGTCATGTAGGAGACACAGTAAAAAGGCTCCCAGTCCACACTGTAAAGTGGTCATGTAGGAGACACAGTAAAAAGGCTCCCAGTCCACACTGTAAAGTGGTCATGTAGGAGACACAGTAAAAAGGCTCCCAGTCCACACTGTAATGTGGTCATGTAGGAGACACAGTAAAAAGGCTCCCAGTCCACACTGTAAAGTGGTCATGTAGGAGACAGTAAAAAGGCTCCCAGTCCACACTGTAAAGTGGTCATGTAGGAGACACAGTAAAAAGGCTCCCAGTCCACACTGTAAAGTGGTCATGTAGGAGACACAGTAAAAAGGTTCCCAGTCCACACTGTAAAGTGGTCATGTAGGAGACACAGTAAAAAGGCTCCCAGTCCACACTGTAAAGTGGTCATGAAGGAGACACAGTAAAAAGGCTCCCAGTCCACACTGTAAAGTGGTCATGTAGGAGACACAGTAAAAAGGCTCCCAGTCCACACTGTAAAGTGGTCATGTAGGAGACACAGTAAAAAGGTTCCCAGTCCACACTGTAAAGTGGTCATGTAGGAGACACAGTAAAAAGGCTCCCAGTCCACACTGTAAAGTGGTCATGAAGGAGACACAGTAAAAAGGCTCCCAGTCCACACTGTAAAGTGGTCATGTAGGAGACACAGTAAAAAGGCTCCCAGTCCACACTGTAAAGTGGTCATGTAGGAGACACAGTAAAAAGGTTCCCAGTCCACACTGTAAAGTGGTCATGTAGGAGACACAGTAAAAAGGCTCCCAGTCCACACTGTAAAGTGGTCATGTAGGAGACACAGTAAAAAGGCTCCCAGTCCACACTGTAAAGTGGTCATGTAGGAGACACAGTAAAAAGGCTCCCAGTCCACACTGTAAAGTGGTCATGTAGGAGACACAGTAAAAAGGCTCCCAGTCCACACTGTAAAGTGGTCATGTAGGAGACACAGTAAAAAGGCTCCCAGTCCACACTGTAAAGTGGTCATGTAGGAGACACAGTAAAAAGGCTCCCAGTCCACACTGTAAAGTGGTCGTGTAGGAGACACAGTAAAAAGGCTCCCAGTCCACACTGTAAAGTGGTCGTGTAGGAGACACAGTAAAAAGGTTCCCAGTCCACACTGTAAAGTGGTCATGTAGGAGACACAGTAAAAAGGCTCCCAGTCCACACTGTAAAGTGGTAGTGTAGGAGACACAATAAAAAGGCTCCCAGTCCACACCGTAAAGTGGTAGTGTAGGAGACACAGTAAAAAGGCTCCCAGTCCACACCGTAAAGTGGTCATGTAGGAGACACAGTAAAAAGGCTCCCAGTCCACACTGTAAAGTGGTCATGTAGGAGACACAGTAAAAAGGCTCCCAGTCCACACTGTAAAGTGGTCATGTAGGAGACACAATAAAAAGGCTCCCAGTCCACACCGTAAAGTAGTCATGTAGGAGACACAGTAAAAAGGCTCCCAGTCCACACCGTAAAGTGGTAGTGTAGGAGACACAGTAAAAAGGCTCCCAGTCCACACTGTAAAGTAGTCATGTAGGAGACACAATAAAAAGGCTCCCAGTCCACACTGTAAAGTAGTCATGTAGGAGACACAATAAAAAGGCTCCCAGTCCACACTGTAAAGTAGTCATGTAGGAGACACAATAAAAAGGCTCCCAGTCCACACCGTAAAGTAGTCATGTAGGAGACACAGTAAAAAGGCTCCCAGTCCACACTGTAAAGTGGTCGTGTAGGAGACACAATAAAAAGGCTCCCAGTCCACACCGTAAAGTGGTAGTGTAGGAGACACAGTAAAAAGGCTCCCAGTCCACACCGTAAAGTGGTCATGTAGGAGACACAGTAAAAAGGCTCCCAGTCCACACTGTAAAGTGGTCATGTAGGAGACACAGTAAAAAGGCTCCCAGTCCACACTGTAAAGTGGTCATGTAGGAGACACAGTAAAAAGGCTCCCAGTCCACACTGTAAAGTGGTCATGTAGGAGACACAGTAAAAAGGCTCCCAGTCCACACTGTAAGGTGGTCATGTAGGAGACACAGTAAAAAGGCTCCCAGTCCACACTGTAAAGTGGTCATGTAGGAGACACAGTAAAAAGGCTCCCAGTCCACACTGTAAGGTGGTCATGTAGGAGACACAGTAAAAAGGCTCCCAGTCCACACTGTAAAGTGGTCATGTAGGAGACACAGTAAAAAGGCTCCCAGTCCACACTGTAAAGTGGTCATGTAGGAGACACAGTAAAAAGGCTCCCAGTCCACACTGTAAAGTGGTCATGTAGGAGACACAGTAAAAAGGCTCCCAGTCCACACTGTAAAGTGGTCATGTAGGAGACACAGTAAAAAGGCTCCCAGTCCACACTGTAAAGTGGTCATGTAGGAGACACAGTAAAAAGGCTCCCAGTCCACACTGTAAAGTGGTCATGTAGGAGACACAGTAAAAAGGCTCCCAGTCCACACTGTAATGTGGTCATGTAGGAGACACAGTAAAAAGGCTCCCAGTCCACACTGTAAAGTGGTCATGTAGGAGACAGTAAAAAGGCTCCCAGTCCACACTGTAAAGTGGTCATGTAGGAGACACAGTAAAAAGGCTCCCAGTCCACACTGTAAAGTGGTCATGTAGGAGACACAGTAAAAAGGCTCCCAGTCCACACTGTAAAGTGGTCATGTAGGAGACACAGTAAAAAGGCTCCCAGTCCACACTGTAAAGTGGTCATGTAGGAGACACAGTAAAAAGGCTCCCAGTCCACACTGTAAAGTGGTCGTGTAGGAGACACAGTAAAAAGGCTCCCAGTCCACACTGTAAAGTGGTCATGTAGGAGACACAGTAAAAAGGCTCCCAGTCCACACTGTAAAGTGGTCGTGTAGGAGACACAGTAAAAAGGCTCCCAGTCCACACTGTAAAGTAGTCATGTAGGAGACACAGTAAAAAGGCTCCCAGTCCACACTGTAAAGTGGTCGTGTAGGAGACACAATAAAAAGGCTCCCAGTCCACACCGTAAAGTAGTCATGTAGGAGACACAGTAAAAAGGCTCCCAGTCCACACTGTAAAGTGGTCGTGTAGGAGACACAATAAAAAGGCTCCCAGTCCACACCGTAAAGTAGTCATGTAGGAGACACAGTAAAAAGGCTCCCAGTCCACACTGTAAAGTGGTCGTGTAGGAGACACAATAAAAAGGCTCCCAGTCCACACCGTAAAGTGGTAGTGTAGGAGACACAGTAAAAAGGCTCCCAGTCCACACCGTAAAGTGGTAGTGTAGGAGACACAGTAAAAAGGCTCCCAGTCCACACTGTAAAGTGGTCGTGTAGGAGACACAGTAAAAAGGCTCCCAGTCCACACTGTAAAGTGGTCGTGTAGGAGACACAATAAAAAGGCTCCCAGTCCACACCGTAAAGTGGTCGTGTAGGAGACACAATAAAAAGGCTCCCAGTCCACACTGTAAAGTGGTCATGTAGGAGACACAGTAAAAAGGCTCCCAGTCCACACTGTAAAGTGGTCATGTAGGAGACACAGTAAAAAGGCTCCCAGTCCACACTGTAAAGTGGTCATGTAGGAGACACAGTAAAAAGGCTCCCAGTCCACACTGTAAAGTGGTCGTGTAGGAGACACAATAAAAAGGCTCCCAGTCCACACTGTAAAGTGGTCATGTAGGAGACACAGTAAAAAGGCTCCCAGTCCACACTGTAAAGTGGTCATGTAGGAGACACAGTAAAAAGGCTCCCAGTCCACACTGTAAAGTGGTCGTGTAGGAGACACAATAAAAAGGCTCCCAGTCCACACCGTAAAGTGGTAGTGTAGGAGACACAGTAAAAAGGCTCCCAGTCCACACCGTAAAGTGGTCATGTAGGAGACACAGTAAAAAGGCTCCCAGTCCACACTGTAAAGTGGTAGTGTAGGAGACACAGTAAAAAGGCTCCCAGTCCACACTGTAAAGTGGTCGTGTAGGAGACACAGTAAAAAGGCTCCCAGTCCACACTGTAAAGTGGTCATGTAGGAGACACAGTAAAAAGGCTCCCAGTCCACACTGTAACTGTGGTTGGTGTTAGGAAGGGCATCCAGCCGTAGAAAACCGGCCAGAGACAGTCCTATACGAGCGAGACACGGTTACCCAACCAATCTTGCCTCAAGTGGGGCAACAACACCATCCAACCCATGCTAGCGTGGAAGATGGAAGTTAAATGATGATGATGTTGTTGAAGCTGTGACATTCCCTCTGAGCAGTTCAGATGGGGTGGGCATGGCTGCATCTGGCTTACCTGCTGAATATTTCTGTGTGATTTTTTTCATTGTGGGAGTGTCTCGGGAGAAAATGATCTCGATCAACGTGGATTCGTCTGTACCGAGCCCCTGGAGGGGAGTAGAGAGAAAAACGATGGAGGTTTGAAACAAGCTTGGACGCAGCTGTGGAGCATGTAAAGAAAAATGAAAGGGGGGGAGCAGGGGGTGGCTGTGTGTGGGGGGTGGCTGTGTGTGTGGGGGTGGCTGTGTGTGGGGGGAGCAGGGGTGGATGTGTGTGTGGGGGGAGCAGGGGGTGGCTGTGTGTGGGGGGAGCAGGGGGTGGCTGTGTGTGTGGGGGGAGCAGGGGTGGCTGTGTGTGTGGGGGGGGAGGTGCCTGGGTGGCGAAGGGTTGCCTGATTGAAGGGAGAGGTGGGGGGCTTATGTGGGGGCAGGGTGCCTGCTTGAGGAGGGCATGTCCGAGGGGGAAGGGGTGGGGTGGTGGGGCGGCTTTGTGGGAGGAGGAGGAGGGTGTGTGTGCTGGTGGAGAGGTGGTGACTGTGTGGGGGTGGGGTGCCCTCCCCCGTCCCACCCTTGCAAGCAGGGAAAAGCGGACGTAAAATGATGATGATGATGATGATGATGATGATATATATATATATATATATATATATATATATATACACATATATATATATATACATATATATATATATATATATGCACAAACATGTATACATATAGAATATATATATATATATATATATATATATATATATATGTGTATATATATGACTTACTTTGACAGCTCTACGTAGTTCTTTGACGTCATACATGAGAGGATCTGTAAGGAGAGCAAGGGCGGTGTCCTTGTAACGGAAGCTGAGGTCACCAGAGATGTCACTGACCATTGACTGGAATTGATAGACACATGTATATATATATATGTGTATATATATATTGTTATACTTTGGGAGGGTCATGTTGCCAATAAGAAACACACGCACCAGTTGCTTTCACTTCAATTTAATTTATTGAATATTTATAAATTTACAAATTTATAAATTTCTGGTTGGTTGGTTGGTTCCACAACCAGATAGTTGTTTATATATATATAGTCATAGTTCTTTCGTCACACACTCTGTGACCTCTTCAGTGACTGGGGATTTCTTTCTTCGTTTCTGTGCCTTTCCTTTCTTCTATCCTACGCCATTTTGTTCAAAATGGCTTAGGATAGAAGAAAGGAAAGGCACAGAAACGAAGAAAGAAATCCCCAGTCACTGAAGAGGTCACAGAGTGTGTGACGAAAGAACTATGACTATATATATATAAACAACTATCTGGTTGTGGAACCAACCAACCAACCAGAAATTTATAAATTTGTAAATTTATAAATATTTAATAAATTAAATTGAAGTGAAAGCAACTGGTGCGTGTGTTTCTTATTGGCAACATGACCCTCCCAAAGTATAACAATATCGGTTTCAACACACGATTTCAGATAAAGAATCTTGCTAAACAAATTCAGAAACGAAATGTATATATATATATATATATATATATATATATATATACATGTATATATATATATGTATATATATATATATATATATATATATATATATATATATAATGGAAAAATTTGAACAGGGACAAAACAGAGAGGCAGTACAACAAATGTTTATTAATTTCACGCTCTGGAGAGTGGGGTGTTGGTGGGGGACGACGTTTTGGGCGTAAGCCCTTCCTCAGGTGAGAAGTGTGTGGGAACAGAGTTCAAAAGGTGTGTAGGGGAGTGGTGGAGAGACATATAGCGAAAGGAAACGGTGCGAATGAAAAAATAAAAAATAAATTTAAAAATAAAGGCATGATCAAAATAAACTGAAATTAAAAGGGGGTTATATATATATAAAGGGGGTTATATATATATATATTATGAAAATAAAACAAAGAAGCCTTCAATACATCAAAAGTCTTTATTAGCCAACAATGTTTCATCCTATTAAGGACTTATCAGGGCAATTAAAACAACAAGAAGTATTATCGGCCAATACAAGCCGAAAACTCCGAAGAATATGGAGTGTACATACACTAAAGTATTGCAAGATTATGGGTAAAAATTTTTACCTATTTTTACCCATAATCTTGCAATACTTTAGTGTATGTACACTCCATATTCTTCGGAGTTTTCGGCTTGTATAGGCCGATAATACTTCTTGTTGTTTTAATTGCCCTGATGAGTCCTTAATAGGACGAAACATTGTTGGCTAATAAAGACTTTTGATGTATTGAAGGCTTCTTTGTTTTACTTTCATAATTCTTCGGCTCTGTTTAATTACATTGAGCTATACCTTTTACTGTCATTTCTATAATACGAAGAGGGTGTTTAACTCCAACACGCTCTAGTATTTTAATCCTTATATATATATATATATATATATATATATATATATATATATATATACGATATTAAACAAATGGAAACTATATTTATAAAACCATATTTATTTCATTATACATATTTCAGGGATACCATATTAAAAATATGGCATGCCTTCGTCAGATAAAATACAATATATAAACAGTTTTATAAATAATTTTGACGTACCATATTATAAGCGACCATTATATTAGGAAGCTGTCAGGATAGTGATGTGTTTATAATTATTTAGTTATAGTGTTAAGCACAGTTAGAAAAAAGATGGAGAAAAAGAGGAAACTGAGGTAAAGAAAAAAACAGAGAGAGAGAGGGGAGAGAAAGAAAAGGAGAGGGAAAAAAATAGATAGGAGAAAGAAATAAGAGAGGCAAACCACAACCATCACCACTACTACCACTACCTCCATCACCACCACCACCAATCACCACCACCACCACCTACACCACCACCGCCACTACCGCCACCACTACAACACAACTCCACCATCACCACCACCACCACCACCACCACCACCACCACCACCACTACAACAACTCCACCACCACCACCACCATCACAACCACAACCATCACCACCACCACCACCACCACCACCACCACCACCACCACCACCACCACCACCAATCACCACCACCACCACCACCACCACCACCAATCACCACCACCACCAATCACCACCACCACCAACCACCACCACCAATCACCACCACCACCACCACCACCACCACCACCACTACAACACCACACCACCACCACCACCACCATCACAACCACAACCACCACCACCACCACCACCACCACCACCACCACCACCACCACCACCACCAATCACCACCACCACCACCACCACCAATCACCACCACCACCAATCACCACCACCACCAACCACCACCACCAATCACCACCACCACCACCACCACCACCACCACCACCACCACTACAACAACTCCACCACCACCACCACCATCACAACCACAACCATCACCACCACCACCACCACCACCACCACCACCACCACCACCAATCACCACCACCACCACCACCACCACCACCACCACCACCACCACCACCACCACCACCACCACCACCACCACCACTTACACCACCACCACCACCACCAATCACCACCACCACCACCAATCACCACCACCACCACCACCACCACCACCACCACCACCACCACTTACACCACCACCACCACCACCACCACCACCACCACCACGAGGTACCTTCTGGTGCATGTCGCTATAGGCAACCATCATCTCTATCCTCTGCTTGAAGTTACACCCACTGAGGAGTTGAATAACTTTTGCATCATTTGTACCTGCAACAAAACCGAGTCATCATCATCATCATCATATATCGGTAATATAATTGTTTCTACGTTAGGCACAAGGCCAGCAATTACCCCAGTGTATTACTGGTACTTTATTTTGTAAAATATAATAATTGTTTCTACTTTAGGGGGCACAAGGCCAGCAATTACCCCAGTGTATTACTGGTACTTTATTTTGTAAAATATAATAATTGTTTCTACTTTAGGAGGCACAAGGCCAGCAATTACCCCAGTGTATTACTGGTACTTTATTTTGTAAAATATAATAATTGTTTCTACTTTAGGCACAAGGCCAGCAATTACCCCAGTGTATTACTGGTACTTTATTTTATCGACCACGTAATAATTGTTTCTACTTTAGGCACAAGGCCAGCAATTACCCCAGTGTATTACTGGTACTTTATTTTATCGACCCTGTAATAATTGTTTCTACTTTAGGGGGCACAAGGCCAGCAATTACCCCAGTGTATTACTGGTACTTTATTTTATCGACCCTGTAATAATTGTTTCTACTTTAGGGGGCACAAGGCCAGCAATTACCCCAGTGTATTACTGGTACTCTATTTTATCGACCCTGTAATAATTGTTTCTACTTTTGGCACAAGGCCAGCAATTACCCCAGTGTATTACTGGTACTCTATTTTATCGACCATGTAAGGAGGAAAGGCAAATGATTAAAGCTAATGTGTATTTGTCCGTCATGCAAAGGGAAGTAACTCATCTATGTATGAGTATGTAAATATAAACATATAAATATAATTGCTTCTACTTTAGGCACAAGGCCAGCAATTACCCCAGTGCATTACTGCTACTTTATTTAATCGACCACGTAAGGAGGAAAGGCAAATGATAAAAGCTAATGTGTATTTGTCCGTCATGCAAAGGGAAGTAACTCATCTATGTATGAGTATGTAAATATAAACATATAAATATAATGAGATATATTATACAAAATAGTGGTTACATACACACACATCTAAGTGATGGAGTGGAAGGAAGGGGCCATTCGCTACACCTGTGTATGAGTAGTACGAACGAGCAATGCACATGAGTTATCCTAGGCCGACTTGAATAAGCTATAAGGTCGCTAAAAATAGCAGTCCACAGCTAATCAAGTAGGCAAATGCTCAACTATCTAAACTACAACAAAGTAAGGAGTGCGGGACTGCGTACAGTTTATAATTTTTTATCCCATTAGTAAAATAAGTTGGATTACTTTGAATAAATAATGAATGAATATTACATAATTTATCTGCTAAATTTCGTGGCTGTTGATTAAACATATTTTATTGCTTATTTAAAGATTCACTTCTTTAAAATTTTCAAATGTCAACACGTTAGCCATGGCTTAGATAAACATTCATATATTTCTGTCACTAATTTTCTCCTAATGCAGTTTATATATAATATCGTCTTTTTTAATGTATCATGGATTACTTTACTGATTACATAAGACAGTGTAACGCAGTCTTCGTTCAATTTCTGTGTATTATATATTGCCAATTACGATTTTATTTGATGTATCATATCTACATGTATATATATATATATATATATATATATATATATATATATATATACCTGTGTATAATATCAATATACACACTACACATGCTAGCAGAAAAACCACCAAAAAGGGTGGTTTTTCTGCTAGTGTTAATTAATAAATTAGGACCCCAAATACATCACATTAAAATATATACCTAGAAACAGCACAGCTCCCTTGACTTTCGGAAACTTTGGATACATCAAGGCTCTGATGTCTGGCAACTGACTTGGTAAACCTCCCCCCCCCCCCCCCCCCCCCCCAAAAAAAAATTATTAACCATCTTGCCAACAACAACCCAGAAAACAGCACAGCTCCCTTGACTTTCGGAAACTTTGGATACATCAAGGCTCTGATGTCTGGCAACTGACTTGGTAAACCCCCCCAAAATTATTAACCATCTTGCCAACAACAACCCAGAAAACAGCACAGCTCCCTTGACTTTCAGAAACTTTGGATACATCAAGGCTCTGATGTCTGGCAACTGACTTGGTAAACCCCCCCAAAATTATTAACCATCTTGCCAACAACAACCCAGAAAACAGCACAGCTCCCATGATTTTTGGAAACATTTTTTCACGCTTAGAGTAGCTGAAACATGGAACAGACTATTTTGATAGTATCTTGGCCAGTCTATGAACATTTCAGCTGACCCTTGAAGCTGACCCTTGAAGCTGACCCTTGAAGCTGACCCCAGAAGCCAGTAAAATAATGATTTAAAAATTATTTACCAAACCCAGCTATTGCTTTGTGCATTTCTTTAGCATCTTTGGTGGCATCAAAATTCTTGGCTGCAGTTACTGTTCCCTAAAAGTAGAGGAGAGAAAATATATTTAACCCTTTGGAACATAACTTAATGATGATGATGATATACACATAAACATTGAAGTTCACGGTGGAGATGACGAAGGACCATGACAAGTGGAGAGATGCTGTGCTGAATAGGACGCGTCCCAACCCCTTGCAAGCAGGGAAGAGCGGACGTAAAATGATGATGATGATGATGATGATGATGATGATGATGTGTGTGTATATGCATATATATATATGTGTGTGTGTGTGTGTGTGTATTTATGTCAGCGAGTGCACATTTGCATATATATTTGTTGACACTTCACAGCAGTATTGATCTTGTTAAGTAAAATGATGATGATGATGATGATGATGATGATGATGATGTGTGTGTATATGCATATATATATATGTGTGTGTGTGTGTGTGTGTATTTATGTCAGCGAGTGCACATTTGCATATATATTTGTTGACACTTCACAGCAGTATTGATCTTGTTAACGCCCCCGCCCCCCCGCCCCCCCCCACACACACACTCATTTCTAACATTCACTAATTAATTAGGCAAACATCTGTTTCATTGAACATTGCTGTTGACATATTTTTTAAACAGGAATAGTAAATTATATTGTGAAATTGTATGTGTGTGTGTGTGTATATATATCATCATCATCATCATCATCATCATCGTTTAACGTCTAACTTCCACGCTAGCATGGGTTGGACGGGAATTGTCCCTCATGAGGCAACATTGGTTGTCTGGTGGATTTTCTACAGCTGGATGCCCTTCCTAACACCAACCACATTTACAGTGAGTGCTGGGTGCTTCTTTGCCGTGGCACCTCCACGACCACTTTGCAGTGGAATGATAGGGACCCCAGTCCCTATCATCTCATTTCTACAGCTGAGTAAACTGGAGCAATGTCAAATAAAGTGTCTTGCTCAAGGACACAACACATCACCCGGTCTGAGAATTGAACTCACAACCTTTCGATTGCAAGGCCAATGCTCTAACCACGAAGCCATGTGCCTCCATATATATATATATATATATATATATATATATATATATATATATATATATATATATATATATATATATATATATATATATATATATATATATATATATATATATATATATATATATATATATATATATATATATATATATATATATATATATATATATATATATATATATATATATATATATATATATATATATATATATATACAGTATTTTCCGTTGTGTTGTAATATAAATATTACACACAGTAGATTATCAGCTCACGTAGAGTTTGCTCGACGGTTCCAGTTGTAGTTCCAAAAGTAATCCGGAGAAAAATAGAAAGATTTGAATGGATACAGTTTAGTTGAAAGGAATTTATTGACACGTGTTTCTATAACAGTTACATAACCTAAAACAGCTATCTACAAACTTTTAGTTATGCAGACATTCAATATTTCAATGTTATTATTTACTGTCATTTCATCAGAATAATATTACTGAGGACCTATTTAGTTTTTATAGAGAATATTAGGAGGGAGGGGTGAAGTTGTTAGAAGAATAGTTGAAGGAGTGGTTTTTCGATAGCAGTGAGAATTCTTGGTGGCAGTGAGTAATTAGATTCCCATCTGTTGTTTTGACATGGGAAAAATTAGCTAAAACCCAAAGCTTTTCCAGGAGCCAAAATTTCTGCAAATTGTGTAATCTTGAGATTTATTACATAATCACACACAAGAAGAAACTGCTGAATAACAGAATTGAACGAACATTATTCTGCCGTCACAGAACTAAAACCCTTTTTTCCCACTACAAGCCGAATATTACATAAAAGAGGGACATCCCCCAACTATATAAACCTTAATCTAGTTAGAAAAATATAAAAACAATCTCTTCTCAACATATATTAATAACCTTAAATTACCATACTAATAATGAAAAGATATGCTGATGAGAATAGGTACAAATATGCGATAATGAATGTGTCTAAAAACGTCCATAAGTATGTATATATATGTGAAAATGTATATAAATAAGTAAATATATATATATGTTTGATGTGTATAGTTAGATGTAAGTGTATTCATGTATTAAAGTGCTTATATATATATATATATGTATGTGTGTGTATATGTATGTATGTGTATATATGTATATATATATATATATATATATATATATATGTATGTATATATGTGTATATGGATGTGTATGTATGTGTATGTGTGTACACATGGACTAGAGTATGTATGTATATATGTGTGTGTCTATACGTGTGTATATAAAGATAAGTTGAGTATGAAAATGTATACACATGAGCGCGTATGTATGTACATAAATACATGTGTGTATATATGTGTATGCATGTGTATATATATGTAAGTATGAATATGTGAATTGTGTGTATATGTATTTTGTAGAGGTGTGCAAATATATTTGTGTGTGAATGCGTGGGTGAAAGGATACGTACACTTGAAAGAAAAATTTAAGTCTGAATGTTAATTAAGTGCAAACACAAAACCAACCACGCATATCTTTACTATCTCTAATCCTTCTATAGATTTAGAAAAATAACCAATAATATATTCTATAAAAAATGTCAAAACAACAGATGGGAATCTAATTACTCACTGCCACCAAGAATTCTCACTGCTATCGAAAAACCACTCCTTCAACTATTCTTCTAACAACTTCACCCCTCCCTCCTAATATTCTCTATAAAAACTAAATAGGTCCTCAGTAATATTATTCTGATGAAATGACAGTAAATAATAACATTGAAATATTGAATGTCTGCATAACTAAAAGTTTGTAGATAGCTGTTTTAGGTTATGTAACTGTTATAGAAACACGTGTCAATAAATTCCTTTCAACTAAACTGTATCCATTCAAATCTTTCTATATATATATATATATATATATATATATATATATTATATATATATATATATATATATATATATATATATATATATATATATATATATATATAGAGAGAGAGAGAGAGAGAGAGAGAGAGAGAGAGTGAGAGGCACATGCCTTAGTGGTTAGAGCATTGGCCTTGCAATCGAAAGGTTGTGAGTTCAATTCTCAGACCGGGTGATGTGTTGTTTCCTTGAGCAAGACACTTTATTTCACATTGCTCCAGTTTACTCAGCTGTAGAAATGAGATGATAGGGACTGGGGTCCCTATCATTCCACTGCAAAGTGGTCGTGGAGGTGCCACGGCAAAAAAGCACCCAGCACTCACTGTAAATGAGGTTGGTGTTAGGAAGGGCATCCAGCTGTAGAGATCAAGCCAGCATCAATTCCCGTCCCACCCTTGCAAGCAGGGAAAAGTGGACGTAAAATGAATGAATGACAATATATATATATATATATATATGTATATATATACATGTATATATATACATATATGTATATACATATATATATATATAGGCTTTGTGCAGTGCCTTTGCTCACTATAAAAGCTTCACAGCACAGGCATTACTTTATATCTGGAGATCTCTCTGCACTTGTCCTCACATGGTACCATGGGCCCAGCACTATGTGTCAATAATTGTCACAAGTGTAGTGTTTGTACCAGAGTTTTCAAGTCGCTGGCTGGACTAAAAAGTCACACTCGTTCAGCGCATCGGTAGGGGTTCTCCTACATGGATATAAAGTAGTGGCCGTACTCGAAAACGAGTTGGCAGCCACCATATACATGTATATATATATATATATATACATATATCATCATCGTCATCATCATATATATATACATATATATACATATATATATATATTCATATATAATTGATGGAAGCCACAGAGTGGGAGGACCGAGAAAAACCTGGGACGAAGTGATAAAAACTAACCTTGTCTAAGGCAATGCCACTGGATTGAGATCTTTGGCGCTATGCAGTTGTACAGAAGGCCTGACTGCCATTCCATATAACTTAAACCCTCAGTCAGTAGGCATCTCTTAACCCAATGTACCCAGCCCTTCGTCATCCCCTCCGTGAGCTTCAGTGATCTGAGGTCAGCTCTCACCACCTCCGCCCATGTTTTTCATGATCTTCCTCTACCACGTCTTCCTTCTACTGGGATTTCTTGGCACTTCTTTACCCAGCGGTCATCTTCCATGCACATCACATGTCCATACCAATGCAGTCTTCTCTCCTGCACACTACAACTTATTCCTCTTATACACAGTTTCTCTCTCACCACCTCTGCCCATGTTTTACGTGGTCTTCCTCTACTGTGTCTTCCTTCCACTGGGATTTCTTGGCACTTCTTTACCCAGCGGTCATCCTCCATGTACATCACATGTCCATACCATCTCAGTCTTCTCTCCTCTACACACTACAGTTTAATCCTCTTATACACAGTTTTACTCTCACCACCTCCGCCCATGTTTTTCATGGTCTTCCTCCACTGCATCTTCCTTCCACTGGGATTTCTTGGCACTTCTTTACCCAGCGGTCATCCTCCATGTACATCACATGTCCATACCAACACAGTCTTCTCTCCTCTACACACTACAGTTTAATCCTCTTATACACAGTTTTACTCTCACCACCTCCGCCCATGTTTTTCATGGTCTTCCTCCACTGCATCTTCCTTCCACTGGGATTTCTTGGCACTTCTTTACCCAGCGGTCATCCTCCATGTACATCACATGTCCATACCAACACAGTCTTCTCTCCTCTACACACTACAGTTTAATCCTCTTATACACAGTTTTACTCTCACCACCTCCGCCCGTGTTTTTCGTGGTCTTCCTCTACTGCGTCTTCCTTCCACTGGGATTTCTTGGCACTTCTTTACCCAGCGGTCATCCTCCATGTACATCACATGTCCATACCAACACAGTCTTCTCTCCTCTACACACTACAGTTTAATCCTCTTATACACAGTTTTACTCTCACCACCTCCGCCCGTGTTTTTCGTGGTCTTCCTCTACTGCGTCTTCCTTCCACTGGGATTTCTTGGCACTTCTTTACCCAGCGGTCATCCTCCATGTACATCACATGTCCATACCAACACAGTCTTCTCTCCTCTACACACTACAGTTTAATCCTCTTATACACAGTTTTACTCTCACCACCTCCGCCCGTGTTTTTCGTGGTCTTCCTCTACTGCGTCTTCCTTCCACTGGGATTTCTTGTCACTTCTTTACCCAGCGGTCATCCTCCATGTACATCACATGTCCATACCAACACAGTCTTCTCTCCTCTACACACTACAGTTTAATTCTCTTATACACAGTTTTACTCTCACCACCTCCGCCCGTGTTTTTCGTGGTCTTCCTCCACTGCATCTTCCTTCCACTGGGATTTCTTGGCACTTCTTTACCCAGCGGTCATCCTCCATGTACATCACATGTCCATACCAACACAGTCTTCTCTCCTCTACACACTACAGTTTAATCCTCTTATACACAGTTTTACTCTCACCACCTCCGCCCGTGTTTTTCGTGGTCTTCCTCCACTGCGTCTTCCTTCTACTGAGATTACTTGCCACTTCTTTACCCAGCGGTCATCTTCCACATGGCCATACCAACACAGTCTTATTTCCTGCACACTACAGTTTAATCCTCTTATACATAGTTTCACTATATATTACACAATATATTTCACTATATATATATATATATATATATATATATATATATATATATATATATATATATATATATATGGAAAGTTATATTTAAATTGTTGGGTTAACAACGAGTAAATATTTATAACTGATATAAAAGCACTCAACAAGTATTTGGAGTATATTTATGATATTAAATAAATGGAAACTATATTTATAAAACCATATTTGAAATATATATAACGGAATAAATATGGTTTTATAAATATAGTTTCCATTTATTTAATATCATATATATATATATATATATATATATATATATATATATATATATATATATATATAAAGTTGTAGTTCCTGTCTCTTTGTTTGTTTGTTTGCGAACTCCTTCTATGGTTTTGGAGATAGATCCCCCCCATAACTATATATATTCTGAAACTACATTGCCCAGGGTACTTGGATAAGTATATTTCATTTTAATCAAAGGGTTCCCCGGGGCACAAACCCCCACTGAAAATATTTTCCCTTCGATTTATATGAAATTTAAGCCATAGGTAAATGACAACATATGATGCCTATTCACAAAATTTCAGCAAATTTCAATAATATTAAGACACCCTAAATGGGGGTTAAAACCCCTATAGGGAAGATTTTGGCCAATAAATGGAACAGGATTTCACGAACTCCTCCTATGGTTTTGGAGATAGACCCCCATAACCATATATATTCTGAAACTACATTGCCCAGGGTACTTGGATAAGTATATTTCATTTTAATCAAAGGGTTACCCGGGGGCACAAAAATGTTTTACAATTTTTCATGCATTACATTTTACATTGAGTAATATTGAAATGCAGAGTTTTTCTCCATAAATTATATCACCGATTTAAAATCAATCATTATTTTCTTACAAAAAAAAAAGTGTGAAACACAACAAGGTGCGGGTAATTTGGCTAGTATATTATACAAGAAATGTAGTCAACCTGATTGGTCCTTTAAGTCCCTCATAAGGATACTTCCTATATAATGGGTTTTTAAACCTGAAAATATTTGGGATTATTAAATTTGCTAAGGTAAGATTCTTTTGTTATCTTAACAATCTTAATTTTCTTTCTAGTACATTGTTTGGTTTTTAAAATTATTTAAATATATAGATCTATAGAATATGCATACCAACTCTAACACATATATATCCTAGAAACGATCGTAAAATGATGAATTTTTTTTAATATAAGGAACTGTTTCTTTGTTTATTCATTATTTTATTAATTTATATATATATTCATGCATTTACATACATGCATATATATAAATATATATACATACATGGATATATATAAATCATCATCATCATCATTCTTTAACATCCATATTCCATGCTAGCATATATATACATGATTAACCATTCATATATACATGCAACTGAATATTAATTATATACAAACTGAATAATTACTTGTCCTCTTTGTTTTACAGTATTTTTTGCAATAATTACCATTCAGATGTAATTCATTAATTTAGGTCAAACATATCACATAAAACCACATGAATAAAACATTCTGAAAAACTACAAAACATCATTTGTAAATATTCACAACAATCTGTCCACCAGTAAAGATACTATAAACATTTAGTACAAAACAACACTATGACTACATCACATTATATATTAAAGTCTTTACTGTAATACTGTAAATATTCACAACAATCTGTCCACCAGTAAAGATACTATAAACATTTAGTACAAAACAACACTATGACTACATCACATTAAATATTAAAGTCTTTACTGTAATACTGTAAATATTCACAACAATCTGTCTACCAGTAAAGATACCATAAACATTTAGTACAAAACAACACTATGACTACATCACATTAAATATTAAAGTCTTTACTGTAATACTGTAAATATTCACAACAATCTGTCCACCAGTAAAGATACTATAAACATTTAGTACAAAACAACACTATGACTACATCACATTAAATATTAAAGTCTTTACTGTAATACTGTAAATTTTCACAACAATCTGTCCACCAGTAAAGATACTATAAACATTTAGTACAAAACAACACTATGACTACATCACATTAGATATTAAAGTCTTTACTGTAATACTGTAAATATTCACAACAATCTGTCCACCAGTAAAGATACTATAAACATTTAGTACAAAACAACACTATGACTACATCACATTAAATATTAAAGTCTTTACTGTAATACTGTAAATATTCACAACAATCTGTCCACCAGTAAAGATACCATAAACATTTAGTACAAAACAACACTATGACTACATCACATTAAATATTAAAGTCTTTACTGTAATACTGTAAATATTCACAACAATCTGTCTACCAGTAAAGATACTATAAACATTTAGTACAAAACAACACTATGACTACATCACATTAAATATTAAAGTCTTTACTGTAATACTGTAAATATTCACAACAATCTGTCCACCAGTAAAGATACTATAAACATTTAGTACAAAACAACACTATGACTACATCACATTAAATATTAAAGTCTTTACTGTAATACTGTAAATATTCACAACAATCTGTCCACCAGTAAAGATACTATAAACATTTAGTACAAAACAACACTATGACTACATCACATTAAATATTAAAGTCTTTACTGTAATACTGTAAATTTTCACAACAATCTGTCCACCAGTAAAGATACTATAAACATTTAGTACAAAACAACACTATGACTACATCACATTAAATATTAAAGTCTTTACTGTAATACTGTAAATATTCACAACAATCTGTCTACCAGTAAAGATACTATAAACATTTAGTACAAAACAACACTATGACTACATCACATTAAATATTAAAGTCTTTACTGTAATACTGTAAATTTTCACAACAATCTGTCCACCAGTAAAGATACTATAAACATTTAGTACAAAACAACACTATGACTACATCACATTAAATATTAAAGTCTTTACTGTAATACTGTAAATTGTCACAACAATCTGTCCACCAGTAAAGATACTATAAACATTTAGTACAAAACAACACTATGACTACATCACATTAAATATTAAAGTCTTTACTGTAATACTGTAAATATTCACAGCAATCTGTCCACCAGTAAAGATACTATAAACATTTAGTACAAAACAACACTATGACTACATCATATTAAATATCAGTCTCTCCAGCAGTAAAAATACTATAAACCTCTAGTAATAGCCAAATTGCTTAGGGTTAGGGTTAGGGTTAGGGTCAGTGTTAGTGTTCAGGTAAGGTTAGAGTTAGGATTAAGGTTAGGGTAAGGTTAGGGTTAGTGTTAGGATTAGAATTAGTGTTAGGGTTAGGGTTAGTGTTAGGGTTAGGGTTAGTATTAGGGTTAGAGTTAGGATTAAGGTTAGGGTAAGGTTAGGGTTAGTGTTAGGATTAGAATTAGTGTTAGGGTTAGGGTTAGTGTTAGGGTTAGGGTTAGTATTAGGGTTAGAGTTAGGATTAAGGTTAGGGTAAGGTTAGGGTTAGTGTTAGGATTAGAATTAGTGTTAGGGTTAGGGTTAGTGTTAGGGTTAGGGTTAGTATTAGGGTTAGTGTTAGGATTAAGGTTAGGGTAAGGTTAGGGTAAGGTTAGAGTAAGGTTAGGGTTAGTGTTAGGATTAGAATTAGTGTTAGGGTTAGGGTTAGTGTTAGGGTTAGGGTTAGTATTAGGGTTAGTGTTAGGATTAAGGTTAGGGTAAGGTTAGGGTAAGGTTAGGGTAAGGTTAGAGTAAGGTTAGGGTTAGTGTTAGGATTAGAATTAGTGTTAGGGTTAGGGTTAGTATTAGGGTTAGTGTTAGGATTAGGGTTAGGGCTAGGATTAGGGTTAGGATTAGGGTTAGGGTTAGTGTTAGGGTTAGGGTTAGTGTTAGGATTAGGATTAGTTTTCAGGTAAGGTTAGGGGTAGTGTTAGGGTTAGGGCTAAGTTTAGGGTTAGGGCTAAGGTTAGGCTTAGTGTTAGGGTTAGGGCTAAGGTTAGGGTTAAGGTTAGGGTTACGGCTAAGGTTAGGGTTAGAATTAGGGTTAGTGTTAGGGTTAGGGTTAGGTTTAGGGGTAGTGTTAGGGTTAGGGTTACGGCTAAGGTTAGTGTTAGAATTAGGGTTAGTGTTAGGTTTAGGGGTAGTGTTAGGGCTAAGGTTAGAAAACATACAAAGAATTAGAAAAATACTGCACAAACCTGCATCTTGACTTCTGGTGGTTTTCTGATGAATATTCTTCAATTTATATATCGAGGGTATATATTTATATATATATGTATAATATATATATGTGTGGGTTGGTGTGTATGTGTAGTTTCTTGTGTGTATGGTTGTATCTTTCTATCTATCTTTCTATTTATATCTGTCTTTCTCTTCCCCCCTTCCTTTCTCTCTCTCTCTAAATATATATATACTTGTGTATATAGATGGATTTATATACTATATAATATATATATATATATATATTTTTTTTTTTGAGTGTGTGTATATATGTATGTGTTACTCTGTGTATATATGTATAGATACAGATATATATATATATATATATATATATATATATTTGCGTGTATATATATATATATATATTTGTGTGTGTATATATATATATATATATATTTGTGTGTATGTGTGTATGTATGTGTTACTCTGTGTATATATGTATAGATACAGATATATATATATATATATATATATATATATTTGCGTGTATATATATATATATATATATTTGTGTGTGTATATATATATATATATATATTTGTGTGTATGTGTGTATGTATGTGTTACTCTGTGTATATATGTATAGATACAG
>OZ024766.1:3932734-3935234 GCA_964016885.1 Eledone cirrhosa
CCAAACCCATGCAAGCGTGGAACACGGACGCTAAACCTGATGATGATGATGATGATGATGATGATGATGTGCGTGTGTGTATATATCATCATCATCACTGGTAAGGTTCTATACTAAACAGTGGATATAGAGAAAGGGGCAAGTTGGAAATAGCACGGAGAATATATTTAAGGGTCTGTTTTTCTTGTTTTTCCCTTTTCTTTGATTCGTCAAAGTGACATTAGTGAAAAGATGAGAGGAACAATTCTTTTAAAATAGAGTTTTATAAAGTATATAATGTATATAAAGTATATAAAGTATATAAAGTATATAAAGTATATAAAGTATATAAAGTATATAATGTATATAAAGTATATAATGTATATAAAGTATATAAAGTATATAATGTATATAAATATATAATGTATATGAAGTATATAATGTATATAAAGTATATAAAGTATATAAAGTATATAAAGTATATAAGATATATAAAGTATATAAAGTATATAATGTATATAAAGTATATAAAGTATATAAAGTATATAAAGTATATAATGTATATAAAGTATATAAGATATATAAAGTATATAAAGTATATAATGTATATAAAGTATATAAAGTATATAAAGTATATAATGTATATAAAGTATATAAAGTATATAATGTATATAAAGTATATAAAGTATATAAAGTATATAAAGTATATAATGTATAACCGGTTTCGATGTATTAGTAAAATTCATCTTATCAAATGTTGAGTATTACAATTAAAGAGAATTAATAAGAATTAAAAACTAAAAATTAAAGATTTAAAATTAAGTGTTGAGGCAAGTTTTTTTCATCTTCCTTGTTGAGAAAGAGACAGTCAATTTCACCTTTTCTCTCTTTATATATATATATATATACTAGCTGAGGTACCCGGTAATACCTGGGAACGTGGGTATTCCCAGTTCCCATTAAAATGACCAATGTCTCTTAGACCAAAAATAAATGTTACAGCAAGCAGAGAATATTAAGTTGATTTAGGGAGAACATTTTAAGCACACAACAGCTGAGGCCAAATTTTGTTCATCAGTTAATCGAAATTCAGCTTTCACTTTGCTCGAGTGGTCTGGATAATTTTCTTCAGCAAAAAAGCCATCCTTAGCACATAACATATCTGTGTTTCAAGTTTGAAGGAAATCTGTTGAGTGCTTTTAAAAGTTATGGCAAAAATAACATTCCTATGAGCGTTTGCATATAAATTTCCTATTCATTTTATAAAAATCGATGCAGACTAGAAATTATCGATTTTTTAAAACTTCAAAGTACGTAAGAAATCAAATGGGCCTGAGCCCCACAACCATGTCAAATTTCATGAAGATCTGTTTGGTAGTTTTTGAGTTTTAGGTTCACAAACAAATCCACAAACAAACAGAAATTGCCATTTATGTATCATCATCATCATCATCATCATCATTTCATTTTACGTCCCCTTTTTCCCTGCTTGCAAGGGTGGGACAGGAACTGATTCTGGCTTGATTTCTACAGCTGGATGCCCTTCCTAACACCAACCTCATTTACAGTGAGTGCTGGGTGCTTTTTTGCCGTGGCACCTCCACGACCACTTTACAGTGTGGGCTGGGTGCTTTTTTTTTGCCGTGGCACCTGCACGACCACTTTGCAGTGGAATGATAGGGACCCCAGTCCCTATCATCTCATTTCTACAGCTGAGGAAACTGGAGCAATGGGAAATAAAGTGTCTTGCTCAAGGAAACAACACATCACCCGGTCTGAGAATTGAACTCACAACCTTTCGATTGCAAGGCCAATATATATATACATGTTCAGGAGTCCCTACCTAAGTGATCAAGAGCTACACTCAACTCAAGAAGAGTCTTACTCACCAGTGGTTGTGTTCTCCATCCAATTTCCTGCGACTCAGTCTGAGGAAACTCATATTTCTTGCTTGGTTCCATATTGGCGCGAGTGATAAGGGTCTTGAAGTGGGCTGTCATAGTAGAGAATGGTGCACTTTAGATAATGTAGTCCTAGGTACACTGTGTCTGTATATAAGACTGGATGGTCACAGTTGGAACGTCTTTGATCATATCATAGGTCTACTGGATCAAGACTAACCTAGGACTAACCACCACCGCCAATACCACTGCCACCATAACCCCCCCCCCCCCCCCCCATCCACCACCACCACCACCACCACCACCAACAACAACAAATTTATTGGAATGTTAAGTGCCTTAAAGATTTCCTGTTTTGACAAGACACCTCCTCCACCCCCTTACACCCTCCCTCCTACCCAGGGGGAGGGGGAGTGGTGCCTCTCCCTGACTATACATTGAAATTACCAGAGAGATCTACATTGATGGTGGTGGTGGCGGTGTGGTGGTGGTGGTGGCGGCAGTGGTGGTAGTGGTGGTGGTAGTGATGGTGGGGGTAGTGGTGGTGATGGTAGTGGTGGTGGTGTGGTGGTGGTGTTGGTGGTGGTGTTGGTGGTGATGGTGATGGTGGTGGTGGTGGT
>OZ024766.1:3945234-3947734 GCA_964016885.1 Eledone cirrhosa
CAGTGCTCCTGTGGGAGCCCCTACATGGACACACTAGGTTAGCTGGACATGCTCACCGACATCCAGAGTTGACATTGCACTCAGTGCTCCTGTGAGAGCCCCTACATGGACACACTAGGTTAGCTGGACATGCTCACCGACATCCAGAGTTGACATTGCACTCAGTGCTCCTGTGAGAGCCCCTACATGGACACACTAGGTTAGCTGGACATGCTCACCGACATCCAGAGTTGACACTGCACTCAGTGCTCCTGTGGGAGCCCCTACATGGACACACTAGGTTAGCTGGACATGCTCACCGACATCCAGAGTTGACACTGCACTCAGTGCTCCTGTGGGAGCCCCTACATGGACTGCACACACTGGAAGAGGTAGACCAAGGTTAACGTATGTTGATGCCCTAAGGACAGACACTGGTCTGTTGGAGACGCAGGACATGGCAGCGATAATGAGGGACAGAGACCGCTGGAGAGAACTCGTCCATGGATCTCGGGAATTTTACCCGCCTTAGATAGATATATACACATCATATATATATATTGTTATGAGACAATTCAGGTTAGGTGACCACATCTTGCTTATACATGTGTATTCTCGCTTGGTTTCTACTGGATGCACTTCCTAATACCAGTTACATTACAGGGTGGACTGGGTGTTTTTTGTCATGTCACCAGCCTAACCACCTTACAGGGTGGACTGGGTGCTTTTTGTCATGTCACCAGCCTAACCACCTTACAGGGTGGACTGGGTGCGTGTTGTCATGTCACCAGCCTAACCCCCTTACAGGGTGGACTGGGTGCTTTTTGTCATGTCACCAGCCTAACCACCTTACAGGGTGGAGCATTGGCTTTGCAATCGAAAGGTTGGGAGTTCAATTCTCAGACTGGGAAATGTGTTGTTTCCTTGAGCAAGACACTTTATTTCCCATTGCTCTAGTTTACTCAGCTGTAGAAATTAGATGATAGGGTCTGGGGTCCCTATCATTCCACTTCAAAGTGGTCGTGGAGGTGCCACGGCAAAAAAGCACCCAGCACTCACTGTAAATGAGGTTGGTGTTAGGAAGGGCATCCAGCTGCAGAAATCAAGCCAGAATCAGTTCCCGTCCCACCCTTGCAAGCAGGGAAAAAGGGGAAGTAAAATGATGATGATGATGATATGTGTCTATATATATATATATATATATATATATATATACATATATATATATATAATCATCATCATCATCATTTTACGTCCGCTTTTCCCTGCTTGCAAGGGTGGGACGGGCCTTATTCAGCACACCATCTCTCCACTTGTCACGGTCCTTCGTCATCTCCACCGTGAGCTTCAGCGATCTGAGGTCTGTTTTCAGGAAAATATTCCAGACCCCGACGGCAGAGCTCAAGCCGTTTCGACGGTTATTTCTGGACTCACTTCCAGAAATAGCCGTCGAAACGGCTTGTGCTCTACTACCCAAAGTATTGAGTACTCTGGTGCGTTATGGTTCACCTGGTTCCTTACCACATTTCCTTCGTTATATATATTATCCATCTTTATATAGAATATTTGTACCGTCCTTTCTGCTATACTTTATGTTAACCCTCGTGGTTAATAAAGAAAACATTTTTATATAGAATATAAATAGTATTATTATTATTATTTGATATAAAACACACGAAACGAATGCATTTACGTATCCGCTATGTTAGAGCGAAAACACACACACACACATATATATATATATATATATACAATATATTAATAAATGGAATTATTAATATATTGAATATTTACTCCAGTATATAACTGTTGAGTGCTCTATACGAGTTATAAACTTTTAAGTTTGTTGGAATCCCAACAAATTAAATATAATTTCTGCATATATATATATATATATGGTTGTATATATATATATATATATATATATATATATACACACAACCATATATATATAGGCAAACAATATTATACACTTGTCATTATGACGGTTGAGATTTCAAATAATTTCTTAACCCAAAAGCAATAACAATAACAATAACAAGCACAACGAAAATGACGAAACGAAATATAATGAAATAAAATTAAATTATTAAAAATAATTTTTTTGGGGGGGGGGGGGGGGCACTTTGCTAATAATAAAACTAATTTAATTTATTTATTAAAAAATACGATAAAAATTTGCCTGTTTTTAAATAAAAACAGGCAAATTTTTATTTGAACTTCAAGAAGTCCAACGAGAAAAACGGAACGAACTTGAATATTATTTACCAATCCAGTTTTTAAATTTTCTTTTAGATTTTATATACATTAAAATATAGATAATTTATTTGAATGCTATACAGACAGACACACACATATATATATATATATATTTACACACGTGTGTGTATATCCGTATTTTAGTGTGTGTGTGTTTATTCGACAATTTCCGTCAATTACGGAGACATCGACACACACACATACACACACACACATACACACACACATACATACACACATACACACACATGTGTGTGTGTGT
>OZ024766.1:3960234-3965234 GCA_964016885.1 Eledone cirrhosa
GTCTTCCTGTCCCTTACAGAATCTCTCTCCCCCCAAAATATATATCTTTGTCTTCCTGTCCCTTACAGAATCTCTCTCCCCCCAAAATATATATCTTTGTCTTCCTGCCCCTTACAGAATCTCTCTCCCCCCAAAATATATATCTTTGTCTTCCTGTCCCTTACAGAATCTCTCTCCCCCCAAAATATATCTTTGTCTTAATGTCTCTTGCAGCCTATCCCAGGGAGCAGCCCAGCTGCTTCACCCAGTAAAGAAAAATATGGTGATCGTTTCATCCCCAGCAGAGCTGGTTCTAATTGGACTGTCAACTTTAATATGATTCAGGTATTCAGCTCCCCCCTTTTCTCAGTTCAAATCCCATTGAAGTCAGCTTTTATCCGTTCAAGATGGATAAAAAATGTACCAGTCAAGTACTGGGGTTGATTCTTCCTTTAGACCTCTTTCTCATTTCCATTTTCTCTCTCACTCTATCCTTATCTGGAAGAAATCTGCTGTATTCAGACCTGTAGAGAGGGGGGGAGATGGGCTCCACCAGGTTTTTAAAATACCCTAAGACCACCGTATGTTAAAGACCTGAGGGTAAGTGTGTTTGTCCCCCTGGTATTCACGGGGTTTACGTACCTCGAGTACCTGCAAAGAGTAAAACAACTGCGAATATTGGACGTGGTCCATAAGAAATGCCTATAAATGTTGAAATATAATATAAAATATTGATCAGCAAATACGATAAATTGTTAGTAAAATAGTTTAGCGTTAAAAAGCGTTAAAAATGATATATTGTCATGAAGAAATCATGGAAGATATTTATGATTCCGCGAATATGAGATGGTTTCTACGAACAATTATTTGTTAGGTTCTAAGGAAAATTCCGTGAATAATTGGGACTGCAAATGCCAGGGGTACTATGTGTGTGTGTGTGTGTATATATATATATGTGTGTGTATATATGTATGTATATATATACAGGGTGTGGACGATATTTGTTCGCAAGATTACTGTCTAAGAAAAAATAACAGAGTAGTTTTATTTTTTAAGATATATTTATCAAACTTGGGTCAGTTTGTCTTCATGACTTGTTCTTTCGATCTCGCTCGATAAACCCGCCATTGGCTTTGATGACGGCCTCAAGGCGGCCTCGGAACCGGCTACAGGCCTTCGTCACTGTCCCCCGACTTAGGCCCCTAAAGGCACTTGTGATCCTGGCCTTCAGATCGTCTTTCGTATTGCTGCTAGATCTGTTGGTGTCTCGTTCCACTGCGCCCCACACAAAGATGTCGAGGGCGTTGCAGTCAGGCGAGCTGGGAGGCCAGATGTCAGGTGAAGTGTGGTTGACGAAGTTCTCTGACAGCCAGGCTTGGGTCTTTCGGCTGGTATGGCAGGGCGCCGAGTCTTGCTGCTACACATACGGCCTACCTGTAGCTACCTGGTCGATCCAGGGCTTTACTACCTCGCTCAGAACGCGGATGTAGCCATCGGAGTTCAGCTTGAGGCCCTCAGGGAAGAAGTGAGGTTGCATGACGTCACCTTGACTGCTGACAACACCTAAGACCAATGTTGTCGCTGGAAACTTTGTCTGCATGACTCTGGGCACGTCTTTGGATGAGACAGTGAGCCACCTGTTGTTCTGGGAGTTGATCTTCTGGTCCTTATTTGTCCTCCCGGCGTGGATTCCAAGAAGAACTCCGTGTCTCTTCCTCAAATTTGGAGGTTCAAAATTATTCATAATCAATTATTCTGAAAATAAATAATGGAAATATAGTCACTGTTTTTATGAAAACAAGAGTGACAACGGAAGTAAAAAAATTTGCATAAAATTAGCAGTTGAAAATTGCAAACAAATATCGTCCACACCCTATGTATATATATATATATATATATATATATCATCATTTCATCATGTTATTTTACGTCCACTTTTCCCTACTTGCAAGGGTGGGACGGGAACTGATGCTGGCTTGATTTCTACAGCTGGATGCCCTTCCTAACACCAACCTCATTTACAGTGAGTGCTGGGTGCTTTTTTGCCGTGGCACCTCCACAACCACTTTGCAGTGGAATGATAGGAACCCCAGTCCCTATCATCTCATTTCTACAGCTGAGTAAACTGGAGCAATGTGAAATAAAGTGTCTTGCTCAAGGACACAACACATCACCCAGTCTGAGAATTGAACTCACAACCTTTCGATTGCAAGGCCAATGCTCTAACCACTAAGCCATGTGCCTCCATATATATATATATTATTAGAAATGTAAGCTATCGCCGTATTTTGACTAAAGAAATTAAAGAAATTATTTAGCCTGATAGTGGGGTTAAGAACCCTCGGAGAAATGGAAAAAGATGAGTATTGACATACATGTAAAAGGTAAACAGAAATAACAACACGATCGGTACAGTATATGGAAGGGATATATTAGGTTAACGCTTGATATAGCAGGAAGAGGGTCTTAACGTTTTGGACGCTAGTCCTTCATCAGAACAAAGAATGAGAAATAAAATAGATTGAGGGGACAGGCCGGGTGGGAATTTGAATAAAATGTCTTTAGATAAAAATAACAGGTCCATTCATGTTGACATCTCTTGGAAAACTGTTGGTGGTGGTGTTTTGTGTATGATTTGTTTTTTAGAAAAGTGGTGTGTACATATATATATGTGTGTGTTTATGTGTGTTTTTGTTGTTTCAGGAAAGTGTCCCTTCTTTGAATCAGACCCGTAAAGCAAAGGAATCTAATCCAGATGGGGGCAAAGATGGGCTTGCTTACACATGTCTTCTCAAAAATGAACTACTTTCAGCTGGGATTGAAGATATTAAGGTGGGTCATTGTTGTTGTTTGAAGGGGCTGACAGCTGTGGTGGTGGTGGTGGTGGGGCTGACAGCTGTGGTGGTGGTGGTGGTGGGGCTTACAGCTGTGGTGGTGGTGGTGGGGCTGACAGCTGTGGTGGTGGTAGTGGTGGTGGTGGTGGTGGGGCTGACAGCTGTGGTGGTGGTGGTGGGGCTGACAGCTGTGGTGGTGGTGGTGGGGCTGACAGCTGTGGTGGTGGTGGTGGTGGTGGGGCTGACAGCAGCAGTGGTGGTGGTGGTGGAAGCGATGGTGATCTGGATGACAATGGTGGTGGTAGGCCTGGGAGTTGTGTGGCTGGTGGTGGTGGTGGTGGTGGTGATGGGGTTATGGTGGTGGTGGTGGTGCTGACTATATATATATATATATATATATATATTGTCTTGCTCATATGGGAACTGATTCTGGGTTGATTTCTACAGCTGGATGCCCTTCCTAACACCAACCTCATTTACAGCGAGTGGTGGGTGCTTTTTTGCCGTGGCACCTCCATGTCCACTTTACAGTGGGAGGGTGTGGGGGTATATTGTCTATATGCTTCAGCTTCGGCTTGTACCCGTGGGGGGGGGGGGGGGGTCGGATCTTCTGTACTACTGCGTGACGCCAGAGGTCACGGTCGTGTGTCATCACGTTTGAGAGGTGTAATTGGGTAAGGTCGGCTTTTATCACCTCACCCCAGGTCTTCCTGGGTCTCCCCACTCTAATGTCTATAGTGTTAATATCTATTGTTTCTGTTGCTATGCAGGACCAACAACCTGATGACAGGAGGATTCTTGTTCCTAAGGAGAGCCGTAATCTGTTTAAGGTAAATATACCAGTAATTACCTGTAATTAACCTGTATGTGCATCTGGTCTGTTAGATATAGCAGCCAAATTGCCCTCTCAAACTCACTTTTATTTAACCCTTTTCACACCAATGCCCCACCGACTATCATTGTTTTATGTAAGAACCTCTGTTAAGTTATGTTCCAAACACCCCTGGTTCTATGATACAAAACTGTTTGTTTTAAAGTGTTTATATTTATCTAAAAACCTTCCATCATAATTTTATGTAAGAACCTTTGTTAAGTTATGTTCCAAACAGCCCTGGTTCTATGACACAAAACTGTAAGAACCTTTGTTAAGTTATGTTCCAAACAGCCCTGGTTCTATGACACAAAACTGTAAGAACCTTTGTTAAGTTATGTTCCAAACAGCCCTGGTTCTATGACACAAAACTGTTTTAAAGTGTTTATATTTATCTAAAAACCTTCCGTCATAGTTCTATGTAAGAACCTCTGTTAAGTTATGTTCCACCTGATGGTGATATGCTACATCTGTACATTGCAGTACCATGTACCACGTCGCAGTCCAGATGCAGCGGACTCCTCTCCTTATTCACTCTCACCTGTCGGAAGTAAAAGTCAAAAGTTGCTGAGGTCACCCCGTAAGGTAGGTGACAGCATCCACGCCACCACACCACCTCCATATAATCACACACACACACACACACACACACACACACACACACACACACACACACACACCACCTCCATATAATCACACACACACACACACACACACACCACCTCCATATAATCACACACACACACACACCACCTCCATATAATCACACACACACACACACCACTTCCATATAATCACACACACACACAATCACCTCCATATAATCACACACACACACACACACACACACACACACACACACACCACCACCTCCATATAATCACACACACACACACACACACACACAACCTCCATATAATCACACACACACACATCACCTTCATATAATCACACACACACACACACACATCACCTTCATATAATCACACACACACACATCACCTCCATATAAACACACACACACACACATCACCTCCATATAATCACACACACACACATCACCTTCATATAATCACACACACACACACATCACCTCCATATAAACACACACACACACACATCACCTCCATATAATCACACACACACACACACACACATCACCTCCATATAAACACACACACACACACATCACCTTCATATAATCACACACACACACACACACATCACCTTCATATAATCACACACACACACACATCACCTCCATATAAACACACACACACACACATCACCTCCATATAATCACACACACACACATC
>OZ024766.1:3970234-3980234 GCA_964016885.1 Eledone cirrhosa
TGTGTCTGTATATAAGACAGGACACATTAGATAATGTAGTCCTAGATACACTGTGTCTGTATATAAGACAGGACACATTAGATAATGTAGTCCTAGATACACTGTGTCTGTATATAAGACAGGACACATTAGATAATGTTGTCCTAGATACACTGTGTCTGTATATAAGACAGGACACATTAGATAATGTAGTCCTAGATACACTGTGTCTGTATATAAGACAGGACACATTAGATAATGTAGTCCTAGGTAGACTGTGTCTGTATATAAGACAGGATGGTCATGTGTGGTTTGTCTCTATTTTCAGGAGCGTTGGCGTGGAATGCTGATATTTTGTCGTCTGGCAGCAGAGACAGACTTATTTTACAGAGGGACATAAGAACTCCATCTCTGGCCCCTGAGAGAAAATTGACAGGGCACAGGCAGGAGGTAAACCTTTAATATTATACTGGGGGTTGTGTTCTGTATATGTGTGTGTCTACACACATATATATATATAAATATATATATGCCTGTGTCTACGTGTGTGTGTGTATGTCTACATATGTGTATGTCTACACACGCGTGTATGTTTACATATATATGTGTGTGTGTGAGTGTGTGGCTACACGTGTGTGTGTGTGTGTGTATCTACATACATATATATGTGTGTATTAGTATATATATGTATATCATCATTTCATCATCATTTCATTTTACGTCCACTTTTCCCTGCTTGCAAGGGTGGGACGGGAACTGACTCTGGCTTGATCTCTACAGCTGGATGCCCTTCCTAACACCAACCTCATTTACAGTGAGTGCTGGGTGCTTTTTTGCCGTGGCACCTCCACGACCACTTTGCAGTGGAATGATAGGGACCCCAGTCCCTATCATCTCATTTCTACAGCTGAGTAAACTGGAGCAATGTGAAATAAAGTGTCTTGCTCAAGGAAACAACAGATCACCCGGTCTGAGAATTGAACTCACAACCTTTCGATTGCAAGGCCATTGCTCTAACCACTAAGCCATGTGCCTCTATATGTCTGAATTATTGGCTTTTTACTTACATTAATTTCTCTATTTTCATTGATATATATATATATATATATATATATATATATATATATATTATGAAAGTAAAACAAAGAAGCCTTCAATACATCAAAAGTCTTTATTAGCCAACAATGTTTCATCCTATTAAGGACTCATCAGGGCAATTAAAACAACAAGAAGTATTATCGGCCTATACAAGCCGAAAACTCCGAAGAATATGGAGTGTACATACACTAAAGTATTGCAAGATTATGGGTAAAAATATATAATAAAAATCACTAAGGAGGTGTATAACATTTATTTATATATCTAATATATATTCTCTCTCTCTCTCTCTCTCTCTCTCTCTCTCTCTCTCTCTCTCTCTCTACAGGTTTGTGGCCTCAAGTGGTCCCCTGACCATCAACACCTTGCCTCAGGTGGGAACGACAACAAACTGTTTGTGTGGAACCTGACTAGTGTAAGCCCTGTTCAAACCTACACCGAGCACTTAGCTGCTGTTAAAGCTATAGCCTGGTCACCCCATCAGCACGGCCTTCTAGCCAGTGGTGGGGGCACTGCTGACCGCTGTATGAGATTTTGGAACACTCTCACTGGTCAACCACTTCAGTGTGTCGATACAGGGTCTCAGGTGTGTAACCTGGCCTGGTCAAAACACTCTAACGAGCTGGTGAGTTGATTACAAGAAAGCAAATTAAATTAAATCAAAACAAAAACTAATCACCATCATCATCATCATCGTTATCACCACCACCATCACAACCACTGCCATCACCGCCACTACACCATCATCACCACACCACCACGCTACACTACACCACCATACCATTATATTAACCCTCTTCTCTATTTCTAGGTCTGCACCACACCACACCAAGCCACACCACACTACACCACACCACACTACACTACACCACCATCAGCATCACCACAGCACACTACACTACATCACACTACACCACACCACACTACATTACACTACACTACACTACACCACCATCACCATACCACACCACACTACACTACACCACCACCACACAACCCCACCCCTACACCACACCACACCACACCACACCACCACCACACAACCCCACCACTACACCACCACACCACCAGACACACAACCCCACCACTACACCACCCCACCACACCACACACACAGCACCACTACACCACCCCACCACACCACACACACACAACACCACTACACCACCCCACCACACCACACACACACACCACCACTACACCACACCACCACACCACCACCACCACACCACACACACAGCACCACTACACCACCCCACCACACCACACACACACAACACCACTACACCACCCCACCACACCACACACACACACCACCACTACACCACACCACCACACCACCACCACCACACCACCCCACCACTACACTACACCACCCCACCACACCACACACACACAACACCACTACACCACCCCACCACACCACACACACACACCACCACTACACCACACCACCACTACACCACCACCACACCACCCCACCACTACACTACACCACTACACCACCCCACCACACCACACACACAACACCACTACACCACCCCACCACACCACACACACAGCACCACTACACCACCCCACCACACCACACACACAACACCACTACACCACCCCACCACACCACACACACACCACCATTACACCACACCACCACCACCCCACCACTACACTACACCACCACACTACACTACACTACACCACCCCACCACTATATTAACTCTCTCCTCTATTTCCAGGTCTCCACCCACGGTTATTCACAGAACCAGATTTTAGTCTGGAAATACCCAGGTCTTGTTCAAATTGCTAAACTTACTGGTCATTCCTACAGAGTTCTATATTTGGTAAGTTGAGACTAGGGGTGCCTTGCCTGGGGTACCTTATTAGGGGTACCTTGTCTCCTATATTTCATTCAATGTCCCCTATAACTGTCCCCTCCTATATTTCAGGCAATGTCCCCAGATGGTGAAGCTATCGTCACTGGTGCAGGAGATGAAACTCTCAGATTCTGGAATGTCTTTAGTAAAACAAGGTCAACAAAGGTGAGACATTTTATCTTCATCATCATCATCATCATCATTTCATTTTACGTCCCACTTTTTCCCTGCTTGCAAGGGTGGGATGGGAACTGATTCTGGCTTGATTTCTACAGCTGGATGCCCTTCCTAACACCAACCTCATTTACAGTGAGCGCTGGGTGCTTTTTTTGCCGTGGCACCTCCACGACCACTTTACAGTGAGTGCTGGGTGCTTTTTTGCCGTGGCACCTCCACGACCACTTTACAGTGAGCGCTGGGTGCTTTTTTTGCCGTGGCACCTCCACGACCACTTTACAGTGAGTGCTGGGTGCTTTTTTTGCCGTGGCACCTCCACGACCAATTTACAGTGAGCGCTGGGTGCTTTTTTTGCCGTGGCACCTCCACGACCAATTTACAGTGAGCGCTGGGTGCTTTTTTTGCCGTGGCACCTCCACGACCACTTTACAGTGAGTGCTGGGTGCTTTTTTTTGCCGTGGCACCTCCACGACCAATTTACAGTGAGCGCTGGGTGCTTTTTTTGCCGTGGCACCTCCACGACCACTTTACAGTGAGTGCTGGGTGCTTTTTTTGCCGTGGCACCTCCACGACCACTTTACAGTGAGCGCTGGGTGCTTTTTTTGCCGTGGCACCTCCACGACCACTTTACAGTGAGTGCTGGGTGCTTTTTTGCCGTGGCACCTCCACGACCACTTTACAGTGAGTGCTGGGTGCTTTTTTGCCGTGGCACCTCCACAACCACTTTACAGTGAGTGCTGGGTGCTTTTTTGCCGTGGCACCTCCACGACCACTTTACAGTCAGTGCTGGGTGCTTTTTTGCCGTGGCACCTCCACGACCACTTTACAGTGAGTGCTGGGTGCTTTTTTGCCGTGGCACCTCCACGACCACTTTACAGTGAGCGCTGGGTGCTTTTTTTGCCGTGGCACCTCCACGACCACTTTACAGTGAGTGCTGGGTGCTTTTTTGCCGTGGCACCTCCACGACCACTTTACAGTGAGTGCTCGGTGCTTTTTTGCCGTGGCACCTCCACAACCACTTTACAGTGAGTGCTGGGTGCTTTTTTGCCATGGCACCTCCACGACCACTTTACAGTGAGTGCTGGGTGCTTTTTTGCCGTGGCACCTCCACGACCACTTTACAGTGAGTGCTGGGTGCTTTTTTGCCGTGACACCTCCACGACCACTTTACAGTGAGTGCTGGGTGCTTTTTTTGCCGTGGCACCTCCACGACCACTTTACAGTGAGTGCTGGGTGCTTTTTTTGCCGTGGCACCTCCCCAACCACTTTACAGTGAGTGCTGGGTGCTTTTTTGCCGTGGCACCTCCACGACCACTTTACAGTCAGTGCTGGGTGCTTTTTTGCCGTGGCACCTCCACGACCACTTTACAGTCAGTGCTGGGTGCTTTTTTGCCGTGGCACCTCCACGACCACTTTACAGTGAGTGCTGGGTGCTTTTTTGCCGTGGCACCTCCACGACCACTTTACAGTGAGTGCTGGGTGCTTTTTTGCCGTGGCACCTCCACGACCACTTTACAGTGAGTGCTGGGTGCTTTTTTGCCGTGGCACCTCCACGACCACTTTACAGTGAGTGCTGGGTGCTTTTTTTGCCGTGGCACCTCCACGACCACTTTACAGTGAGTGCTGGGTGTTTTTTTTGCCGTGGCACCTCCACGACCACTTTACAGTGAGCGCTGGGTGTTTTTTTTGCCGTGGCACCTCCACGACCACTTTGCAGTGGAATGATTACAGCTGAGTGTTCATTCAACGGTTGCTCAATATTTATGGTACGTCAAAATTATTTATAAAACTGTTTATATATTGTATTTTATCTGAAGAAGTCATGCCATATTTTTAATATGGTATCCCCGAAATATGTATAATGAAATAAATATGGTTTTATAAATATAGTTTCCATTTGTTTAATATCGTGTATATATATATATATATATATATCCATGGAGGCACATGGCTTAGATCATTGGCTTTGGAATCGAAAGGTTGTGTGTTCAATTCTCAGACCGGGTGATGTGTTGTATCCTTGAGCAAGACACTTTATTTCACATTGCTCCAGTTTACTCAGCTGTAGAAATGAGATGATAGGGACTGGGGTCCATATCATCCACTGCAAAGTGGTCGTGGAGGTGCCACGGCAAAAAAGCACCCAGCACTCACTGTAAATGAGGTTGGTGTTAGGAAGGGCATCCAGCTGTAGAAATCAAGCCAGAATCAGTTCCTGTCCCACCCTTGCAAGCAGGGAAAAAGCGGACGTAAAATGAAATGATGATATACACCATTCTATACATATATACACACCATTCTATACATATATACACACCATTCTATACATATATATACACACCATTCTATACATATTTCTCTCTCTTTCTATTGCAGGAGTCCAAATCAGTTTTGAACCTATTCACACGGATCAGATGATGTCAGCTGCTTCACCTCCACCTCCACCTCCGCCTCCACCTCCACCTCCTTCATCGTCATCATCACAATCATCATGATCATCATAATCATCAACCTGCTGCTATTGTTGTCATCGTTATGGTAACTATTGTCCCCAGGTCTCCTAGCAACAACAACAGCAACAACAACAACCAGACTAACAAAAAAAATTGAAAAGTAAACCACGTCACACCGGCCGCTTCCACCTCTTCCACCTCTCTCTCTCTCTCCCCTTCCACCTCTCTCTCCCCTTCCACCTCTCTCTCCCCTTCCACCTCTCTCTCTCCTTCCACCTCTCTCTCCCCTTCCACCTCTCTCTCTCCCCTTCCACCTCTCTCTCTCCTTCCACCTCTCTCTCCCCTTTCACCTCTCTCTCTCGCTCTCTCCCCTTCCACCTCTCTCTCTCTCTCTCTCTCTCCCCTTTCACCTCTCTCTCTCTCTCCCCCCTCTCTCTCTCTCTCCCCCCTTTCACCTCTCCCCTTCCACCTCTCTCTCTCTCTCTCCCCCCTTCCACCTCTCTCTCCCCTTCCACCTCTCTCTCTCTCCCCTTCCACCTCTCTCTCTCTCTCTCCCCTTCCACCTCTCTCTCTCTCTCTCCCCTTCCACCTCTCTCTCTCTCTCTCCCCTTCCACCTCTCTCTCTCTCTCCCTCTTCCACCTTTCTCTCTCCCTCCCCTTCCACCTTTATCCACCCCCTCTCTCTCTCTCCCCTACAGCCCCCCTCTCCTCTGTCCCTCTCTTTCTCCTTCTACCTATCTCTCTCTCTTACACACTCTCCCCCTCCCCCCTCACTCCCCCCTTCCACCTCTGTTTCATCAACCTTATCCCCCCCCCCCATCTACTCCATCTCATCTTCACTTTTTTTTTCCCACTTAATTTCATCTTATTTATTGTCTCTGTTGCTATGGTGATTGCTGTGTTACTGTTGCCATGGATATATTTACTGTCCTGTTGCCATGGTTATATGGTTGTTTCTGTCTGTCAGCATCATCATCGTGCCCCCCCCCTCCTCCATCATCAGTCATTCATTTTGTTTACCCTGACAAATATACACACACACACACGCATATATATATATATATATACACACTCACACATATATACACACACACACACTCACACGCATATATATATACACACACACACACATGCATATATATATATATATATATATATATATATGCACGTCCCACCCTTGCAAGCAGGGAAAAGCGGACGTAAAATGATGATGATGATGATGATATATATATACACGCATATATATATACACACGCATATATATATATATATATACACACAGACACACATATACGCACACACGCACACAGGTATATATATATATATATACACACACACACACACATATATATATATAGTCTGTATGAATATATATATATATATATATGAGAAAGTATGACCCACTCTACTACCCTAAGTATTGAGTACTCTGGTGTGTTATGGTCCACCTGGTTCCTTACCACAATTCCTTTATTATATATATATATACATACATACATATATATATATATACACACATATATACACTTATTTAAGAAAAAAAAGCAATATCTGACTATAACTGACCTGGTTCCTAATATAGTTATACATACATATCTATATACACACAAGGGTACCAACACTTTGGTACCCTTGAAATATATATAATAAAATAATGATTTTATAAAGATAGTTTCCATTTATTAATATTATTGATATTATACTCCAGAAGAATGCTGTTGAGTGCTTCTAATCTGTTACAAATTAAATTTGTTGAATAATCAACAAATTAAATAATTCATTGCTTATATACATACACACACTCACATATATATAATAATAATAATGAAAATATTGTGTACAGTGCTCAGGTGCACTACAACTCATCAAAGGTGTATATATAGTACATAGGGCAATGTACAAACGTCAGGAAAATGAACAGTGCATGAGTCATGATACATGTGTGTGTATGGAGGGGGGACATTAGTTGTAGCTTTGGCGAATTTCGGGAAGCATGAGGGTTTTAAAGGATGCAGTGTCTTGACAGCCAACAACTGATGCAGGGAGTTTGTTCCATGGAGGTTTTAAAGGATGCAGTGTCTCAACAGCTAACAACTGATGCTGGTAGTTTGTTCCATGGAGGTTTTAAAGGATGCAGTGTCTCGACAGCCAACAACTGATGCAGGGAGTTTGTTCCATGGAGGTTTTAAAAGATGCAGTGTCTCGACAGCTAACAACTGATGCAGGCACTTTGTTCCATGGAGGTTTTTAAGGATGCAGTGTCTCAACAGCTAACAACTGATGCAGGTAGTTTGTTCCATGGAGGTTTTAAAGGATGCAGTGTCTCGACTGCTAACAACTGATGCAGGTAGTTTGTTCCATGGAGGTTTTAAAGGATGCAGTGTCTCGACAGCTAACAACTGATGCAGGGAGTTTGTTCCATGCTTCAGCAACTCTAAGCGTGAAAAAATGTTTCCGAAAGTCATGGGAGCTGTGCTGTTTTCTGACTTTGTTGGCATGTTCACGTGTGTTAGACACATGGAGATCAAAAAGGTGCTCAGGGTTGTTGTTGGCGAGATGGTTAATAACATATATATATATATATACGCAAACACATTCACATATATAACATATATATATATATGCAAACACATTCACATATATAACATATATATATATACGCAAACACACTCACACATATAACGTGTTTATATATATACGCAAACACACTCACACATATAACGTGTTTATATATATACGCAAACACACTCACACATATAACGTGTTTATATATATATATATACACACACACACATATATATATATATATACACACACATGCACACACATCTCTATATATACACACACACACACACACATATATATACACACACATGCACACACATCTCTATATATATACACACACACACACACATATATATATACACACACATGCACACACACATCTCTCTCTATATATATATACACGCGCACACACACACATGCACACACATCTCTCTATATACACACACACACACACACACACACACACACACACACACACACACACACACACACATTCAAACTGGAAACATAGAAATCTGAGCCAACATATCATGTTCCACCACCCCCACCATCATCATTGTGAAGCAAAGGTTGTTGCAGTGTTACCTACCCCCTGGGGGTCAAATGTCACCCTCCCACCCCCCACCACCACTCCCTCCACCACTAATGTATAATATAAAACTGAAATATGTAAATTATATAATTAAAGTGATAAAACAAAGGAAAGCAAAAAAAAAAAATAAAAAATAACCAACGGAAAGGAATTCCTTTCTTTAAATTATCAACAATGTCTGTCGGTCTTTCTTTGTCTTGTATATTCCCCTCCTGGGGCAGTTTTAGCGGACTGGGGTGTTTTTACAACAAACACGCTGGCGCATATGTGTGTGTGTGTGTGTGTGTGTATGTATTCGTATGTATGAGTATATAAATATAAATGCGCAAACGCACACATACAAACTTGCACACACGCGCGCGCACACACACATGTAAACACATTCACAGAAACACATACACACACTCAAACACACATACATACATTCACACTAACACACACACACTCAAACACACATACATACATTCACACACACACACACACTCTCAAACACATACATTCACACTAACACACACAGACGGCGTAGCAAATGGAACGCCAGCCGCTGTTTTGCTATAGTTTTCCGAAGGAAAAGCAAAGGAAAAAAGAGTGTTCTCTGTATAGAACAGAGCTGTTTAATTAGAAATTAGATGTTAACATCTCTATCTGACCACCGATCCAGACGTATGGATTATCGTCTGGGACCCAGAAACCTTTGGTAATGGAGTAGTTACATTTTGTGTTGTTCACTTTGTAATATATATATATATATATATATACACGTATAGACTTGGACACTGTGTTGTTCACTTTGTAATATATATATATATATACGTCTGAGACTTGGACACTGACCAAGAAACTCACTCAGATGGTGGATGGGTGCTACACGAGAATGCTGAGGATGGCTCTGAACATTAATCAGTATACACTGAGGATGAAAAACTCAGAGCTGTATGGGACCCTCCCAAAAGTCAGCTCAAAAGTGACACAGAGGAGACTGAGGTTAGCTGGACATGCTCACCGACATCCACTGCACTCAGTGCTCCTGTGGGAGCCCCTACATGGACACACTAGGTTAGCTGGACATGCTCACCGACATCCAGAGTTGACATTGCACTCAGTGCTCCTGTGGGAGCCCCTACACGGACACACTAGGTTAGCTGGACATGCTCACCGACATCCAGAGTTGACATTGCACTCAGTGCTCCTGTGAGAGCCCCTACATGGACACACTAGGTTAGCTGGACATGCTCACCGACATCCAGAGTTGACATTGCACT
>OZ024766.1:3995234-3997734 GCA_964016885.1 Eledone cirrhosa
ATATTAGTTTAACGCTTGAAATAGCAAGGAGAGAGTGTCAGCGTTTCGGACACTATTCCTTCATCAGAAGATAGAGTTAGAAATAGAAGATGAAGAGAAAGTAAAGTGTGATAACAGGAAGGAATGGGGAAAAATGAGGAAAGAAAAGGGGGAGATAAATCTGGATGGGCATGGTTGGAACGTCTTTAATAAAATAAACGATATCCATTATGTTAAAATTAAGGAAATAAACGAGAAAGAAAACGGAGTTTGTTAACGTTTACAGACACTCAGTAAAATTCTTGCTCAGAAATTTGATGGAATATCTTTGATCATATCATAGTCGACTGGATCAGGACTGACCTGGGGCTAAACAACAACAAGGAAGGAAACATTAGATAATGTAGTCCTAGATACACTGTGTCTGTATATAAGACAGGACACATTAGATAATGTAGTCCTAGATACACTGTGTCTGTATATAAGACAGGACACATTAGATAATGTAGTCCTAGGTACACTGTGTCTGTATATAAGACAGGACACATTAGATAATGTAGTCCTAGATACACTGTGTCTGTATATAAGACAGGACACATTAGATAATGTAGTCCTAGGTACACTGTGTCTGTATATAAGACAGGACACATTAGATAATGTAGTCCTAGATACACTGTGTCTGTATATAAGACAGGACACATTAGATAATGTAGTCCTAGATACACTGTGTCTGTATATAAGACAGGACACATTAGATAATGTAGTCCTAGATACACTGTGTCTGTATATAAGACAGGACACATTAGATAATGTAGTCCTAGATACACTGTGTCTGTATATAAGACAGGACACATTAGATAATGTAGTCCTAGATACACTGTGTCTGTATATAAGACAGGACACATTAGATAATGTAGTCCTAGGTACACTGTGTCTGTATATAAGACAGGACACATTAGATAATGTAGTCCTAGATACACTGTGTCTGTATATAAGACAGGACACATTAGATAATGTAGTCCTAGGTACACTGTGTCTGTATATAAGACAGGACACATTAGATAATGTAGTCCTAGATACACTGTGTCTGTATATAAGACAGGACACATTAGATAATGTAGTCCTAGATACACTGTGTCTGTATATAAGACAGGACACATTAGATAATGTAGTCCTAGATACACTGTGTCTGTATATAAGACAGGACACATTAGATAATGTAGTCCTAGATACACTGTGTCTGTATATAAGACAGGACACATTAGATAATGTAGTCCTAGATACACTGTGTCTGTATATAAGACAGGACACATTAGATAATGTAGTCCTAGATACACTGTGTCTGTATATAAGACAGGACACATTAGATAATGTAGTCCTAGATACACTGTGTCTGTATATAAGACAGGACACATTAGATAATGTAGTCCTAGATACACTGTGTCTGTATATAAGACAGGACACATTAGATAATGTAGTCCTAGATACACTGTGTCTGTATATAAGACAGGACACATTAGATAATGTAGTCCTAGGTACACTGTGTCTGTATATAAGACAGGACACATTAGATAATGTAGTCCTAGGTACACTGTGTCTGTATATAAGACAGGACACATTAGATAATGTAGTCCTAGATACACTGTGTCTGTATATAAGACAGGACACATTAGATAATGTAGTCCTAGATACACTGTGTCTGTATATAAGACAGGACACATTAGATAATGTAGTCCTAGATACACTGTGTCTGTATATAAGACAGGACACATTAGATAATGTAGTCCTAGATACACTGTGTCTGTATATAAGACAGGACACATTAGATAATGTAGTCCTAGATACACTGTGTCTGTATATAAGACAGGACACATTAGATAATGTAGTCCTAGATACACTGTGTCTGTATATAAGACAGGACACATTAGATAATGTAGTCCTAGATACACTGTGTCTGTATATAAGACAGGACACATTAGATAATATAGTCCTAGGTAGACTGTGTCTGTATATAAGACAGGACACATTAGATAATGTAGTCCTAGGTACACTGTGTCTGTATATAAGACAGGACACATTAGATAATGTAGTCCTAGGTACACTGTGTCTGTATATAAGACAGAACACATTAGATAGTGTAGTCCTAGGTACACTGTGTCTGTATATAAGACAGGTCACATTAGATAATGTAGTCCTAGATACACTGTGTCTGTATATATGACAGGATGGTCACAACTGGAACATCTTTGATCGTATCATAGGTCTACTGGAACAGGACTGACCTGGGGCTAAACAAAAACACCACCACCACGACCACAGAAATATCAGTACCACTACACCACCACGGTGGTGTAGTGGTAGTAGTGGTGGTAGTGGTGGTTGTAGTGGTGGTAGTGGTGGTGGTGGTGGTGTAGTGGTGGTAGTGGTGGTGGTGGTGGTGATGATGGTGGTGGTGTTGTAGTGGTGGAGGTGACGGTGATATTTGTGTGGTGGTGTCGACGGTGTTGGTGTAGTGGTGGTG
>OZ024766.1:4002734-4005234 GCA_964016885.1 Eledone cirrhosa
CACACACACACACACACACACACACATATATATACACACACACATACATATATATATATATATATACACAGAAATATCCACGGTAAGTTGTGGGGTCTAGTCTGTATGAAGAACTCAATGTAATCCATGTTGAAAATATTGCAGGTTAACATAAACCCCGGAAAACAATAAAACATCAAAAGGAAAACAGAATCATGATATAAGTTAAAACAATGAAATAAAAATTCAAGTCGTTAGAAATATACTTCACTGCTTTACGATCGTTTCTAGGTGATAATAATACACCGTACGCATATTTCGTTATCGATCTATGTAAGGTTAGTTACAAAATATCAAATAAGGAATATATTTACTTACATGTATATCATCAGTCGTTGTCGACAACGACTGATGATATACATGTAAGTAGATCTACATGTAGGTAGATCTACATGTAAGTAAATATACATGTAAGTAAATATACATGTAAGTAGATCTACATGTAAGTAAATATACATGTAAGTAAATATACATGTAAGTAAATATACATGTAAGTAAATATACATGTAAGTAAATATACATGTAAGTAGATCTACATGTAAGTAAATATACATGTAAGTAGATCTACATGTAAGTAAATATACATGTAAGTAAATATACATGTAAGTAAATATACATGTAAGTAAATATACATGTAAGTAGATCTACATGTAAGTAGATCTACATGTAAGTAAATATACATGTAAGTAGATCTACATGTAAGTAAATATACATGTAAGTAGATCTACATGTAAGTAGATCTACATGTAAGTAGATCTACATGTAAGTAGATCTACATGTAAGTAAATATACATGTAAGTAGATCTACATGTAAGTAAATATACATGTAAGTAGATCTACATGTAAGTAGATATACATGTAAGTAAATATACATGTAAGTAAATATACATGTAAGTAAATATACATGTAAGTAAATATACATGTAAGTAGATCTACATAGCAAAATTGTAAAATTATAAAATTAAATTGTTTAGAACACCAACTAAAAGTGAAGTGATTCTTTTCCTTTTTTCAAATATATATATTCAGCAAAGGTCATTTATTGAGATTAAACCAGCAGGAGGGCACTTTTTACAGCCCCTATCTTAAACACTGCTTAAACAACACCCCAACACCACCCCCATTCAATTATCTTGCTGTTACCAATCATTATTTTCTGTATATATATATATTAGAAAGTGAGGTTTTTTTTTTTTTTTTTTTTTACAAAATGAAAAATAACCGAGGTGTCCTACACGAGTGAAAGTATAAAGAAAAAAAGATGAAATCGAAAATGCAACTGGAGTCTTATTTTTAAAAAATCTCAACTCTACTTTTGAAAAGCAGAAGAACTACGAAACCGGTAAAGGAACCAAATAAATATATATATTTAAAAAAAAAAGAAAAAAAAAAGACTCCAGTTACATTTTCGATTTCATCTTTTTTTCTCTATATATATATATATATATATATATATATAGCGAGGGAAAAGTGGTAAGGAACCAGGTGGACCATAACGCACCAAAGTACTCAATACTTAGGGTAGTAGAGTGGGTAATAGGAGTAAGTAAGACCCCGACGGCTGAGCTCAAGCCGTTTCGACGGCTAATTCTGTACTAATCGAGTACAGAATTAGCCGTCGAAACGGCTTGAGCTCAGCCGTCGGGGTCTTACTTACTCCTATATATATATATATATAAATGAGATGAGCAGAACAAGCAAGCATTAAACAATCTTTTAAATAAATTAAAATACGATTTAAATATTCACCTGTTCAAAATGCTGTTACCGACGGTTTCGCTTCACAAAAGATTGGAAATTGAGAGAATTTCCAATGGAAAGATCAACTCTTCAGACAGCTATTTCCATTCCATAGGGCATAAAGCCCCACAGTTTGTAAATATATCGCCTACTGCCCTATGTTTGAGGTCAGGCCCTTAAAGTGACCCACACATAAACTGGCCGTTAGTAAAAGCGGGAATATTATAGACTTGTTATATATATATATATATATATATCAGCCTCACTTCCAATTTTTAACAGATTTTAAATTCTGTTTACCTTTTACATACACACACACATATATATATATATATATATATAGGAACAAGTATGACCCCGACGGCAGAGCTCAAGCCGTTTCGATGGCTAATTCTGGACGCCGGGGTCATACTTTCTCCTATTACCGACTCTACTACCCTAAGTATTGAGTACTTTGGTGCGTTATGGTCCATCTGGTTCCTTACCACATTTCCTTCGTTATATATATTTATATATATATATATATATATAACATATACTTATATACATATATAAGATGCATATATATATATATACAACATATCTATATATATATACAACATATAATATATATATTATATGTTGTATATATATATATATATATAGATATATATATATACATGTTATATAAATATGTTATACACGCACACACATATATATGTTAGTCAGCGTGAGTATGTGT
>OZ024766.1:4050234-4055234 GCA_964016885.1 Eledone cirrhosa
TGATCTGTACACTGACACCCTAACCACTGGGTCACTTCTGGGGGTTCGAACTCCCAAATGTGTGATCTGTACACTGACACCCTAACCACTGGGTCACTTCTGGGGGTTCGAACTCCCAAATTTGTGATCTGTACACTGACACCCTAACCACTGGGTCACTTCTGGGGGTTCGAACTCCCAAATTTGTGATCTGTACACTGACACCCTAACCACTGGGTCACTTCTGGGGGTTCGAACTCCCAAATTTGTGATCTGTACACTGACACCCTAACCACTGGGCCACTTCTGGGGGTTCGAACTCCCAAATTTGTGATCTGTACACTGACACCCTAACCACTGGGCCTTCCTCAGAACAATGGTTCCATTTATTCGTCAAGTGAACCGCCCCCCCCCCCCCCTCTCGACCCCATGTCACTCACGTGACGGCTGGCGACAGGTGACAACCTGCTGCTGCTCGACCGTGGCCATCACTCCTCACCCTGTTATCAGATATGCGCAAAGGAGACATACCCGACTTCCGGTCAAACCCGTCCCCCCCTCCCGCCCCCACCACCGCACACACCAATTTAAAAACTGAGCTATGGTGTATCTCTCTCCCTCTCTCTCTCTCTCTCTCTCTCTCTCTCTCTCTCTCTCTCTCTCTCTTTCTCTATATATATATATATATATATATATATATATATATAAATATATACACAGACATACATATATATATATATACATACTTTATGCATACATATATATATATATATATCTCATGCATACATTACATACATATACACATACCTACATATATATATACATATACGCATACATATATATATACACATACATACATATATATATACATATACGCATACATACATATATATACGCATACATATATATATACACATACATACATATATACATACATACATATACACATACCTATATACATAAATATTCATACATACAGACATACATACATATATATATATACATACCTACATATACACATACATACATATACACATACATATATACATACATATATATTCATACACATATACATACATATATATTCATACATATACACATACATACATATACACATACATACATACATTTATACATACATACATATATATATATACACATATACATACATATATACATACATATATATTCATACACATATACATACATATATATTCATACATATACACATACATACATACATTTATACATACATATATACATACATATATACATACATACATACATACATATATACATACATATATACATACATATATACATACATACATACATACATATATACATACATATATACATACATATACACATACATACATTTATACATACATATATATTCATACACATATACATACATATATACATATATATATATATACATACATATATTCATACATATATATATACATACATACATATACACATACATACATATATACATACATATATATTCATACATATACACATACATACATACATACATTTATACATACATATATACATATATACATACATATATTCATACATATACACATACATACATATATACATACATATATATTCATACACATATACATACATATATACATATATATATATATACATACATACATTTATACATACATATATATTCATACACATATACATACATATATACATACATATACACATACATACATTTATACATATATTCATACATATATACATACATACATACATACATGCATACATACATACATACATATATATATACATACATACATATATACATACATACATACATACACACATACCGGACCACTTATATGCCCCAACCACACCGCTCATTAATTTCCAGCCCCTCGGGACAAACGGAAAGGGACGGATGAATACGGACAGTGACGTACGCTGACGGACTGATACGAAGACAGATTCCTGATGGACAGCAACAACTGTGTCTCTACGTACATAGTAAGGTGATACTGTAGTCACGTGACAACTACGCCCCCCCCCCCCGTCTGCACCACGACCACCATCACCACCACCACCACTACACACCACCACCATCACCACCACAACCACCATCCCCACCATCACCACCACAACCACCACCACCACCATCACCATCACCATATGGTGTTAAGTGACTGAGAGTACAAGACTTCCCCCTGGACAGGACACCAGTCCATCACAGGGTTAAAGTCTGTCTTAGTTTCATTGGTGTTAAGTGACTGAGAGTACAAGACTTCCCCCTGGACAGGACACCAGTCCATCACAGGGTTAAAGTCTGTCTTAGTTTCATTGGTGGTAAGTGACTGAGAGTAGAAGACTTCCCCCTGGACAGGACACCAGTCCATCACAGGGTTAAAGTCTGTCTTAGTTTCATTGGTGTTAAGTGACTGAGAGTACAAGACTTCCCCCTGGACAGGACACCAGTCCATCACAGGGTTAAAGTCTGTCTTAGTTTCATTGGTGTTAAGTGACTGAGAGTACAAGACTTCCCCCTGGACAGGACACCAGTCCATCACAGGGTTAAAGTCTGTCTTAGTTTCATTGGTGTTAAGTGACTGAGAGTACAAGACTTCCCCCCGGACAGGACACCAGTCCATCACAGGGTTAATGTCTGTCTTAGTTTCATTGGTGTTAAGTGACTGAGAGTACAAGACTCCCTCCTGGACAGGACACCAGTCCATCACAGGGTTAAAGTCTGTCTTAGTTTCATTGGTGTTAAGTGACTGAGAGTACAAGACTTCCCCCCGGACAGAACACCAGTCCATCACAGGGTTAAAGTCTGTCTTACTTTCATTGGTGTTAAGTGACTGAGAGTACAAGACTTCCCCCTGGACAGGACACCAGTCCATCACGGGATTAAAGTCTGTCTTACTTTCATTGGTGTTAAGTGACTGAGAGTACAAGACTTCCCCCTGGACAGGACACCAGTCCATCACAGGGTTAAAGTCAGTCTTAGTTTCATTGGTGTTAAGTGACTGAGAGTACAAGACTTCCCCCTGGACAGGACACCAGTCCATCACAGGATTAAAGTCTGTCTTACTTTCATTGGTGTTAAGTGACTGAGAGTACAAGACTTCCCCCTGGACAGGACACCAGTCCATCACAGGGTTAAAGTCTGTCTTAGTATCATTGGTGTTAAGTGAGTGAGGGTACAAGACTTCCCCCTGGACAGGACACCAGTCCATCACAGGGTTAAAGTCTGTCTTAGTTTCATTGGTGTTAAGTGACTGAGAGTACAAGACTTCCCCGTGGACAGGATACCTGTCCATCGCATGTTAAACCCTCAGCTATTACTGGTACTCATTTTCAGCTGAGTATACTGGAGCAACGTGAAATGAAGTGTTTTGCTCAAGAACACAACATGAAACCCAGGAATCGAACCTAAGACATTATGATCGGAACTCCAACACCCTTACCACTAGGCCACGTGCCTCCACTAATAGTGTTAAAATGGGTGACATATTAAGTCAACCAACCAAGGACACGTGGTAGTGTTAAGTGGACACTATTAAATTACTGGTACTTTATTCTATTGACCTCTGTAAGAAGATAAGTTGACCTTGGTAGGGATTAGAACTCAGAATATAAAGGGACTGTAACTATATACCACAAAGCAATTAGGCAGGCGCTCTACTGGTTGTTGTTGTTGTTGCTGTTGTTGATGTTTCTGTTGTTGTTGCTGTTACTGTTGTTGTTGCTGTTGTTGTTGCTGTTGTTGTTGTTACTGTTGTTGTTGTTTGTCTAATGTGTGAATGACAGATACAGCACCCTTATACATACAAACCCCCACCTCACCCACCCCTTAAACATACAAACCCCCACCCCACCCACCCCTTAAACATACAACCCCCCCCCCACCCAAGCCACCTCTAAAACATACAACCCCCCCCCCACACACACACACACCACCACCAGCCAAGCCACCTCTAAAACATACAACACCTCCCCCTAACTCTCAAACATACATCACTCCAGCAAATCCACCCCGCAAGCATACATCACCACACCCCCATCTAGCCACAAATGCCCTCCACCCCACCGATCCACCCATTAGATACCTCAAACTCTGCAGGTGTTCAATTTCACCCCCCCCCCCACCACTCCGCTGTTAATGTTATTTTAAATGGTGTTAGTGGTGGTGTTAGTGGTGGTGTAGTGGTGGTGGTGGTGTAGTGGTGGTGTTGGTGGTGGTGTAGTGGTGGTGTAGTGGTGGTGGTGGTGTAGTGGTGGTGTTGGTGGTGGTGTAGTGGTGGTGGTGTAGTGGTGCTGGTGTAGTGGTGGTGGTGTAGTGGTGGTGGTGATGTTAGTGGTGGTGTTGGTGGTGGTGTAGTGGTGGTGGTGTTAGTGGTGGTGGTGTTGGTGGTGTAGTGGTGGTGGTGTAGTGGTGGTGGTGGTGTTAGTGGTGGTGTTGGTGGTAGTGTAGTGGTGGTGGTGGTGGTGGTGCTGTTGGTGGTAGTGGTGGTGTTGGTGGTGGTGTTAGTGGTGTTGGTGGTGGTGAAGTGGTGTAGATGGTGGTGGTGGTGGTGGTGCTGGCGATGGATGTAGTGGTGACGATGGTAGGGGCGATGGTGGTGTATTGGTGATGGTGGTGGTGGTGGTGATGGTGGCGGAGGCGGTGGGGCGTAATTAACTTCATTTTGTATTATATATGCTGCTTTCAACACATACGCCCTCTAGTGACAACAACACCACTACCGCCCCCTAGTGACAACACCACCACTACCGCCCTCTAACGGCGCTAAAGGAATATCTCCCAGGACGCGGGACCTCAGAGAAATATTAGCTAGAATTGAACAAATCTTGAACAAAGAAGGACACATTAGACAATGTAGTCCTAGATACACTGTGTCTGTATATAGGACAGGACACATTAGATAATGTAGTCCTAGGTACACTGTGTCTGTATATAAGACAGGACACATTAGATAATGTAGTCCTAGATACACTGTGTCTGTATATAAGACAGGACA
>OZ024766.1:4065234-4067734 GCA_964016885.1 Eledone cirrhosa
GTAACTCTGTCGTCATGATTGGTGGCGGAGGAGGAGGAGAAACCGGAAGTGGTGGTGGTGGTGGTGGTGGTGGTAAAATTCGAAACGTCGGCGGCGGTGGAGTCGGTGGTCGTCTCGCGAGCCGCATCGAGGCGCTGATCACCGCCAGTGATGTCACAGACCTCGATCTCAGCACCGGCCATCGATCACGAAGCTACCACCACCACCACCAGCAGCAGCAGCATTTTGTCTACAACCCCAGCCACATCCTCAACAACAGGCAGCAGAGCTCACAATACCAACAACAGCAGCACAACAACAACAACAACAACAACCACCACAACAACAACAACAACAACCACCATCATCACCATCATCATCGCCACAACAACAACAACAACAACAGCAACAACAACAACAACAGCAGCTGTATGGACAGAAGCGGCGACGAAGGCGACGAAGACGAACCCTCGTCCATGGTCAACAACAACCACAACAACAACAACACCAACCACCACCACCACCATCACCACAACAGTAGCAGCAACAACCACGTGATCCATATTACCAAAATGGAGGACGATTACAGTGACGTCATGTCGCAGGGGCCGTCACCAGCGTCGAGTTACTTCGACGATACAAGCGAGGACGAATCTTGTCTTTGAACCAAGCCGCGACCATGGGTTTCAATTATTTTATGAAATGCATGTACACACACATGCATGCACACACACACACACACACACAAATATATACATACACGCACGCACACACACTCACACGCACACACACACATATATATATATGCATATATATACACACACACACACACACACATATATATATATATTGAACATATATACGTATTCACACACACACACACACACACACATATATATATTTAAACATACATACGTATTCATACACACGCACACACACACATATATATATATATATATATGAACATGCTTCTGTCCATACATGCATACATACATATACACGCATACATACGTACACAAACACACACGTATACACACAGACACACACGCACACACACACACACACACACATATATATATATTTAAACATACATACGTATTCATACATACGTAATCACACACACGTATACACACGCACACACACACACACATATATATATATATATATATATGAACATACATCTGTCCATACATGCATACATACATATACACACATACATACGTACACAAACACACACGTATACACACACACACACACACACATATATATATATATTAGGCGGCTAATTATAGGCAGAGTCATGATGGCGCTGGCCGGATAGAATGTTTTCAAGTATTTCACGCCGTGTCTCGTGTGCTCTGAGTTCACGAAACACGTGACGAACTGAAATTTCAACGGAACTACCCCACTCTCCCCCGCCCCTCCGCCCAACAAAAAAAGAAAAACTCGACCCTCCAAAAACAAAAAACAAAAAAAATAACAAAAACAAAAAAAAAAAGCTGACAAAAACACTTAATTTATTCTGTCAACGATTTTCAGAGCAATTTTGTCAAACTGTTTGGTGCCAGTTGGTACCGGTTGGTACTGGTTGGTATTGGTTGGTACTGGTTGGTACTGGTTGGTATTGGTTGGTACCGGTTGGTACTGGTTGGTACTGGTTGGTATTGGTTGGTACTGGTTGGTATTGGTTGGTACTGGTTGGTATTGGTTGGTACTAGTTGGTACTGGTTGGTATTGGTTGATACTGGATTATACTGGTTGGTACTAGTTGGTACTGGTTGGTACTGTTTGGTGCTAGTTGGTACTGGTTGGTAGTGGTTGGTACTGGTTGGTACTGGTTGGTACTGGTTGGTACCGGTTGGTACTGGTTGGTATTGGTTGGTACTGGTTGGTACCGGTTGGTACTGGTTGATACTGGATTATACTGTTTGGTACTGGTTGGTACCGGTTGGTACTGGATTATACTGGTTGATACTGGTTGGTACTGGTTGATACTGGTTAGTACTGGATCATACCGGTTGGTACTGGTTGATACTGGTTGGTACTGGATCATGCTGATTGATACTGGATCATAATGGAGGATCATACTAGTTGACACTGGACCATACTGGTTTCATTTAGTTTATTCCAGTTAATACTTGTTAGTAGCTGCACAACTTTGATCACATCTATTTGACTTTGATCTAAACTCTACTGAACTCTATCTACCTGGGTATATTGTCTTTATGACCAAGGGCAGACGAACAGTGCCCATGATCTTTCCACGGGGGCTCAGAGACATTTGGGTGGGAAAGGGGAAGGTATCCTTCAATTTGAGACATGCTCCGAAAGCTTGCAACAGGGTGGACTCTGCTAAAGAAACCCAAAGAGCGGGTAGTGGGGGTGTTAAACCGGGCGAGGACGAGTTAAGTTTACTCCCCAAGTAGAGAGAGAACAGGGTTTGAGCTCAGAACAGGAAATAGCCGGAACAAACATAACTTCATCGACTTCCCGGAAGGATGAAAGGTAAATTTGACCCCTG
>OZ024766.1:4072734-4080234 GCA_964016885.1 Eledone cirrhosa
ATCATCTTCTCAGTGGGTGTCTGGACATTTCTTCGACTTTAATTAACCCATTCTATTATAAAGATATCTGAAACAAAACAGAACCCCCCCCCCCCCCCCCCGCAAAAAAAAAAAATTCACTTGTTGAGTTATGTCGAACAGTTGTTATCGTGTGTAGGACTGATCTGGTTATGGACAGAATCCATCGTGGAGATTGCTCCACCGCCTTTCTTTTGGCTGGGAAGGGTTTGGCAGTTTACCTCTGTCCGGTGGTCGTGGTGGAAGAGGTTGTGGGCTGGACGGACGAGACTGAAAGGACTAAAGACAGACACTTTCCTCTTTGGTCAAACCCCTAGCAACTTTCTCAAGTTCCATTTGGAAAAGGAAGGTGAGGGTGGAGAGGGAACTACTGCCCCTCTCCCAGTACATTTTATGAAAAGGTACGTGACCATTATTATTATTATTATTAACGGGGGGTGGATTGGCAGTATCGGTGGAGGGTCGGACGCCATGCTTTCCAGCATAGTTATGTCCCTTTACGGTCTGAGTTCAAATCCCGCCGAGGTTGACTTTGCCTTTCATCCTTACGGGGTCGATAAAATAAAGTACCAGTAATGCACTGGGTAATTGCTGGCCTTGTGCCTAAAGTAGAAACAATTATTATTATTATTATTATTATTATCGTTGGATAGGGTGGTGGATGTGCAGTATCGGTAGAGGGTCGGACGCCATGCTTTGCAGCATAGAGTTACGGCCCTTGCCATTCTGAGTTCAAATCCCGCCGAGGTTGACTTTGCCTTTCATCCTTACGGGGTCGATAAAATAAAGTACCTTTGTAACCAGGATTGAGCAATAAATCTCCTATGTATATATGTAAATATATAAGTATATATACACTGATGAGTTTATAAGAGCCCGCTTGTGTATAAAACTATGGATTATATACAAGTTTCTACATAACCTGGAAATTATTTATCCCAAATTGTAGAAATCTTATAAGGAAACGGCCGTCTGGAAGGAAAGAGATATTTATTTAATAATGTCTCATATAAAATAATACAACCAACTATCCACGAAATACTGATGAGTTAGCACCCCAAACACTAAATTGGGAGAATACTTAGGTATATCCTAATGTTTGTTGAGTGAGATGGAGTTGGTCAGAGTATCGCTTAAGGCTTTCTCTGTTTATGTATTGAGTACATATATACATACATTTTATATATATATATATATATATATATAAAATGTATGTAATGGAGGCACATGTTTTAGTGGTTAGAGCATTGGCCTTGCAATCGAAAGGTTGTGAGTTCAATTCTCAGACCGGGTGATGTGTTGTTTCCTTGAGCAAGATACTTTATTTCACATTGCTCCAGTTTACTCAGCTGTAGAAATGAGATGATAGGGACTGGGGTCCCTATCATTCCACTGCAAAGAGGTCGTGGAGGTGCCACGGCAAAAAAGCACCCAGCACTCACTGTAAATGAGGTTGGTGTTAGGAAGGGCATCCAGCTGTAAAAATCAAACCAGAATCAGTTCCCGTCCCACCCTTGCAAGCAGGGAAAAGCAGACGTAAAACGATGATGATGATGATGATGATATATAAAAATGTAAGTCCAAAGAATTATTAGATAAAATATATACAGTATTTCCTCTCCCAATCAGTATAAACTGTATATATTTTATCTAATGATTCTTATGATTTACATTTTTATATATAGATCTGATTAAGAAGCTAGTGGACCTGATATCACTGCTCTACACCAACAGGAAAGCCCAAGTCATTACACCTGATGGGATGACAGAGTTCTTTGAGATACTGGCTGGAGTGCTCCAGGGAGATACATTGGCTCCCTACCTTTTTGTCCTCGTAGTGGACTATTGTATGTGCCTTGCACTGGAGAAACACCAGGACTCTGGCTTTTCTGTAGCACCGGCTCAGAGCAGGAGAGTTAAGGCGAAAAAGATATCAGATGCTGAATTTGATGACGACATAGTTTTGGTGACAAATACAGTGAAGTACATATACATATATATATATATCTATACACACACACACATATATATATATATATACACACACTCTCTTCACCCCACCATACATTCAGGTTAAATACTCAATGAAGGCAAATACAAAGTGTCCGTATCCTGTTGAAATAGATTTGCTGAGCTGGAGACAACATAGCCGTTGTTTTGTTTAAGTGTAAACACCACTACACCACACCACACCACCACTACACCATACCTTTTGTTACCATATTTTTAATGAAAGACACTGTCCCCTATTGTTTAACCCTTTCATTACCATATTTCTAATGAAAGACACTGTCCCCTATGGTTTAACCCTTCCATTACCATATTTCTAATGAAAGACACTGTCCCCCTATGGTTTAACCCTTCCATTACCATATTTCTAATGAAAGACACTGTCCCCCTATGGTTTAACCCTTCCATTACCATATTTCTAATGAAAGACACTGTCCCCTATGGTGTAACCCCTTCTATTACCATATTTCTAATGAAAGACATTGTCCCTCTATGGTTTAACCCTTCCATTACCATATTTCTAATGAAAGACACTGTCCCCTATGGTTTAACCCTTCCATTACCATATTTCTAATGAAAGACACTGTCCCCCTATGGTTTAACCCTTCCATTACCATATTTCTAATGAAAGACACTGTCCCCTATGGTGTAACCCCTTCTATTACCATATTTCTAATGAAAGACATTGTCCCCCTATGGTTTAACCCTTCCATTACCATATCTCTAATGAAAGACACTGTCCCCTATGATGTAACCCCTTCCATTACCATATTTCTAATGAAAGACACTGTCCCCTATGGTTTAACCCTTCCATTACCATATTTCTAATGAAAGACACTGTCCCCCTATGGTTTAACCCTTCCATTACCATATTTCTAATGAAAGACACTGTCCCCCTATGGTTTAACCCTTCCATTACCATATTTCTAATGAAAGACACTGTCCCCCTATGGTTTAACCCTTCCATTACCATATTTCTAATGAAAGACACTGTCCCCTATGGTTTAACCCTTCCATTACCATATTTCTAATGAAAGACACTGTCCCCCTATGGTTTAACCCTTCCATTACCATATTTCTAATGAAAGACACTGTCCCCCTATGGTTTAACCCTTCCATTACCATATTTCTAATGAAAGACACTGTCCCCCTATGGTTTAACCCTTCCATTACCATATTTCTAATGAAAGACACTGTCCCCTATGGTTTAACCCTTCCATTACCATATCTCTAATGAAAGACACTGTCCCCTATGGTTTAACCTTTCCATTACCATATTTCTAATGAAAGACACTGTCCCCCTATGGTTTAACCCTTCCATTACCATATTTCTAATGAAAGACACTGTCCCCCTATGGTTTAACCCTTTCATTACCATATTTCTAATGAAAGACACTGTCCCCCTATGGTTTAACCCTTCCATTACCATATTTCTAATGAAAGACACTGTCCCCTATGGTTTAACCCTTCCATTACCATATTTCTAATGAAAGACACTGTCCTCCTATGGTTTAACCCTTCCATTACCATATTTCTAATGAAAGACATTGTCCCCTATGGTTTAACCCTTCCATTACTATATTTCTAATGAAAGACATTGTCCCCTATGGTTTAACCCTTCCATTACCATATTTCTAATGAAAGACATTGTCCCCTATGGTTTAACCCTTCCATTACTATATTTCTAATGAAAGACATTGTCCCCTATGGTTTAACCCTTCCATTACCATATTTCTAATGAAAGACACTGTCCTCCTATGGTTTAACCCTTCCATTACCATATTTCTAATGAAAGACATTGTCCCCTATGGTTTAACCCTTCCATTACTATATTTCTAATGAAAGACATTGTCCCCTATGGTTTAACCCTTCTATTACCATATTTCTAATGAAAGACATTGTCCCCTATGGTTTAACCCTTCCATTACTATATTTCTAATGAAAGACATTGTCCCCTATGGTTTAACCCTTCCATTACCATATTTCTAATGAAAGACACTGTCCCCTATGGTTTAACCCTTCCATTACCATATTTCTAATGAAAGACACTGTCCTCCTATGGTTTAACCCTTCCATTACCATATTTCTAATGAAAGACATTGTCCCCTATGGTTTAACCCTTCCATTACTATATTTCTAATGAAAGACATTGTCCCCTATGGTTTAACCCTTCTATTACCATATTTCTAATAAAAGACACTGTCCCCTATGGTTTAAAATAAATTTCAATAAATATCAAACATTTGAAAGTATTTAGTAATACAGTTGTCCCCCCCCCCCCCCCGGGGTTCCTAGACTACCCACGAAGAGTGAAAAACCTCAAATATTGGATGTGGTCCATAAAAATGCCTATTAACGTCAAAATTTAACCTAAAATATAATTCAAAATGTGGGAGCATCTTATGTGAAGGGACGTCCAATAGGCCAGTAAATATGGTATATTCATCATCATCATCATCATCATCATCATTTTACGTCCGCTTTTCCCTGCTTGCAAGGGTACGATGGGTCCTATACAGCACAGCATCTCTCTCCCCTTGTCACGGTCCTTCGTCATCTCCTCTGTGAGCTTCAGTGATCTGAGCTCTGCTCTCACCACCTCCGCCCATGTTTTTCATGGTCTTCCTCTACTGCGTCTTCCTTCTACTGGGATTTCTTGGCACTTCTTTACCCAGCGGTCATCCTCCATGCACATCACATGTCCATACCAATGCAGTCTTCTCTCCCGCACACTAGAGTTTAATCCTTTTATACACAGCTTAATTCTCACCACCTCCACCCATGTTTTTCGTGCTCTTCCTCTACAGCGTCTTCCTTCTACGGGGATTTCTTGGCACTTCTTTACCCAGCGGTCATCCTCCATGCGCATCACATGTCCATACCATCTCAGTCTTCTCTCTCGTACACTACAACTTATCCCTCTTAAACACAGCTTCTCTCTCAACACACCGATGCTCGGTCGCTCACGCACATTGACATTGCACATCCAATTTAGTGTTAAAAAATAAATAATTTTATCACGCTAAAATGAAGGCTGAGTGGTTAGAGCATTGACCTTGCAATCGAAAGGTTGTGAGTTCAATTCTCAGACCGGGTGATGTGTTGTTTCCTTGAGCAAGACACTTTATTTCACATTGCTCCAGTTTACTCAGCTGTAGAAATGAGCTGATAGGGACTGGGGTCCCTATCATTCCACTGCAAAGTGGTCGTGGAGGTGCCACGGCAAAAAAAGCACCCAGCACTCACCGTAAATGAGGTTGGTGTTAGGAAGGGCATCCAGCTGTAGAAATCAAGCCAGAATCAGTTTCCGTCCCACCCTTGCAAGCAGGGAAAAAGGGGACGTAATATGATGATGATGATGATAAAAGCTATAAAAAAAATTGCGGAAGATATTTACCATTCCATGAATATGCGGTGGTTTCTATGAACAATTATTAGTTAGGTTCCAAGGAAAATTCTGTGAATAACAGGGACTTTGAATGGCAGGGCGACACTTTATAACTTTCTCATTATTAATCTTGTGCATGGAAAATAACTTAACAAAGGTTCTTACATGAAATTATGATGGAAGGTTTTTAGATAAATATAAACACTTTAAAATAAAGTTTTGTATCATAGAACCAGGAGTGTTTGGAACATAACTTAACAAAGGTTCTTACATAGAATTATGATGGAAGGTTTTTAGATAAATATAAACACTTTAAAATAAAGTTTTGTATCATAGAACCAGGGGTGTTTGGAACATAACTTAACAAAGGTTCTTACATAGAATTATGATGGAAGGTTTTTAGATAAATATAAACACTTTAAAATAAAGTTTTGTATCATAGAACCAGGAGTGTTTGGAACATAACTTAACAAAGGTTCTTACATAGAATTATGATGGAAGGTTTTTAGATAAATATAAACACTTTAAAATAAAGTTTTGTATCATAGAACCAGGGGTGTTTGGAACATAACTTAACAAAGGTTCTTACATAAAATTATGATGGAAGGTTTTTAGATAAATATAAACACTTTAAAACAGCTTTGTATCATAGAACCAGGGGTGTTTGGAACATAACTTAACAAAGGTTCTTACATAAAATTATGATGGAAGGTTTTTAGATAAATATAAACACTTTAAAACAGCTTTGTATCATAGAACCAGGGGTGTTTGGAACATAACTTAACAAAGGTTCTTACATAAAGAGCTGGTATCAAACGGGTTACATAGGAACCCTTTAAAATGGGTGGTTTTGTTTACATAACCAGGGCTAGTTTTAGGGGCTGAGCTGGTATCAAAAGGGCTAAATGGAAACCCTTTAAAATGGGTGGTTTTGTTTCATAGAAACAGGGTCTAAGCTGGTATCAAAAGGGCTAAATGGGAGTCTTTAAAATGGGTGGTTCTGTCTAATAGAACCCGGGCTAGTTTAGGGGCTGAACTGGTATCAAAAGGGTTAAATATGAACCCTTTAAAATGGGTGGTTTTGTCTAATAGAACCCGGGCTAGTTTAGGGGCTGAACTGGTATCAAAAGGGTTAAATATGAACCCTTTAAAATGGGTGGTTTTGTCTAATAGAACCCGGGCTAGTTTAGGGGCTGAACTGGTATCAAAAGGGTTAAATATGAACCCTTTAAAATGGGTGGTTTTGTCTAATAGAACCCGGGCTTGTTTAGGGGCTGAACTGGTATTAAAAGGGTTAAATATGAACCCTTTAAAATGTGTGGTTTTGTCTAATAGAACCCGGGCTAGTTTAGGGGCTGAACTGGTATTAAAAGGGTTAAATATGAACCCTTTAAAATGGGTGGTTTTGTCTAATAGAACCCGGGCTAGTTTAGGGGCTGAACTGGTATTAAAAGGGTTAAATATGAACCCTTTAAAATGGGTGGTTTTGTCTAATAGAACCCGGGCTAGTTTAGGGGCTGAACTGGTATTAAAAGGGTTAAATATGAACCCTTTAAAATGGGTGGTTTTGTCTAATAGAACCCGGGCTTGTTTTAGGCCAGGTTTGTTTATATTTGTCTACTTTTGAACTGAGAAACAATAGAGAGAAAGAGAGAGATAGAGAGAGAGATAGATAGAGAGAGAGAGAGAGAGAGAGAGGAGGGGGGGGGAGGTCATGAAAGCAGAACTATTGTTTGAAGAACTTAAGAGGTCAGAAGTGGTCGGTGGTGAAAGGTGGAGACTAGTTCTACTGAAGTACATATGAATGTATGTACATATATGTGAGTCCATATATATATATATGTATGTGTATATATATATATCATCATCATCATCATCATCATCATCAACGTTTAACGTCCGTGTTCCATGCTTGCATGGGTTTGGACGGGGGTAGTCCCACTTGAGGCAAGAGTGATTGTCTTGCTTGCATAGGACTGTCTGGCGGGTTTTCTACAGTTGGATGCCCTTCCTAACACCAACCACATTTACAGTGTGGGGCTGGGAGGTTTTTACCGTGTTGCCTACACGGCCACATTACAGCG
>OZ024766.1:4091031-4093531 GCA_964016885.1 Eledone cirrhosa
CAAGGCCAGCAATTACCCCAGTGTATTACTGGTACTTTATTTTATCGACCCCGTAAGGATGAAAGGCAAAGTTATCCTCGGCGGGATTTGATCTCAGATCGTAAAGGGAACTGTGTTCAAATAATAATAACTGTTTCTACTTTAGGCACAAGGCCAGCAATTACCCCAGTGTATTACTGGTACTTTAGATATATAATAACTGTTTCTACTTTAGGCACAAGGCCAGCAATTACCCCAGTGTATTACTGGTAAATAATAATAATAATTGTTTCTACTTTTGGCACAAGGCCAGCAATTATCCCAGTGTATTACTGGTACTTTATTTTATCGACCCCGTAAGGATGAAAGGCAAAGTCAACCTCGGCGGGATTTGAACTCAGATCGTAAAGGGACGTAACTCTATGCTGCAAAGCATGGCGTCCGACCCTCTACCGATACTGCCAATCCACCGCCCTTGTGTTCAAATAATAATAACTGTTTCTACTTTAGGCACAAGGCCAGCAATTACCCCCGGTGTATTACTGGTAAATAATAATAATAATTGTTATTTTCTGTTGTTGTTTGCAGGTATTGTTCGCCCTCAACCAAACCCTTCGCCAGCACGAGACCTACCGCAAGAACAAGGTTGCCATGCCCTACACCACCGACCATCTCGTACAACAGTACAACTGTGGAGATCTCAACTCCATCATTTTCAACCAGGACACCTCACAGTTTCCTAGCCTCGTCAATGCATCATTGCCACCACATGAACTACAAACAGCTAAAACTATTGACAGCTATTTCCGCGACGAGCTCATACATAAGCGGAATCAAAGGATGGCCATGCGGGTGATCGATTTAATACAAACCCACCCGAAACAGAGTTTCTTCTTTGCCTTTGGTGCAGGTAAGACATATTTTTTGTATTTATTTATTTATTTATTTATTTATTTTATTTATTTATTTATTTATTTATTTATTTATTTATTTATTTATACACACACTCACAAACACATACACCACACTCACACACTCACACATACACACACGCATTCACACACTCACACATACACACACGCATTCACACACTCACACATACACACACGCATTCACACACTCACACATACACACACATACACACGCATTCACACACACGCATTCACACACTCACACACACACATACACACACACATTCCCACATACACACACACACATTCACACATACACATGTACACACACACACATACACTCACACACATTCCCACATACACACACGCATTCACACGTACACATGTACACACACATACACACTCACACACACTCACACACATTCCCACATACACACACATATTCACACATACACATGTACACACACACACACACACATACACTCACACACTCACACATACACACACGCATTCACACGTACACATGTACACACACATACACACTCACACACACTCACACATCATACACACATATATATATGAAATTTTTTTGTCTACACAGGGTTAAAAAAAACCCCAAAAGAGTTGTATCCCTTACTTTAGCAAGGACAGAAGCGACCCTAACCATGCAACACATGTGTGTATATGTGTGTGTATGCCTGTATATATATATATGTGTGTATGCCTGTATATATATATATATGTGTGTATGCCTATATATATATATATGTGTGTAGCTGCTACTATGGGTTTCACGTTTCTGATAAGATCTAAATAAATGACAAACTGAGATATATGCAAGGAGTCTCTCTCTCCCCCCCCTCTCTCTCTCTCTCTCTCTCTCAAAAGAGGTGTATCCCTTATTTTAGCAAGGACAGAAGCGACCCTAACCATGCAATCGTAAAACTACATGCAGGAGTCTGAACGACAGGACACTTCTAATTGAGCCTACATGTTAAAACATATCTGAGGAGCTTCCGATTCCAGAATCAGGTTCGATCGTTAATAGATCGTTCGTAGTGCAGTGTGGTGCAGTGCGGTGCGGTGCGGTGGGTATGTGTGTGTTTGTATATGTGAGTGTATGTGTATGTATGCGTGAGTGTATCTATGTTTGTATATGTGTGTTTATGTATGTGTGTTTATGTATATGTGCCAACTAAACCGGCAACCCCCACCAAGCTTACTTGGTGAGGGGGGTGCTTTTGGACACCCTGCAGGACAAAAAACAAAACCTGACAAAGGGCGGAAGTACTCGTAAGAGTCAATGGCCATCGGAAAGTGTGTAAATATGTATATACACATGTACCGCGCGGTTAAACCACTGGGAGTGAAGGACCCCTAGCCTTTGTCAGGGCATTCTTCTAGGAGAAGGCAACTCAGGAAACTGGGATAACTCAGATATAAAACCTGCGGCTCAGTAGTTACCGATGATGTTGATCTTTTCTTCTTTTCGGGTTATAGCTACTGTCGCTCAGAGAGTGGGATTGGCTCAGTGCACAGTCTTTCCTCACTTTAAAATATATCTTCACACACAGGCATTGCACGATAGAATTAATTAATAATTATTAATA
>OZ024766.1:4108531-4113531 GCA_964016885.1 Eledone cirrhosa
GATAGAAACAACAACAACCACCATGATAACAATAATAGCAACACACACAACTATGACGATAGAAATAACGACAACCCCTTAGAGAAACTATTTTTCAACCCAGCTGACAAAACATATAAGATGGGTAATATCTATCCTACGAGGTTACCCTTTAATAAAAGAGTTTGCATACCACAACAAATAGATGACGAGACGGAGGCACAGTTCACCATAGCTAGAAATAAGATTAGACAAGTAGTAGACAGGTACACTATGAGACAGAGCAGACCAGAGGCCCAACAACTTGGGATAAAACCTGTAGAAGGCTTGGTTAGCCTCAAGCAGCGCACAAGGGATGGTGAGGTAGTGTGTCTACCCACAGATAAGTCTGGTAGGATGTCAATAGATAGCATGCCGAACTACATCGAGGCAATGCAACCCCACATCACCAACACGAGCGAAGTTGCACAACTAACACACGATGGGAGAGAAAAAATCCTCAACGCTCACATGATGATGTGGACTGACATCCTAAAGCCAAGCAGACGCACTGCCAACAACTTCCAGGCGTCTAACAATGGCATACCACCCTTGTATGGGCTCCGCAAAGACCACAAGACAGTCGACGACCCGACAATAGGACCACCAACAAGACCTGTATGCGGAGCTAATATAGCTAGCAACTACAGGATCTCCTACTTCCTCTCAATGGTTATACGCCCCATAATCAAGATGTCCCCAGATGTATGTGAAAGTACAGAGGACCTCCTCAGCAGAATCAGTGAGTGCAACAAAAACAGGAGCCTATCCAACTGCATAATAGGCAGCATGGATGTGGTGTCACTGTACCCATCCATTAACATTGATTTTGCTGTGAAAAGATGTGTGGAGATGATCATTGAGAGTGAGGTGGAGTTCTGCGACGTCGACACAGACGAACTGGGCCTCCTACTTAGACTTACCTACGACACTGACTACCTAGACAGCCATGACCTTAGATGTTTCTGCCCTAGTAGACCTATAAGAGGTAGACCCCCCACCATAACCTCAATGGCTAAAAAGACTCCCATAGGAAGGTGGATTGGGTGGACCAAAGCTATACGGACCCCCCAAAACACTGATCAGGTAAGAAAAATGGTCGCACATGCAATAGGGGCTAGTATCAAAACTACCCTAAAGGGCCACATATTTAAGTTCAATGAGAAAATCTACACCCAAAATGAGGGAGCAGCCATCGGCGTCAGCATAGCTGGCGATGTTGCCAACCTTTTCATGGTATGGTGGGAAAGGAGACTTAAAGATCTCCTTAATGAAAGCTCCATAGACCTCATCATGTACTCTCGTTATGTAGACGATATCAATATAGTTATAAGAACACCCCCACTAGAGAGCACTAACAAGTTTGATTTAGAACGTAGCACGATGGAAAGCATCCAGCAGATAGCTAATTCCATACACCAGAGTATAACTGTAACTATAGACTTCCCTTCCAAACACCCTAACAATAGACTACCTGTATTAGACACAGAACTCTGGATTAACACTATAGACGAGAGAGCCCAAATTCTCCACTCACACTATACTAAACCCATGGCCTCCAAATACCTGATACTCAAAAACTCAGCAATGTCCAGTAGTGCTAAGTTTAATATTCTGATCGCAGATTTGGTACGAGTGATGAAGAATGTGTCCAGCATGTGCGACCCAACAGAAATGGAAGGACACATCCAACACTTCATCAACCGCATGCAGTTCTCTGGCTACAACCAAAGAGACAGAGTCAGAGTATACGAAGGAGCCATGGAAAAGTATAAGACCCTCATAGAACTGGACATGAAAGGAATTTGCCCACTATACAGGAGCAAATCATGGAATAGCTTAGATAGGGCTAGACATAAGATAGGGAAGGCCACATCATGGTACGACAACCAGAGATATCAGAGTGTCATGTTTGTGGACGCCACCCCTGGAGGGAAATTAGCTAACCAGTGTAGAAAGGCCCTGAGAAAGACCCACTTAAAAATAAAGGTGGTAGAAAAGCCAGGAACCACCATAAAATCCCTGATCAGCAAAACCTACCCTTTTAAGAAAACCCACTGTACCAATAGGAAATGTATCATATGTAAGGTGAACCCCCGGATAAACTGTAAAACTAGAAACGTAGTCTATAGCATAAGATGTACAGAGGGTACTTGCAGAAACACGACAACAACATACATAGGTGAGACAGCTCGTAGCATAGGTGAAAGGATAGACCAACACTGGGGGGAACTAAAAGGACGAAAAAACGGGTCAGTACTATACGAACATGCTAGACAACATCATGACGGTAACATAGACAACATAGAAATTAGAATAATATCTAAACATAGGAATGACCCAGCAGATAGGCAAATCAGAGAGGCCAGTGAAATAGAAATTAGAAGACCAAAGCTAAACAGAAAGAATGAGTGGAACAACAACAACACCCAAACAAACAACACTGACCTAAGAGAAGTATAAATAAATAAGTAAATTAAATTAAATAAAATAAGATAAATAAATACATACACAAGCACATAAACACACACTAGTCACCCAGCAGACAACACTATACACACTAGTCACACATCACACATCACACATAACACTATACACACACGCAAACGCATGCGCAAAGAAGACAAAATAAAATAAGATAAACAAACAAGCAAATAAATAAATAAATATATAGACAGACTGAACAAAAAAAAATGGCGTAGACATACAACACAACAGGAGGAACAATGAATATAACACCACTGACGATGTTGCAGATGTGCAACGAAAGATTTATGTAAACTATATATATATGTGTTTGTCTATATTGTATCTGTATTATTTTTGACCGCCGGTCAGTCAATGGCAACATTGAGGACCGAGTAAGTTAGATCGCAGATATATATATATAAAAGACAGCGAGAAGCGAAAACCAACCAAACAGTGAGTGTGTTCTGTTATTAATTCTGGCAATATTACGCAAATATGACCCTCCCCAAATATAACAATATCTGTTTCGACACACGATTTCATATAAAAAACCTCGCAAAACTAATTCATCGCCGCTATGGCATTAGCTTGTGCCAAGCTGAAAGGTTATTGAAAGACACTGTTTTCTGTTATATAAAAACTACAATAACAACAGAACAAATCCGCTTCTTAAAACACTGTGTTTCCTCCAAAACATACACAACAAACATATCAAAACAAGTAAATAATTTATTATTGAACAAAACACAAGCTGAACGGCTAAAACACACAATAACAGTTAATATGAAAAGAACAACATACACAAAAGTCAACGCACTCTACAGACAAAAACGCATCAACGGTAAGGAAATCCGAAATCTCATCACAGCAAACGAGAGAGATGACTTCATGAGCGTCATCCGACGCGAAACGAAATATGCTCAAAACGAATGCTGTAGGCATTTCAAGAAGAAATTAGAATGGATGAATAAGAAAAAACTACAAGAAAGGAAAATCGAACATTCTCAAAAATACCCAGATAACATCGACAACATCCGTATGAGTGATGTAAAACTACCGGAAGAATTTACCAATGACCACACAGTAAATATCTATGGGAACACTTTAATCAGTGAACAAGAACAACAAATCCTAAAGTTACCACCAAAATTTGCCATCTACAAAAAGATTAATCCTATGGAATGCAAAACGGAGCTGGAAAAGTGTTTCACAAAAATACGTTGGAATGCAAAGGTAAACAACAACAACAATAATAACGGTAGTAGTAATATAAACAATAACTCTGGGTATAGAAATAACAGCCATAACCATAACAATGGCAGGAAAGTGAGAAATAGTGATAATGGTAATAATACTAGCGATAGACAGAACAACAACAACCACAATAATAATAATAATAGAAACGTTAACCACAGACACAGCAACAGTGACCACAGTAGTAATAACGGTAACAATACGAACAACAACAACAACAATAACCACAGTGGTAATAATGGAAATAGTACATGTAGCAACATCAACAAAAACAAGAAACATAATAATAGTAACAACCACAGTGGTAGAAATAGCAGTAACAACAACAATAACGGTGAAGTAAACAACAATACATCTAGCAATCATAACAATAATAATATTAATGCTAAGGATAGAAACAACAACAACCACCATGATAACAATAATAGCAACACACACAACTATGACGATAGAAATAACGACAACCCCTTAGAGAAACTATTTTTCAACCCAGCTGACAAAACATATAAGATGGGTAATATCTATCCTACGAGGTTACCCTTTAATAAAAGAGTTTGCATACCACAACAAATAGATGACGAGACGGAGGCACAGTTCACCATAGCTAGAAATAAGATTAGACAAGTAGTAGACAGGTACACTATGAGACAGAGCAGACCAGAGGCCCAACAACTTGGGATAAAACCTGTAGAAGGCTTGGTTAGCCTCAAGCAGCGCACAAGGGATGGTGAGGTAGTGTGTCTACCCACAGATAAGTCTGGTAGGATGTCAATAGATAGCATGCCGAACTACATCGAGGCAATGCAACCCCACATCACCAACACGAGCGAAGTTGCACAACTAACACACGATGGGAGAGAAAAAATCCTCAACGCTCACATGATGATGTGGACTGACATCCTAAAGCCAAGCAGACGCACTGCCAACAACTTCCAGGCGTCTAACAATGGCATACCACCCTTGTATGGGCTCCGCAAAGACCACAAGACAGTCGACGACCCGACAATAGGACCACCAACAAGACCTGTATGCGGAGCTAATATAGCTAGCAACTACAGGATCTCCTACTTCCTCTCAATGGTTATACGCCCCATAATCAAGATGTCCCCAGATGTATGTGAAAGTACAGAGGACCTCCTCAGCAGAATCAGTGAGTGCAACAAAAACAGGAGCCTATCCAACTGCATAATAGGCAGCATGGATGTGGTGTCACTGTACCCATCCATTAACATTGATTTTGCTGTGAAAAGATGTGTGGA
>OZ024766.1:4121031-4123531 GCA_964016885.1 Eledone cirrhosa
CTTATATTAAACAAAAAAAGTTCATTATTTAACGATCGTTTCTAGGATATATATGTGTTAGAATTGGTATGCATATTCAACAGATCTATGTACAAAATTATACAAAATTATACAAACTATCAAATATAATATACATACCAACACATACATATGCCGTCTTCTTTTTTTTTTTTTTTTTTTTTTTTTTTGTTTAATATAAGGAACTGTTTCATTGTTTTATTCATTATTTTTTTAACATTTTATATATATATATATATATATATATATATATATATATATATATATATATTTCTAACTATTGGAGTCGATTAGAAAAGCTCAAACTTTATTCTCTCCAACGTCGCCCTAGCGCTACATTATCTGCATCCGTATCCTACCCGTACCTTACCCGTATTCTACCCGTATCTTTTCCAGGTCACTTTATGGGCAACCACACTGTTATCGATCACTTACGAAAAGCTGGCTTCGTAATCGAACACACATCGCCGGAGTATTTGATACCTGAGTGAGTACTAGAGTTGCATCCTTGTCTCTTGGTGGTGGAGGTGGTGGGGGAGTCTCCCTCATCACCTCCCTCGCCCCTCATCCATTTTCTTTTTACTCTTCTTCTTCTTCTTCTTCTTCTTCTTCTTCTTCTTCTTCTTCTTCTTCTTCTTCTTCTTCTTCTTCTTCTTCTTCCCGAGGGAGTCGTGTGGGCAGAGTCCTCAAACAATCCTTCCAATGGGTCTCCTGTCAGAAGCAACAGTCTGGATCCCCAAGCAAGACCAGCCAAGCTCATGGATGTTACCCAACCATCTTGCTCGGGGGTTCAACTCCTGGGTTTCCTGCCAGTTGGTTTTGCCCGTAAAATCTCTCCAAAGATTCTATCCTGAGACATTCTAACCACATGTCTGTAGCATCAGAGCTGTGATCTCTCAATTCAGAGATTCTTTCCTGAGATATTCTAACCACATGTCTGTAGTATCAGAGCTGTGATCTCTCAATTCAGAGATTCTTTCCTGAGACATTCTAACCACATGTCTGTAGTATCAGAGCTGTGATCTCTCAATTCAGAGATTCTTTCCTGAGACATTCTAACCACATGTCCATAGTATCAGAGCTGTGATCTCTCAACTCAGAGATTCTTTCCTGAGACATTCTAACCACATGTCTGTAGTATCAGAGCTGTGATCTCTCAATTCAGAGATTCTTTCCTGAGACATTCTAACCACATGTCCATAGTATCAGAGCTGTGATCTCTCAACTCAGAGATTCTGTCCTGAGACATTCTAACCACATGTCTGTAGTATCAGAGCTGTGATCTCTCAACTCAGAGATTCTTTCCTGAGACATTCTAACCACATGTCTGTAGTATCAGAGCTGTGATCTCTCAATCCAGAGATTCTATCCTGAGACATTCTAACCACATGTCTGTAGTATCAGAGCTGTGATCTCTCAATTCAGAGAAGTAGGGGCTCTACCTCATACTACTCCTCTCTCTTTACATCAGCTGCCTGTGTGAATGTATGTATGTGTTTGTGTGAATGTGTGTATGTGTTAGTGTGCATTTTTGTGTGTGTTTTTGCATGTTTATATTTATATACTCATACATAGAAATATTGCCAGAATTACTAACACAATACACTCACTGTTTGGTTGGTTTTCGCTTCTGTGTCTTTTATATCAGTTAATTCATTCGGACGATGTTGCAGATGTGCAACGAAAGAACTTTGTTAGACTATATATATGTGTTTATATCTATATTATATATGTATTTTTGACCGATGGTCAGTCAATGGTAAACATTGAGGACCGAATGAATTAACTGATATAAAAGACACAGAAGCGAAAACCAACCAAACAGTGAGTGTGTTGTGTTATTAATTCTGGCAATATTATTACAACAATATGACCCTCCCCAAATATAACAATATATATATATGTATATATATATATATAATGATATTAAATAAATGGAAACTATATTTATAAAACCATTTATAGTTTCCATTTATTTAATATCATTGAATACTTACTCCAGAAACTTGTCGAGTGCTCTGAATCAGTTATAAACATTTATATTTGTTGTATTTCCAACAAATTAAATATCCCTTCTACATATACACACACACACACACACACACACACACACACACACACACACACACACACACACACACACACACACACACACATATATATATATATATATATATATATATATATATATAAATATATATAATATATAAGAACAAAAGATGGTTAAAAGAGTTCCATGTATTTTATTATGCGCATTTCAAAAACAAATATCATCATGCAATAATATTTGTGTTTTCATCAAATAAAACAGGAAGACATGATATGAAGGTTAAAAAACACTTGTGAATAGTGCAGTTTTAAATCAACATATTTTAACCATCTTTTGTTCTTATATATTAGTATACTACAGTCCTACAAACTGTAGAGTGCTTCTTATCCGATATCTGCATTGCTTTATTGTACTACAATAAAACTCACCTCC
>OZ024766.1:4146031-4213531 GCA_964016885.1 Eledone cirrhosa
CATTTACATTACTCTATATATACTATTGTATTGTCACAGTAAAGGCTTTACCTCACATAACATTTACATTACTCTATATATACTATTGTATTTCACAGTAAAGGCTTTACCTCACATAATATCTCACATAACATTTACATTACTCTATATATACTATTGTATTTTCACAGTAAGGGCTTTACCTCACATAATACCTCACATAACATTTACATTACTCTATATATACTATTGTATTTTCACAGTAAACGCTTTACCTCACATAATACATCACATAACATTTACATTACTGTATATTTACTATTGTATTTTCACATAATTATCTCACATAATATCGAATCTATGAGATTTTAATATTATTTATTTTGAGAACAATACCTTAACATCAGTATGAGTGGGTGGTTAAAGCTGGTGTTGAACAGAATGAGAATGAAGTCAGAGAATTCTGACTGAATATGTCCGATTTAAATTCTAAAGGTTTAAAATGAAATGCCTGAGCCCACAAACAGCAAGATGCCACAAACAGCATAGATATATACACATATACATATACACATATACATATATATATATATATACATATATATATACACATATAGAGGCACATATATATATATATATACACATATGGAGGCACATGGCTTAGTGGTTAGAGCATTGGCCTTGCAATCGAAAGGTTGTGAGTTCAATTCTCACCCCGGGTGATGTGTTGTTTCCTTGAGCAAGACACTTTATTTCACATTGCTCCAGTTTACTCAGCTGTAGAAATTAGATGATAGGGACTGAGATCCCTATCATTCCACTGCAAAGTGGTCGTGGAGGTGCCACGGCAACAAAGCACCCAGCACTCACTGTAAATGAGGTTGGTGTTAGGAAGGGCATCCAGCTGTAGAAATCAAGCCAGAATCAGTTCCCGTCCCACCCTTGCAAGCAGGGAAAATGTGAACGTAAAATGAAATGATGATGATGAAATGATACATATATATATATATATATATACATATATACATATATATATACACACACACATATATATATATATATATACACACACATATATATATATATATATACACATATATATATATATATATATATATACACATATATATATATAGGAAAAAGTTTATCCCCGACGGCAGAGTTCAAGCTGTTTCGACGAAATGAGATGATAGGGACCCCAGTCCCTATCATCTCATTTCTACAGCTGAGTAAACTGGAGCAATGTGAAATAAAGTGTCTTGCTCAAGGACACAACACATCACCCGGTCTGAGAATTGAACTCACAACCTTTCGATTGCAAGCCCAATGCTCTAACCACTAAGCCATGTGCCTCCATATATATATATATACATACATGCCTATATATGCACATGTATCAAGCATATACCTGTGCACACATGTAGACATGTATCATTGCCAGATAACAGCAGAAATAGACTATGTTCTGTAATCATTGTTCCGTGAAATACACCCAAGGGGATGTTCTTCAGTCGGTAGTTGAAGATATCAAAAGATGTTTCCTAAAAATCCACCCGCCAACCCAACCATGACAATCCCCACTGATATAGTCAAACAAGAATTCTCTAAATCCCCAAACAGTAGCGTAATGCAAGATTGGCTAAGTTCTTCATAGCATATTTGTTGCATTGCAACCATCAATAGGATACAAGCAGGGAAAAGCTGACGTAAAATGATGATGATGATGATGATGATGATATATATGTATTATATATATATATATATATATAATGGAGGCAGATGGAGGCACATGGCTCAGTGGTTAGAGCATTGGCCTTGCAATCGAAAGGTTGTGAGTTCAATTCTCAGACCGGGTGATGTGTTGTTTCCTTGAGCAAGACACTTTATTTCACATTGTTCCAGTTTACTCAGCTGTAGAAATGAGATGATAGGGACTGGGGTCCCTATCATTCCACTGTAAAGTGGTCGTGGAGGTGCCACGGCAAAAAAGCACCCAGCACTCACTGTAAATGAGGTTGGTGTTAGGAAGGGCATCCAGCTGTAGAAATCAAGCCAAATCAGTTCCCGTCTCACCCTTGCAAGCAGGGAAAAGTGGACGTTAAATGAAATGAATGAAATGAATATATATATATATATATATATATATATACACCCCATCCCATTACCCCCACCCTATCCACACCACCCCTTTCAATGTAAAGTTATGTAGGTACCACAACATCCAGCCAGAAACAAATGAGGTTGTGTAGGTGTCACGACAAAAAAAACACACAGTCCACGCTGTAATGAGGCCGTGTAGGTAACACGGTAAAAACCTCCCAGTCCACACTGTAAACGTGGTTGGTGTTAGGAAGGGCATCCAGCCGTAGAAAACCCGCCAGACAGTCCTATGCGAGCAAGACAACCACTCTTGCCTCAAGTGGGAAAACTCCCGTCCAAACCCATGCTAGCGTGGAATATGGACGTTAAACGATGATGATGATGATATATATATATATATATATATATATCTATCTCTCTCTCTCTCTCTCTATATATATATATATATAAATGAAGTAACACTGCGTTGAGTACTCTTCACAATATTACACCAGGATTGACCATACGGAATGACCAGTTCTATCCAGTGGTGAACCAACAAACCTTAAGATATATATATATATATATATATATATATATATATATGCAAAAGTTTTTAAATGGAAGTTGCACTGTTCTAGGTATGTCAAATTTATTTATAAAACGGTTTATATATTGTATTTTGTCTGAGGAAGGCATACCATATTTTTAATATGGTATCCCTGAAATATATATAATGAAATAAATATGGTTTTATAAATATAGTTTCCATTTGTTTAATATCGTATATATATATATATATATATATATATATATATATATATATATATATATATATATTTAAAAGTTAAACAAGGTTCAATGAATACATCAAAGGATAAGTTTTACAATAGATTGGAAGCACTCAACTGAAAAGGTTTTCCAGAGCTATTAATATAAATTATGAAGTTCGTTAAAGTTCAATGTGTAAGTAGAAAATTACACAACATAATTAATCCGGGCAGAATAGCCGGACATCTTTTCAGATACCACTACTAAAAAACGTGCACCGGCAAAAGACGGTGTTTAGTTCAACATCGCAGCTATACGATGTCTGATAAACATGTTAAACGAGGATTCGGCTGAAAAATTCATAAGCTGACTAATATGCTCTCATGGTGTGACCAAATGAGGTTTATTATTCAACATAGTCCCTGGAAAGAAACAATAGAGTTATTAATAAGATGCATGCATGATTTTACAGCTCTAGCATCACTCCTTCATAGACAGCCAATGAAATTTTCAACTGACCCTCGAATATATATTATATATATATATATATATACGGCGGTGAATTTGTTTTGCAAGGGTTTTCATATGAAATCGTGTGTTGAAACAAATATGGTTATATTTGGGGAGGGTCATATTGTTATAATACTGCCAGAAATATATAATAAAACGTGTTTTATAATATATTTCTGTAATATTATAACAATATGACCCTCCCCAAATATAATAATATATATCAGTTCCCGTATGAGCAAGACAAGGTCAGCCGACCGAACACGGCCCACAACAGGACAGCCCGTCTAACCCATGCTAGCGTGGAAGAACGGACGTAAAACGGTGATGATGATGATGATGATGTGTGTATATATATATATGTATGTACACGAAGGACGACTAAAAAGTTCAGAAGCTGATCAAGATACTCTCATGGAATGACCAAATGAGGTTTATTTTTCAACATAGCCCATGGAAGGAAAGAAGCAATGCAGCTATTAATAAGGAGAGTTGAAATTAATGCATGCAAGATTTCACAGCTCTAGCATCACTCGTTCATAGTCAGCCTTTAATCTTTTCAGTCCACCCTCGAATATATACATTATATATATATAAGAAGGTTTTGGGACCCCGACGGCTGAGCTCCTGCTGTTTCAACAGCTAAATCCGTTTCTATTTTCAACATAGCCCCAGGAAAGAAGCAATATAGTTTTTACTAAGAAGAATTGAAATTAATGCATGCAAGATTTCACAGCACTAGCATCACTCGTTCATAGTCGGCTTATGATCTTTTCATCCAAAAGGAGACTTTTGAGGGTTCATTTTGTAAGTACTCTCTAATGATATTTGACTACCGTAACAGATATTACATCATGTGGACTAATAGTCTTTGTACATTTTACTTGTATATAACATATCACACTGCTATAATCTACTAATACCCTTGTGTATTTATCCGTCACGCACAAGAGATCACTGAGGAAGGAAGGGGTGATAACGTCGACTGAGGAAGGAAGGGGTGATTATGTTGACTGAGGAAGGAAGGGGTGATTACGTTGACTGAGGAAGGAAGGGGTGATTACGTTGACTAAGGAAGGAAGGGGTGATTACGTTGACTGAGGAAGGAAGGGGTGATTACGTTGACTGAGGAAGGAGGGGGTGGTTATGTTAACTGAGGAAAGAAGGGGTGATTACGTCGACTGAGAAAGGAAAGGGTGATTACGTTGACTGAGGAAGGAAGGGGTGATTACGTTGACTGAGAAAGGAAGGGGTGATTACGTCGACTGAGAAAGGAAGGGGTGATTATGTTGACTGAGGAAGGAAGGGGTGATTACGTCGATTGAGGAAGGACGGGGTGATTACGTTGACTGAGAAAGGAAGGGGTGATTATGTTGACTGAGGAAGGAAGGGGTGATTACGTCGATTGAGGAAGGAAGGGGTGATTCCGTCGACTGAAAAAGTACCCAGCCCACACTGTAAAGTGGACGTGGAGGCGCCACGGCAAAAAAAGCACCCAGCACTCCCTGTAAAGTGAATGTGTAGGCGCCACGAAAAAGCACCCAGCCCTCACTGTAAATGAGGTTGGTGTTAGGAAGCGCATCCAGCTGTAGAAATCAAGCCAGAATCAGTTCCTGTATGAGCAAGACATGGTCAACCGACCGGACACTGCCTATAACAGGACAACCTGTCTAACCCATGCTAGCGTGGAAGAACGGACGTAAAACGGTGATGATGATGATGTATATGTTTCTAATGGACAAGACCAACAATTTGAAGAGGGGGGGGGGGGGGGGTCAATTAAACCGACTCCAGTGCATTACTGCTACTATATTTTATCAATTCCGAAATGACAAAAGACAAAGCTAACCTCGGTGGGATTTGAACTCAGAATGTAAAGGGACGTAACTTTATTTTGTACCCATCTTACCTTTGCTATTTGGAACTCTCAGTGTAACTTGTATTTCTGTACCTTATCACCACATACCTACCTGCTAATTAGACAATCATACCTCGTATCTAGAAGTTTATTTCCTGAGGAGATTTGTGAAATATAATGACTTGATATATAGTTTCTTGATATTAATTAATTAATTAATTAATTAATTGGCAAATTGTTACAGATGACTACAATTACATCTCAAAAAATTGAAACGACAAAAAGCACCCAGTCGACGCTGTAAAGTGGTCATGTAGGTGTCATGGCAAAAAGCACCCAGTCCACACTGTAAAGTGGTCATTTAGGTGAGGAAAGAATCTCTGAATTGAGAGATCACAGCTCTGATACTACAGACATGTGGTTAGAATGTCTCAGGAAAGAATCTCTGGATTGAGAGATCACAGCTCTGATACTACAGACATGTGGTTAGAATGTCTCAGGAAAGAATCTGTGGATTGAGAGATCACAGCTCTGATACTACAGACATGTGGTTAGAATGTCTCAGGAAAGAATCTCTGAATTGAGAGATCACAGCTCTGATACTACAGACATGTGGTTAGAATGTCTCAGGAAAGAATCTCTGAATTGAGAGATCACAGCTCTGATACTACAGACATGTGGTTAGAATGTCTCAGGAAAGAATCTCTGAATTGAGAGATCACAGCTCTGATACTACAGACATGTGGTTAGAATGTCTCAGGAAAGAATCTCTGGATTGAGAGATCACAGCTCTGATACTACAGACATGTGGTTAGAATGTCTCAGGAAAGAATCTCTGAATTGAGAGATCACAGCTCTGATACTACAGACATGTGGTTAGAATGTCTCAGGAAAGAATCTCTGAATTGAGAGATCACAGCTCTGATACTACAGACATGTGGTTAGAATGTCTCAGGAAAGAATCTCTGGATTGAGAGATCACAGCTCTGATACTACAGACATGTGGTTAGAATGTCTCAGGAAAGAATCTCTGAATTGAGAGATCACAGCTCTGATACTACAGACATGTGGTTAGAATGTCTGAGGAAAGAATCTCTGAATTGAGAGACCACAGCTCTGATACTACAGACATGTGGTTAGAATGTCTCAGGAAACCAACAGGCAGGAGACCTAGGGGTAGACCCCGAGCAAGATAGTTGGATAACATCCATGACCTTGGCTGGTCATGCTTGGGAGATCCAGTCGGATCAGTTGGAGAAGGTTGTTACTTCTAACAGGACCTGCAGGAAGATGTGTTTGAGGGCTCTGACCCCACATATCCCTCTCAGGAATAAGGGGGTGAAGAAGAAGAAACAAAGAAAACAAACAAACAAAAGAAATATTTTATTATTCGTAATAAATGAGAGAAATATCAAAGAAATTTTGTTGTGGCATGGCAGAAACCCGATGGTTGATATGTTTAATAAAACGAAGGGTTTCTGAGTCCCGGTAGACAAGGGCCAGAGAGTTGTGTGCTGGACTAACGGTGAGCAACTGAAAATATATAAAAAGAGGGGTTAACTAGGTTGGGGTGTTTTAGAGGAAAAAGGGATTAAAACATTGTTAGAGGTTTGTTGCTACAGTTAATGGTGTTATATCTATTATATACATATGTATATATATATATATATATACACATACATACATTATATATATATGTATATATATATACATTATATATATATGAGAGAGAGTTGATAAATAAAACAAAACAAACACAGGGATACAAAACTACAAAGTCTTATTAGGTTCACGCTTAGAAGAAATGGCAGAGGGTTCTACATATATATAGGAAAGAGTCAGGACCCGGATGGTTCAGCTCAGGCCGTTTTGACAGCTAGATCCGAACGGCTGGAGCTCTGCCGTCGGGGTCCTGACTCTTTTCCTATTACCCACTCTACTACCCTAAGTATCGAGTACTCTGGTGCGTTATGGTCCACCTGGTTCCTTACCACATTTCCTTCGTTATATATCATCATCAGGGTTGGGTGCTTTTTTGCCGTGGCACCTCCACGACCACCTTGCAGTGGAATGATAGGGACCCCTAGAGTTCAAGCTGTTTCGACGAAATGAGATGATAGGGACCACAGTCCCTATCATCTCATTTCTACAGCTGAGTAAACTGGAGCAATGTGAAATAAAGTGTCTTGCTCAAGGAAACAACACATCACCTGGTCTGAGAATTGAACTCACAACCTTTCGATTGCAAGGCCAATGCTCTAACCACTAAGCTATGTGCCTCCATCTATATATTTAAACATTACCTCTTCATCTTCACCTTTCACTATATACGATATGTATCCGCCATAGTCTGGTTGCCAACCTGCAATTGAAAAATATATATAATAATGATAATAATAATGAAATTATTGTGTAAAGTGCTCAGGTGCACTACAACTCATCAAAGGTGTATGTATAGTACATAGAATAATACACAAATGTCAGGGAAGTACATGTGTGTATGTGTTAGCTGTAGTGTTGGCGGATCTCGGGAAGCATGGAGGCCTTAAAGGATGCAGTGTCTCGACAGCTAACAACTAATACAGGTAGTTTGTTCCATGGAGGTTTTAAAGGATGCAGTGTCTCGACAGCTAACAACTAATACAGGTAGTTTGTTCCATGGAGGTTTTAAAGGATGCAGTGTCTCGACAGCTAACAACTAATACAGGTAATTTGTTCCATGGAGGTTTTAAAGGATGCAGTGTCTCGACAGCTAACAACTGATGTAGGGAGTTTGCTCCATGGAGGTTTTAAAGGATGCAGTGTCTCGACAGCTAACAACTGATGCAGGTAGTTTGTTCCATGGAGGTTTTAAAGGATGCAGTGTCTCGACAGCTAACAACTGATGCAGGTAGTTTGTTCCATGGAGGTTTTAAAGGATGCAGTGTCTCGACAGCTAACAACTGATGCAGGTAGTTTGTTCCATGGAGGTTTTAAAGGATGCAGTGTCTCGACAGCTAACAACTGATGTAGGTAGTTTGTTCCATGGAGGTTTTAAAGGATGCAGTGTCTCGACAGCTAACAACTGATGCAGGGAGTTTGTTCCATGGAGGTTTTAAAGGATGCAGTGTCTCGACAGCTAACAACTGATGCAGGTAGTTTGTTCCATGGAGGTTTTAAAGGATGCAGTGTCTCGACAGCTAACAACTGATGCAGGTAGTTTGTTCCATGGAGGTTTTAAAGGATGCAGTGTCTCGACAGCTAACAACTGATGCAGGTAGTTTGTTCCATGCTTCAGCAACTCTGTCCTAGCTTTCCAGGCTTACATGAATAGGTAAACCAAGCCAGAAACAGTTCTGCATGAGCAAAAGATCGTCATCTGATCTGACTTGTCTCACAACGGGGCAACTCGTCAAACCCATGCTAGCGTGGAAAAATGGACATCAAACTATGATTATGTAAGTGTGTGTGTGTGTATATATATATATTTCTTTATTTTAGGTAGATATATTTCTTTATATACGTATATATATGTGTGTGTGTATATATATATATATACGTATATATGTGTGTGTGTGTATATATATATACGTATATATGTGTGTGTGTGTGTATATATATATATACGTATGTGTGTGTATATAAATATATATACGTATATATATGTGTGTGTATATATATATACGTGTGTGTATATACGTATATATGTGTGTGTATATATATATATATATATATATACACGTATATATGTGTGTGTGTGTGTGTATATATATATATATATACGTATATATGTGTGTGTATATATATATATATATATATATATACGTATATATGTGTGTGTATATATATATATATATATATACGTATATATGTGTGTGTGTATGTCGTTCTATTCCTATTACAGCTTGATATAAGGGAGGTAACTCTCTATATACTATTTTACTGTGTCACTGCTTAGCTGAAATTTTCATAGTTCACACACACACACACATATATATATATATATATATATATATATATATATATATAAATGAAACGTTACGTTTCACTTTATTAACCTGTCGAAATGCGATTCCCACTGAATTTATATATATATATATATATCATCATCATCTCATCATCATTTCATTTTACGTCCCCCTTTTTCCCTGCTTGCAAGGGTGGGACGGGAACTGATCCTGGCTTGATTTCTACAGCTGGATGCCCTTCCTAACACCAACCTCATTTACAGTGAGTGCTGGGTGCTTTTTTGCCGTGGCACCCCCACGACCACTTTGCAGTGGAATGATAGGGACCCCAGTCCCTATCATCTCATTTCTACAGCTGAGTAAACTGGAGCAATGTGAAATAAAGTGTCTTGCTCAAGGAAACAACACATTACCCGGTCTGAGAATTGAACTCACAACCTTTCGATTGCAAGGCCAATGCTCTAACCACTAAGCCATGTGCGTCCATATATATATATATATATACTATCCAGGAAGCTCCAACCATTAAGGTTGTTTTGTTTTTTTCCGGGTATGTCAATATTTATTTATAAAACAAATCTGTATTTTATCTGATGAAAGCGCACCATAATTTGCCTTGGTGGCCCTTGAAATATGTATAATAAAATAAATATGGTTTTATAAATATAGTTTCCATTTATTAATATATTGTATATAATTCTATATATTTTTAATTGTGAAGCCTGCACAGTGTACTCTACATGTAAATAATTGTTTCTATTTTAGGCACAAGGCCAGCAATTACCCCAGTACATTACTGGTACTTTATTTTATCGACCCCCGTTAGGATGAAAGGCAAAGTTAACCTCGTCGGGATTTGAACTCAGATCATAAAGGGACGTAAATCTATGCTTCAAAGCATGGCGTCCGACCCTCTACCGATACTGCCACTCCACTCTACATGTAAATAATTTCACTGAAACAGGTGGAGAATTTCAAATGATGGAAGGCAGGGGGCTGAATCAAGTGTAAGAATTGCAGGAGTTTGTGCAGTAATATACCAGAGTCAGCATTCAGTAATCAGTAGGGAGGTAGGTGTGAAAACTGAACTCGCTATCTTCAATTCGGTATTGATAGCAACCCTTACCTATGGTCATGAATCTTGTGTAATGGCTGAAAGAATACGATCGCGAATACTAGCAGCCAAAATCGGGTTCCTCCGAAGGGTCTTTGGAGTAACGTTACTCAATAAAGTGCATAGCTCGGAGATCAGAGAGTCACTCCAGGTAGAGCTGCTACTTCTCCGAATTGAGAGATCACAGCTCTGGTACTACAGACATGTGGTTAGAATGTCTCAGGAAAGAATCTCTGAATTGAGAGATCACAGCTCTGATACTACAGACATGTGGTTAGAATGTCTCAGGAAAGAATCTCTGGATTGAGAGACCACAGCTCTGATACTACAGACATGTGGTTAGAATGTCTCAGGAAAGAATCTCTGGATTGAGAGATCACAGCTCTGATACTACAGACATGTGGTTAGAATGTCTCAGGAAAGAATCTCTGAATTGAGAGATCACAGCTCTGATACTACAGACATGTGGTTAGAATGTCTCAGGAAAGAATCTCTGAATAGAGAGATCACAGCTTTGATACTACAGACATGTGGTTAGAATGTCTCGGGAAAGAATCACTGAATTGAGAGATCACAGCTCTGGTACTACAGACATGTGGTTAGAATGTCTCAGGAAAGAATCTCTGAATAGAGAGATCACAGCTCTGATACTACAGACATGTGGTTAGAATGTCTCAAGAAAGAATCACTGAATTGAGAGATCACAGCTCTGGTACTACAGACATGTGGTTAGAATGTCTCAAGAAAGAATCACTGAATTGAGAGATCACAGCTCTGATACTACAGACATGTGGTTAGAATGTCTCAGGAAAGAATCTCTGGACAGATTTTATGGGCAAAACCAACCAGCAGGAGACCTAGGGGTAGACCCTGAGCAAGATGGTTGGACAACATCCATGAGCTTGGTTGCTCTCTCTTAGAGATCCAGCCATATCGGTTGGAGATGGTTGCTTCTGAAAGATGGTTGCCCACTGAAAGGAGTGTTTTATTAGGACTCTGCCAGGAATAAATGGGTGAAGAAGTGTATATAGCGATGACACAGATGTCAAGCTGTATCAGCCTTTCCCTTGGATAACTTGATAAACCGACCGGCAGGAGACCCAGGGGTAGACCTGGCCCCAAGCAAGATGGTTGGATAACATCCATGAGGCTTGGCTGGTCTCGCTTGGGGAATCCAGCTGGATCAGTTAGAGACGGTTGCACCTGACAGGACCTGCTGTTAAGAGTCCCCCACGACCCTCTTTCTGGAATGAGTGGGTGAAGAAAAAGAAGAAGAAGAAGATAATAATAACCTTCACATCCAAAGAACAGGAAGGAATCCAATGCAAAATCTGCAGACTTTGCCTCTGTGTCTTGAAGAAGTGTGTAACAGCCATGGGACCATTGTCGGACTTCCTGGCTACAGCTGGGTACACTGGTTGCTGGGGTACCTGATATATATAATATATATAGAAGACAGAAGATTTAAGAAAGAGACGGAAGACAGAAGAGAGAAAGTCTAAGGGAGATATATAATATATATATAATATATATAGAAGACAGAAGATTTAAGAAAGAGACGGAAGACAGAAGAGAGAAAGTCTAAGGGAGATATATAATATATATAATATATATATAGAAGACAGAAGATTTAAGAAAGAGACGGAAGACAGAAGAGAGAAAGTCTAAGGGAGATATATAATAAAAAGACTTACATTTTTGTGAATGATTTTTGCCATCTGTGGCCCCAGGAGGGGTGAGTTTACTGGATTCAGCTGGGGTCACCTTACTTGACTGGCGGTGTCCTACTGGCTCTGTGGACAGGGTGGGTGAACAGCAACCATCGGGCTTGCTCACAGCCAGGGGAACTTCTCCACCGCTTCGATTGGAACTTCTGTCGGCTTTCTGAGTCTTCTGAGAGGAGGCTGATGACGGGGGTGGGGCTGTCGTTGACGAGGGCGGGGCCCTGTGGTTCTGTGCGGCGACGGTCTTCCGAACATTTCTCTTGCCATCGTTGCTGTCCTTGTCATTTTTCTTTATACCACCGCCACCACCACCACTGCCACCTCCAACTCTACTACCACCACCACCATCACCATCACCACTGCCACCACCACCTCCTCCAACTCTACTACCACCACCACCATCACCATCACCACTGCCACCACCACCACCTCCAACTCTACTACCAACACCACCACCACCACCACCTCCAACTCTACTATCACCACCACCATCACCATCACCACTGCCACCACCACCTCCTCCACCACCACTATCACCAACACCTCCACTATCACCACTGCCACCACCACCACCACTACCACCACTACCACCACCACCACAACCACCACCTCCAACTCTACTACCACCACCACCATTATCAACTTTACTGCCACCACCACCACCTCCACCACCACTATCACCAACACCTCCACTATCACCACCACCACCATCACTATCACTATCACCACCACCACCACCACCACCATCACCACCATCATCATCATCGTCATCATCACTAAGTGTGGCGTCCCTGTGCAACTTCAGTCCAGTGAGGTTGGAGAGGAAGAGGAACATAATGTCGGACTGGAGGAATCGGAGACAACCCTGGATAATCGCTGGTAAAGTTTCCTTGGTAGCCACCTGGTAGTTCCTACAACAACAACAACAGCATTATCACCACCACCATCATCACCACCACCACCACCACCACCACCACCATCATCAACACCATCACCACCATCACCACCACCACCACCACAACCACCACCACCATCATCATCACCACCACGATCATCAACATCACCACCATCACCACCACCATCATCAACATCACCACCACCACAACCATCACCACCACCACCACCACCACAACCATCATCACCACCACCACCATCATCAACATCACCATCATCACCACCACCACCACCACCATCAACATCACCACCACCACCATCATCAACATCACTACCACCACCACCACCACCATCAACATCACCACCACCACCATCATCAACATCACTACCACCACCACCACCACCATCATCACCACCACCACCACCACCACCACCATCAACATAACTACCACCATCAACATCAACACCACCACCATCATCAACATCACTACCACCACCACCACCACCATCATCAACATCACCACCACCACCACCACCATCAACATAACTACCACCATCAACATCATCGCCATCATATATATATATATATGTATATATATATATATGTTAAGTATTTCCACGACCACTTTACAGAGTGGACTGGGTGCTTATTGTTGTGACACCTCCATGACCTCTTTACAGTGGGAGGGGTGGGGGAATATTATCTATATGGTTCGGCTTGAAATATTATATAGAGAGGAAGAGATTATAATCACCACCACCCAAGAGAGAGGGCGTAAAGAGGGGTAGTAGATAGTATAAATAAATACCTTTGGTTTGCAGGTCCTCGATGGTGCCAAGCAATGCCGCTCTGCATAAATGCATCATTTACTGCAGAATACTTCTCAGGCTGAAAAGATTTAACCCTTTAGCATTTACATTACTCTATATATACTATTGTATTTTCACAGTAAAGGCTTTACCTCACATAATATCTCACATAACATTTACATTACTCTATATATATTATTGTATTTTCACAGTAAAAGCTTTACCTCACATAATATCTCACATAACATTTACATTACTCTATATATACTATTGTATTGTCACAGTAAAGGCTTTACCTCACATAATATCTCACATAACATTTACATTACTCTATATATACTATTGTATTGTCACAGTAAAAGCTTTACCTCACATAATATCTCACATAACATTTACATTACTCTATATATACTATTGTATTGTCACAGTAAAGGCTTTACCTCACATAATATCTCACATAACATTTACATTACTCTATATATACTATTGTATTGTCACAGTAAAGGCTTTACCTCACATAATATCTCACATAACATTTACATTACTCTATATATACTATTGTATTGTCACAGTAAAGGCTTTACCTCACATAATACCTCACATAACATTTACATTACTCTATATATACTATTGTATTGTCACAGTAAAGGCTTTACCTCACATAACATTTACATTACTCTATATATACTATTGTATTTTCACAGTAAAGGCTTTACCTCACATAATATCTCACATAACATTTACATTACTCTATATATACTATTGTATTGTCACAGTAAAGGCTTTACCTCACATAATATCTCACATAACATTTACATTACTCTATATATACTATTGTATTGTCACAGTAAAGGCTTTACCTCACATAATACCTCACATAACATTTACATTACTCTATATATACTATTGTATTGTCACAGTAAAGGCTTTACCTCACATAACATTTACATTACTCTATATATACTATTGTATTGTCACAGTAAAGGCTTTACCTCACATAACATTTACATTACTCTATATATACTATTGTATTTTCACAGTAAAGGCTTTACCTCACATAATATCTCACATAACATTTACATTACTCTATATATACTATTGTATTGTCACAGTAAAGGCTTTACCTCACATAATATCTCACATAACATTTACATTACTCTATATATACTATTGTATTGTCACAGTAAAGGCTTTACCTCACATAATATCTCATAACATTTACATTACTCTATATATACTATTGTATTTTCACAGTAAAGGCTTTACCTCACATAATATGTCACATAACATTTACATTACTCTATATATACTATTGTATTGTCACAGTAAAGGCTTTACCTCACATAATATCTCATAACATTTACATTACTCTATATATACTATTGTATTGTCACAGTAAAGGCTTTACCTCACATAATATCTCGCATAACATTTACATTACTCTATATATACTATTGTATTTTCACAGTAAAGGCTTTACCTCACATAATACCTCACATAACATTTACATTACTCTATATATACTATTGTATTTTCACACTAAAGGCTTTACCTAAAGGCTTTATCTCACATAATATCGAATCTATGAGATTTTGAAAGTATTTATTTTGAGAACAATACCTTAACATCAGTTTGAGCGACCAGTTACAGCCAGTTTCAACAGAAAGAAGTAGAGAATTCTGGCCGGTTTGAACATTAAAGGGTTAAAGAAACACAAGATACCTCTACCATCACAAAACCAGAAACAGTTGCTCCAGGGTGCTCTTTCTTGATTGCTAAGGTAGAGCTGAATAAATCACTAATTATGTACGGTCTGTATATCCAAAATTAAATTAAATTAAGGGAGTCATGTCCAAGACATGCGCCATATCCACCGTAGAATAAGCTCAAAGATTCCAATGAATAGATCCAAGCATTTTATATCAACTAGAAATTGATTAACATATATATGTGTCTAACACACGTGGACATGCCTACAAGATAAGAAAACAGCACAGCTCCCATGACTTTCGCAGACATTTTTTCACGCTCAGAGTTGCTGAAACATGGAACAAACTGCCTGCGTCAATTGTTAGCTGCCGAGACACTGCATCCTTTAAGACACTCATGCTTCCCGAAATACGCCAAAACTACACCTGATGTACCCCTTCCATACACATGCACACGTGTGTATCATGACTCGTGCACTGTTCATTTTACTGATGTTTGTGCATTGCCCTATGTACTGTACATGCACTTTTTTGATGGGTTGTGGTGCACCTGGGCACTGTGCACAATATTTCATTATTGTTATTGTTATTATATCATGACTCATACACTGTTTATTTTCCTGACATTTGTACATTATTCTATGTACTATACATGCACCTTTGATGAGTTGTAGTGCACCTGAGCACTGTACACAATAATTTCATTATTATTATTATTATATATCTAAAATAAACACAGGAAACAATCACAGGGGATAATTTGTAAAGTGTGTAAGCACACATACCTAGGTAGGTAACTAATTAAAGTTTAACTAGAACTTCAAATATTACCTTTTAAAAATGATTAATCATTTAAAAGGTAATATTTGAAGTTCTAGTTAAACTTTAATTAGTTACCTACCTAGCTATGTGTGCTTACACACTTTACAAATTATCCCCTGTGATTGTTTCATGTAATTATGTATGGTCTTAAGTTCTAGAGAGTGCACAGGGGAGGTTATTATGTCTGACACGAACTGAAGAATCCTACCATCATTTGTTTGGCAGGCTTTCTACAGCTGGATGCCCTTTCCTAACATCAACCACCTTACAGAGTGTACTGGGTGTATTTTACCATGACACCAACACTACCACCTTACAGAGTGTACTAGGTGTATTTTATCATGACATGACACCAACACTACCACTTTACACAGTGTACTGGGTGTATTTTATCATGACAAAAAAGCACCCGGCACTCACTGTAAATGAGGTTGGTGTTAGGAAGGGCATCCAGCTGTAGAAATCAAGCCAGAATCAGTTCCTGTCCCACCCTTGCAAGCAGGGAAAAAGCGGACGTAAAATGAAATGAATAACACTACCACTTTACAGAGTGTACTGGGTGTATTATATCATGACACCAACACTACCACTTTACAGAGTGTACTGGGTATATTTTATCATGACACCAACACTACCACTTTACAGAGTGTACTGGGTGTACGTTATCATGACACCAACACTACCACTTTACAGAGTGTACTGGGTGTATTTTATCATGACAATAACACTACCACTTTACAGAGTGTACTGGGTGTATTTTATCATGACAATAACACTACCACTTTACAGAGTGTACTGGGTGTATTTTATCATGACACCAACACTACCACTTTACAGAGTGTATTGGGTGTATTTTATACAGTCAGTATGTGGAAGGTACTAACCTTGAGGAAATCTTGCAACTGTATTTCTGATTCCAATTCAAATTTCTCTCTCACTTCTGACTGGACTTCGAGATCAAGATATGATGGGTTGACCCACTCAAACAGGAGATCTGTCTTAAAGAGGGTACATATACCAAATAAGAAGAGTTGACCCACTGAAATAGATCTTTCTTAACCATTTACATTACTCTATATATACTATTATATTTTCATGGTAAACACTTTACCTCACATAATATCTCACATAACATTTACATTACTCTATATATACTATTGTATTTTCACAGTAAAGGCTTTACCTCACATAATACCTCACATAACATTTACATTACTCTATATATACTATTGTATTGTCACAGTAAAGGCTTTACCTCACATAATATCTCACATAACATTTACATTACTCTATATATACTATTGTATTGTCACAGTAAAGGCTTTACCTCACATAATATCTCACATAACATTTACATTACTCTATATATACTATTGTATTGTCACAGTAAAGGCTTTACCTCACATAATATCTCACATAACATTTACATTACTCTATATATACTATTGTATTTTCACAGTAAAGGCTTTACCTCACATAATATCTCACATAACATTTACATTACTCTATATATACTATTGTATTGTCACAGTAAAGGCTTTACCTCACATAATATCTCACATAACATTTACATTACTCTATATATACTATTGTATTTTCACAGTAAAGGCTTTACCTCACATAATATCTCACATAACATTTACATTACTCTATATATACTATTGTATTGTCACAGTAAAGGCTTTACCTCACATAATATCTCACATAACATTTACATTACTCTATATATACTATTGTATTTTCACAGTAAAGGCTTTACCTCACATAATATCTCACATAACATTTACATTACTCTATATATACTATTGTATTGTCACAGTAAAGGCTTTACCTCACATAATATCTCACATAACATTTACATTACTCTATATATACTATTGTATTGTCACAGTAAAGGCTTTACCTCACATAATATCTCACATAACATTTACATTACTCTATATATACTATTGTATTTTCACAGTAAAGACTTTACCTCACATAATATCTCACATAACATTTACATTACTCTATATATACTATTGTATTTTCACAGTAAAGGCTTTACCTCACATAATATCTCACATAACATTTACATTACTCTATATATACTATTGTATTGTCACAGTAAAGACTTTACCTCACATAATATCTCACATAACATTTACATTACTCTATATATACTATTGTATTTTCACAGAAAAAGCTTTACCTCACATAATATCTCACATAACATTTACATTACTCTATATATACTATTGTATTGTCACAGTAAAGGCTTTACCTCACATAATATCTCACATAACATTTACATTACTCTATATATACTATTGTATTTTCACAGAAAAGGCTTTACCTCACATAATATCTCACATAACATTTACATTACTCTATATATACTATTGTATTGTCACAGTAAAGGCTTTACCTCACATAATATCTCACATAACATTTACATTACTCTATATATACTATTGTATTTTCACAGTAAAGACTTTACCTCACATAATATCTCACATAACATTTACATTACTCTATATATACTATTGTATTTTCACAGTAAAGGCTTTACCTCACATAATACCTCACATAACATTTACATTACTCTATATATACTATTGTATTTTCACAGTAAAGGCTTTACCTGACATACTATTGAATCTGAGATTTGGATATTATTTATTTTGAGAACAATACCTTAACATTAGTATGAGTAGCTGGCTACAGCCAGTTTGAACTGAGGTGAGAAAATTCTGGTCAGATATGGCCGGTTTAAATGCTAAAGGGTTAAACCCTTTTGCTGTCATATAAAACCCCTATCTTTGTGTATTTTCAATGTGTTAACCCTTTAACATTTACATTACTCTATATTTACTATATTTTCACAGTAAACATTTTATCTCACTTAATATCAAATCTATGATATTTTGATATTATTTATTTTGAGAACAATATCTTAACATCAGTATGAATGGCCAGTTACAGCCAGTTTGAACAGAAAGAGGTGAGAGAATTCAGGCCGGATATGGCCGGTTTAAATTCTAATGAAGAAGAGATCTATCTTGAGAGACAATACAGTAGTGTGTGAATCTCCCTGAGAATTATGTCAAATGTACAGCCACATGGAGACCCAACACACACACACACACACATTCCTTTCTACAAGGACCCACCATAGCAATGAAGCAATCTTACCTCTGATTCAAGAGATGGACACAAGGGAAGCTTACTGGTCTGCCCCACAAGCTTGGGCCGAGGTAGCTTGGGTCCATGGAACCATCCAGTCACAGACAGACGAGTTTTTTCCTTGGAGAGAACCTCAGACACCTGAAAAGTAGAAAAACATTTTTATATGAGCTGGGGCCGAGGCAGCCTGGGTTCATTTACATTACTCTATATATACTATTGTATTTTCACAGTAAAGGCTTTACCTCACATAATATCTCACATAACATTTACATTACTCTATATATACTATTGTATTGTCACAGTAAAGGCTTTACCTCACATAATATCTCACATAACATTTACATTACTCTATATATACTATTGTATTGTCACAGTAAAGGCTTTACCTCACATAATATCTCACATAACATTTACATTACTCTATATATACTATTGTATTGTCACAGTAAAGGCTTTACCTCACATAATATCTCACATAACATTTACATTACTCTATATATACTATTGTATTGTCACAGTAAAGGCTTTACCTCACATAATATCTCACATAACATTTACATTACTCTATATATACTATTGTATTATCACAGTAAAGGCTTTACCTCACATAATATCTCACATAACATTTACATTACTCTATATATACTATTGTATTATCACAGTAAAGGCTTTACCTCACATAATATCTCACATAACATTTACATTACTCTATATATACTATTGTATTGTCACAGTAAAGGCTTTACCTCACATAATATCTCACATAACATTTACATTACTCTATATATACTATTGTATTATCACAGTAAAGGCTTTACCTCACATAATATCTCACATAACATTTACATTACTCTATATATACTATTGTATTATCACAGTAAAGGCTTTACCTCACATAATATCTCACATAACATTTACATTACTCTATATATACTATTGTATTGTCACAGGACAGGCTTTACCTCACATAATATCTCACGTAACATTTACATTACTCTATATATACTATTGTATTGTCACAGTAAAGGCTTTACCTCACATAATATCTCACATAACATTTACATTACTCTATATATACTATTGTATTTCACAGTAAAGGCTTTACCTCACATAATATCTCACATAACATTTACATTACTCTATATATACTATTGTATTTTCACAGTAAAGGCTTTACCTCACATAATATCTCACATAACATTTACATTACTCTATATATACTATTGTATTTTCACAGTAAAGGCTTTACCTCACATAACATTTACATTACTCTATATATACTATTGTATTTTCACAGTAAAGGCTTTACCTCACATAATATCACACACAACATTTACATTACTCTATATATACTATTGTATTTTCACAGTGAAGGCTTTACCTCACATAATATCTCACAACATTTACATTACTCTATATATACTATTGTATTTTCACAGTAAAGGCTTTACCTCACATAATATCTCACATAACATTTACATTACTCTATATATACTATTGTATTGTCACAGTAAAGGCTTTACCTCACATAATATCTCACATAACATTTACATTACTCTATATATACTATTGTATTGTCACAGTAAAGGCTTTACCTCACATAATATCTCACATAACATTTACATTACTCTATATATACTATTGTATTGTCACAGTAAAGGCTTTACCTCACATAATATCTCACATAACATTTACATTACTCTATATATACTATTGTATTGTCACAGTAAAGGCTTTACCTCACATAATATCTCACATAACATTTACATTACTCTATATATACTATTGTATTATCACAGTAAAGGCTTTACCTCACATAATATCTCACATAACATTTACATTACTCTATATATACTATTGTATTATCACAGTAAAGGCTTTACCTCACATAATATCTCACATAACATTTACATTACTCTATATATACTATTGTATTGTCACAGTAAAGGCTTTACCTCACATAATATCTCACATAACATTTACATTACTCTATATATACTATTGTATTATCACAGTAAAGGCTTTACCTCACATAATATCTCACATAACATTTACATTACTCTATATATACTATTGTATTATCACAGTAAAGGCTTTACCTCACATAATATCTCACATAACATTTACATTACTCTATATATACTATTGTATTGTCACAGGACAGGCTTTACCTCACATAATATCTCACGTAACATTTACATTACTCTATATATACTATTGTATTGTCACAGTAAAGGCTTTACCTCACATAATATCTCACATAACATTTACATTACTCTATATATACTATTGTATTTCACAGTAAAGGCTTTACCTCACATAATATCTCACATAACATTTACATTACTCTATATATACTATTGTATTTTCACAGTAAAGGCTTTACCTCACATAATATCTCACATAACATTTACATTACTCTATATATACTATTGTATTTTCACAGTAAAGGCTTTACCTCACATAACATTTACATTACTCTATATATACTATTGTATTTTCACAGTAAAGGCTTTACCTCACATAATATCACACACAACATTTACATTACTCTATATATACTATTGTATTTTCACAGTGAAGGCTTTACCTCACATAATATCTCACAACATTTACATTACTCTATATATACTATTGTATTTTCACAGTAAAGGCTTTACCTCACATAATATCTCACATAACATTTACATTACTCTATATATACTATTGTATTGTCACAGTAAAGGCTTTACCTCACATAATATCTCACATAACATTTACATTACTCTATATATACTATTGTATTTTCACAGTAAAGGCTTTACCTCACATAACATTTACATTACTCTATATATACTATTGTATTTTCACAGTAAAGGCTTTACCTCACATAACATTTACATTACTCTATATATACTATTGTATTTTCACAGTAAAGGCTTTACCTCACATAATATCTCACATAACATTTACATTACTCTATATATACTATTGTATTGTCACAGTAAAGGCTTTACCTCACATAATATCTCACATAACATTTACATTACTCTATATATACTATTGTATTTTCACAGTAAAGGCTTTACCTCACATAATATCTCACATAACATTTACATTACTCTATATATACTATTGTATTTTCACAGTAAAGGCTTTACCTCACATAATATCTCACATAACATTTACATTACTCTATATATACTATTGTATTTTCACAGTAAAGGCTTTACCTCACATAATACCTCACATAACATTTACATTACTCTATATATACTATTGTATTTTCACAGTAAAGGCTTTACCTCACATAATATCTCACATAACATTTACATTACTCTATATATACTATTGTATTGTCACAGTAAAGGCTTTACCTCACATAATACCTCACATAACATTTACATTACTCTATATATACTATTGTATTTTCACAGTAAAGGCTTTACCTCACATAATATCTCACATAACATTTACATTACTCTATATATACTATTGTATTTTCACAGTAAAGGCTTTACCTCACATAATATCGAATCTATGAGATTTTGATGTTATTTATTTTGAGAACAATACCTTAACATAAGTATGAGGGGACAGTTACAGGCAATTTGAATAGAAATAGGTGAGAGAATTCTGGAGAAAATCTTAAAATGCTAAAGGATTAAAAAGGTGTGAAAGAAGATGGTTGAGTATGTGTTACCTGGTGGAAAGATTCTGCCGACACCTCGAAGAAGGTAAACTGGTTCCAGGCCGGGGTAACTGACTTGACAACTTTCATTGGTTGATAAACATCTAGTGAGAGAGAGAGAGAGAGAGAGATAGAGAGATAGACATATACTGTGATAGAGAGAGAGAGAGATGTATAGTGACAGAGAGATATAGAGAGCTAGATATATATTGTAACAGACAGAAAGAGAAAGAGATAGAGATCGAGATATATTGTGACAGAGATATCATCATCATCATTTTACATCTGCTTTTCCCTGTTTGCAAGGGTGGGACGGGTCCTATTCAGCGCAGAATCTCTCCATTCGTCACAGTCCTTCGTCATCTCCTCGGTGAGCTTCAGCGATCTGAGGTCAGCTCTCACCACTTCCGCCCATGATTTTCGTGGTCTTTCTCTACTGCGTCTTCCTTCTACTGGGATTTCTTGGGACTTCTTTACCCAGCGGTCATCCTCCATGCACATCACATGTCCATACCACCTCAGTCTTCTCTCCCGCACACTACAACTTATCCCTCTTATACCCAGTTTCTCCCTCAACACATCCATGCTTGGTCGTTCACGCACATTGACATTGCACATCCAACGGAGCATGCTTGCTTCATGGACTTACCATTGATGGAGAACAGATCCAATGTGCCCCCGTCTGCAGGAGTCCAGGGTGGCACAAGATAAAGGATGAAGGCAATACGTCTCCCTTCCAGTTCATCATCGTGGCACAGTAGAACGTCTGTAAAACATAGAGAGGAGGGCGGGATGAGATTTAAGGGTCGGTAAAAGACAGAGAGAGACAGATAAAGGGCTGGGTCTGGTCTGTGTAAGGTAGAGAGTGAAGGGAGAGGTGGGAGGAGATGAGTAAAGGGGGGGGGGGTCATCATCATCATCACCGTTTTACGCCCGTTCTTCCACGCTAGCATGGGTTAGATGGGTTGTCCTGTTGTGGGCAGTGTCCGGTCGGCTGACCTTGTCTTGCTCATACAGGAACTGATTTGGCTTGATTTCTACAGCTGGATGCCCTTCCTAACACCAACCTCATTTACAGTGAGTGCTGGGTGCTTTTTCGTGGCGCCTACACCTCCACTTTACAGTGTGGGCTGGGTGCTTTTTTGTCATGGCACCTCCATGTCCACTTTACAGTGGGAGGGTGTGGGGGCATATTGTCTATATGCTTCAGGTTCGGCTTGGTCCCGTGGGGAGTCGGGTCTTCTGTATTACTGCGTGACACCAGAGGTCACTGTCGTGTGTCATCGCCTTTGAGAGGTGTAATTGAGTAAGGTCGGCTTTTATCACCTTATCCCAGGTCATCTTGGGTCTCCTCACTCCGCGGTTTCCATCGACTTCTAGTGCTCTGCACCTTTTTATGCAGCTGTCATCCTTCATACGCATCACATGTCCATACCAGCGCAACCGCCTCTCCTGCACACAGCCTTTGATTCCTCTTACGCTCAGTCTCTCTCTCTCAATTCATTTATACTTTGCCATTCGCATATATTACTGTTACACATCCATCGGAGCATGCAGGCTTCGTTTCTTTCTAATCTACGCAAGTCTTCCACCTTCAGCGCCCAGGTCTCACTACCATGCAACATCGCTGTTCGGATACACGCATCATACAGTCTGCCTTTCATTTTGAGGGAGAAGCCTTTTGCAGCTAGCAGTGGCAGTAGCTCCCTGAACTTCTTCCATCCCGTTCTTACCCTGGTTACTATTACTGTTACGGTCATCCCTTAAAAAATAGTGTGAATGGGTGGGTCTGGGGGGTGGGGGGCTAAGCAGAGGGGAAGGGGAGGGAGAGGAGTAAGTAAAGGGGAGAGATGTACAGCGAGGAGGAGAGGAGGGGATGTCTGTGTAAGGTAGAGAGTGAGAAGGGGGTGGGAGTTGGAGGTGAGCGAGAGAGAGAGCGAGGGTGGTTGAGTGGGTGGTAGTGGATGGTTCTGAGGGTGGTAGTGGATGGTTGTGAGGGTGGTTGAGAGGCTGGGTACCTGTGTATTCGTAGATGGAGCAGAAGAGATCCACAACGCTGGTTAATTCAATGTTTGTCACTTTTTTCATCCATTCCAGAACATCTGTGTAGAATAACTGCCTGAGAAATAGAATATAGACACTTGTTATATATATATATATAGACTTGTTATATATATATATATAGAGAGACTTGTTATATATATATATATAGAGACACTTGTTATATATATATATATATATAGACTTGTTATATATATATAGACTTGTTATATATATATATAGAGACACTTGTTATATATATACACTTGTTATATATATATAATGGAAACCGCTGAGTGGGGAGACCCAAGATGACCTGGGATGAGGTGATAAAAGCCGACCTTACCCAATTACACCTCTCAAAGGCGATGACACACGACCGTGACCTCTGGTGTCACGCAGTAATACAGAGTACCCGACCTCCCATGGGTACAAGCTGAAGCATATAGACAATATGCCCCCACACCCTCCCACTGCAAGGTGGTCGTGGAGGTGCCACGGCAAAAAAGCACCCAGCCCACACTGTAAAGTGGAGGTGTAGGCGCCACGAAAAAGCACCCAGCACTCACTGTAAATGAGGTTGGTGTTAGGAAGGGCATCCAGCTGTAGAAATCAAGCCAGAATCAGTTCCCGTATGAGCAAGGCATGGTCAGCCGACCAGACACTGCCCACAACAGGACAACCTGTCTAATCCATGCTAGCGTGGAAGAACTGACATAAAACGGTGATGATGATGATGATGATGATATATATAGTCTATCAAAATTCTTTCATCACATACCTGTGACATCATCAGTGATGTTGTTATGTTTCCTCCCGTTGTATTGCTGTAATGTTTTATTTAAATACTATTTGGGACCCAAGAGTATTTACATGTTCATCATCATCATCATTTTATGTCCGCTTTTCCCTGCTTGCAAGGGTGGGACAGGAACTGATTCTGGCTTGATTTCTACAGCTGGATGCCCTTCCTAACACCAACCTCATTTACAGTGAGTGCTGGGTGCTTTTTTGCTGTGGCACCTGCATGACCACTTTACAGTGAGTGCTGGGTGCTGGGTGCTTTTTTACTGTGGCACCTCCACGACCACTTTACAGTGGAATGATATGGACCCCAGTCCCTATCATCTCATTTCTACAGCTGAGTAAACTGGAGCAATGTGAAATAAAGTGTCTTGCTCAAGGAAACAACACATCACCTGGTCTTGAATTGAACTCACAACCTTTCGATTGCAAGGCCAATGCTCTAACCACTAAGCCATGTGCCTCCATGTTATCTATGTAAATAATAGAGAAGAGATGATAGAAGACAGGTGAGACAGTATTTAGTACAAAAGAAGTAGATTAAAGTCTGCAACTCACCTGAAAGCAGTGATCTGAGGGCTAGCATGCTGTGCCAGGTCAAAACTCTGATAGAAAGAGAGAGAGAGAAGGTAATGTAGAAAGGTAAAAATGAAACCTGATTAGTTTAGAGGTGTGATTTCATCATCTGGTGTATCATGACTGACCTAGGGTTAAACGACAACAATTGCAGCAATGATCTACATGGCCACAACAGACCCAGGGTTAAACAACAGCATACGCACATACACTCTCAAAAAAAAAAATGAAAAAAAAAAATATATATATATATATACATATATATATCATCATCATCATCACCATTTTATGTCAGTTCTTCCACGCTAGCATGGGTTAGACGGGTTGTCCTGTTGTGGGCAGTGTCCGGTCGGCTCACCTTGTCTTGCTCATACAGGAACTGATTCTGGCTTGATTTCTACAGCTGGATGCCCTTCTTAACACCAACCTCATTTACAGTGAGTGCTGGGTGCTTTTTCTTTTTCCGTGACGCCTACAAAAAGCACCCAGTCCACACTGTAAAGTGGTCAGGTAGGTGTCACAACAGAAATCTCCCAGTCTACACTGTAAAGTGGTCATGTAGGTGTCATAACAGAAAGCTCCCAGTCTACACTGTAAAGTTGTCATGTAGGTGTCACGATAGAAAGCTCCCAGTCTACACTGTAAAGTGGTCGTGTAGGTGTCACAACAAAAAGTGCCCAGTCCACACTGTAAAGTGGTCATGTAGATGTCACGACAGAAATCTCCCAGTCTACACTGTAAAGTGGTCGTGTAGGTGTCACAACAAAAAGTACCCAGTCCACACTGTAAAGTGGTCATGTAGGTGTCACAACAAAAAGCTCCCAGTCCACACTGTAAAGTGGTCATGTAGGTCTCACAACAGAAATCTCCCAGTCTACACTGTAAAGTGGTCATGTAGGTGTCACAACAGAAATCTCCCAGTCCACACTGTAAAGTGGTCATGTAGGTGTCACAACAGAAATCTCCCAGTCTACAATGTAAAGTTGTCATGTAGGTGTCACGATAGAAAGCTCCCAGTCTACACTGTAAAGTGGTCATGTAGGTGTCATGACAGAAAGCTCCCAGTCCACACTGTAAAGTGGTCAGGTAGGTGTCACGACAGAAAGCTCCCAGTCCACACTGTAAAGTGGTCATGTAGGTGTCACAACAAAAAGCTCCCAGTCTACACTGTAAAGTGGTCATGTAGGTGTCACAACAGAAATCTCCCAGTCTACAATGTAAAGTTGTCATGTAGGTGTCACGATAGAAAGCTCCCAGTCTACACTGTAAAGTGGTCATGTAGGTGTCATGACAGAAAGCTCCCAGTCCACACTGTAAAGTGGTCAGGTAGGTGTCACGACAGAAAGCTCCCAGTCCACACTGTAAAGTGGTCATGTAGGTGTCACAACAAAAAGCTCCCAGTCTACACTGTAAAGTGGTCATGTAGGTGTCACAACAGAAAGCTCCCAGTCTTCACTGTAAAGTGGTCATGTAGGTGTCACAACAAAAAGTACCCAGTCCACACTGTAAATGTGGTCAGGTAGGTGTCACAACAAAAAGCACCCAGTCCACACTGTAAAGTGGTCATGTAGGTGTCACAACAAAAAGCTCCCAGTCTACACTGTAAAGTGGTCATGTAGGTGTCACAACAAAAAGCACCCAGTCCACACTGTAAAGTGTTCATGTAGGTGTCACAACAAAATACACCCAGTCCACACTGTAAAGTGGTCATGTAGGTGTCACAACAAAATACACCCAGTCCACACTGTAAAGTGGTCATGTAGGTGTCACAACAAAAAGCACCCAGTCCACACTGTAAAGTGGTCATGTAGGTGTCACAACAAAATACACCCAGTCCACACTGTAAAGTGGTCATGTAGGTGTCACAACAAAAAGTACCCAGCCCACACTGTAAAGTGGTCATGTAGGTGTCACGACAGAAAGCTCCCAGTCCACACTGTAAAGTGGTCATCTAGGTGTCACAACAAAAAGCTCCCAGTCCACACTGTAAAGTGGTCATGTAGGTGTCACAACAAAAAGTACCCAGTCCACACTGTAAAGTGGTCATGTAGGTGTCACAACAGAAAGCTCCCAGTCTACACTGTAAAGTGGTCATGTAGGTGTCATGACAAAAAGCTCCCAGTCCACACTGTAAAGTGGTCATGTAGGTGTCACAACAGAAAGCTCCCAGTCTACACTGTAAAGTGGTCATGTAGGTGTCATGACAAAAAGCTCCCAGTCCACACTGTAAAGTGGTCATGTAGGTGTCACAACAGAAAGCTCCCAGTCTACACTGTAAAGTGGTCATGTAGGTGTCACAACAAAAAGCTCCCAGTCCACACTGTAAATGTGGTTGGTGTTAGGAAGGGCATCCAGCCGTAGAAAGCCTGCCAGACAGACCTATACAAGCGAGACACAGTCACCCGACCAATCTTGCCTCAAGTGGGACAAAACCGTCTAACCCATGCTAGCGTGGAAGATAGACGTTAAACGATGATGATGATGATGATGATGATGTGTCACTAGATTACCTGATGAAAGTTGTACAGATCATTGTTTTTCTCATTGAAAGTAACTTCCTGCAGCTCCCCCTGGAGGGTGTCCAGGCAGTGATCTTCTGTAATAAAGTCTGGTAACACACAGTGAACGAATGGACTGGGGCTGACAAGGTTATCACATGGAGACGGACGGCTGACTGGAAATAGAGAGAAGACTGAGCTGGTATGGACATGTGATGTGTGTGGAGGGTGGAGGAGAGGCTTCCCTGCAGGGTTTACCGGCTGCATAGACAGATACAGACAGCAGAAGGGGCTGGTGAAACGCTGTAGCGATGTGTGTGGCGTCCCTGCAGGGTTTACCGGCTATATAGACAGATACAGACAGCAGAAGGGGCTGGTGAAACGCTATAGCGATGTGTGTGGCTTCCCTGCAGGGTTTACCGGCTACATAGACAAATACAGACAGCAGAAGGGGCTGGTGAAACGCTACAGCGATGTGTGTGGCGTCCCTTTAGGGTTTACCGGCTACATAGCCTATTCGTATATATATATATATATATAAACTTAGACAAATAAAATCAAATAAATATACTAACCGGAATGTTTCGTGGATCTGTTGGTGTTGGTGATTCGAGGATCTTGTTGTAGTGTAGGACCTGTTGGGGTACTGGCTCCATTAAATTCACGTCCGACACGCTCGATCATGTCTTCCTGCGTGTAACGAGGGTTGATGGAGAGGCGATGGCTGCCATCAACGCCACCACATCCCTTCTTCCTCTTCTTATTGCTGCTGGTGCTGTTGTTGTTGTTGTTGTTGTTGTTACTGTTGTTGCTACATTCTTTCGTCTGATCGTCAGAGAAATCTGCCAAGTTCCGTTTGGGCCTCGCCTCTTCTGAAGACATGATCGTATATATATATATATATATATGTATATATATATGTATATATATATATATATATATATATATTCGTATATATATATATATATATATATGTGTGTGTGTGTTGGTACTTAAACGATAGTTATAGCTCTGGTTTATCCAAACTATTGAGCCCTTTGCCACACATTTCGAAGATTGTGTTTCGTTATTTCGTGGGCCGAAATTCCGATTCTCGATAATTTATTTGTATATATTTGTAAATATTTGTATATATTTGTATATATTTGAATATATTTGTATATATATATATACTTGGGGAGGGTCATGTATATATATATATATATATAAAGTTAAAATAATGAAATAAAAAATCAAGTCATTAGAGATATACTTCACTGCTTTACGATCGTTTCTTCATACAGAATAGACCCCACAACTTACAGTGGGTACCTCTGTGTGTATAAATAAATATATATATATATATATATTTATATATACACGTGTACTATGGTTCGGTAATTTGTTGTGGAACTAACTCATATGTATATATACAGCATATCTTCCAGTCCGGCCTTCTGTTGCCTTTTTATAAATATATATATATATATATATAAATATATATATATATATATATATAAATATATATATATATTTAATATAGAAATGGCTTCTACAGGACTAGAACTGTTTCATTCGGGCGAAATCATTGGTTACCCCCGATTGAACCCGGGATAAACTTATATATATATATATACATTAGTGTGTGTGTGTTAGTGTAACTAGTTAGCGAAAGAGACAAGGCGATACGATAGTATATATATATATATATATATATGTGTGTGTGTGTGTATATATATGTGTGTATAAATATGTGTGTGTGTGTATATATATATGCGTGTGTGTATATATATATATGTGCGTGTCTATATATATATATATATATGTGTGTGTGTGTATATATATATATATATATATATATATGTGTGTGTGTATATATATGTGTGTGTGTGTATATATATATATGTGTGTGCGTGTGTGTATATATATGTGTATATATATATATGTGCGTGTGTATATATATATATATATATATATATATATGTGTGTGTGTGTGTGTATATATATATATATATATATGTGCGTGTATATATATATGTGTGTGTGTATATATATATGTGTGTGCGTGTGTGTGTATATATATATGTGCGTGTATATATATATATGTGTGTGCGTGTGTGTATATATATGTGTATATATATATATGTGTGTGTTTCTATATATGTGTATATATAGGTCTAAGGTGTGTTGGGTTAAGACAGGGATAGGCCCCACATGTTCTCAACTTTATGAATGGAAATATAGACACCTCCGTAGTTTCGTACACAAACTACGCCTCACCTGGGACTAAAGAAAAGTTATTTATTTTATATATATTACTATTATTTATCATCTTAAAATAGATTTATCATCTTAAAATAGATTTATCATCTTAAAATAGATTTATTAGCTTAAACAATGTAATTCTGTATATATTATGGCTGAAAATAGGGAGAAAATAATCGGGTGAACACGAAAAAAACACCGACATTTATTTTTGTTTACATCTTTAGTTGTCACGTCAGCCACCAGAGGTCACTACATGTATTTTAGTGTAAGTTGTCCTATAACAGGTTATCATCGATGCTAGAAATAACAACCAAATCGTATGAAATGATGGTTTATGATAGAGTTACCTTCCTTGAATATATGTTTAGGTGTCAAGTCAGCCACCAGAGGGCACTACATGTATTTTATTATAAGTTGTCCTATAACAGGTTATTATCGATGCTAGAAATAAGAACTATATCGTATGAAATGATGGTTTATGATAGAGTTACCTTCCTTGAATATATGTTTAGGTGTCAAGTCAGCCACCAGAGGTTACTACATGTATTTTATTGTCAGTTGTCCTATAACAGGTTATAATCGATGCTAGAAATAACAACAAAATCGTATGAAATGACGGTTTATGATAGAGTTACCTTCCTTGAATATATGTTTAGGTGTCAAGTCAGCCACCAGAGGGCACTACATGTATTTTATTGTCAGTTGTCCTATAACAGGTTACTATCGATGCTAGAAATAATAACCGAATCGTATGAAATGATGGTTTATGATAGAGTACTCGATACTTAAGGTAGTAGAGTGGATAATAGGAAAAGAGTCAGGACCCCGACGGCTGAGCTCCGGCCGTTTCGACATCTAGATCCAAACGTTCGGTCGGAGCTCAGCCGTCGGGGTCCTGATTCTTTTCCTATATATATAAACCTTATGAATTATGGAAAGTACTGTTTGGAAGAGTGATTGAAATTTGGAAATGTGTGAGTCCTAATGGCTAAAAATAATTGTAAAAGAATCGATCACTTTATATAATTGATCACTTTATTTAATCGATCACTTTATATAAAAAAAATTGATAGAGCGACTTTTTTCCGTCTCTGAAGGAAAATTTACCTAATTTTCTAAAATTTACTATGTTCAGGGGTAAGGGTTAGGACGAAATAGATAAAAAAAAATTCAGAAAGACGAGGAAAAATCCTAAAATTAAGTGAAAAGACAAAAAACGTGAAGGAACGGCTACGAAAATTCTGCTGTGAAATAAAACTCATTTCAGCTTGATTGATTGTTATGGCTGCTTGAATGATATTATATCGTTAATTGAAATCATGGTGAGTGTTTTCCGGCTCCTCATCAGCCATATATATATATATATATATATATATATATATTTATATATATATATATATATATATATATATGTGGCTGAGATATATATTCAGTATATTTATCTACATATATACACATGCATATATAACACACGCACATATCATACCCATATATATATACGCACATTTACACATGTGTATAGTATATATATATAGTATGTATATATTATATATATATATATATATATATAGTATATATAGTATATATATATATATATATATATAGTATATATGTATATATAGTATGTGTATATATATATATATGTATATATATATATATATATATATATATATATATAGTATGTATATATTATGTATATATATATATATAGTATATATATATATATATATATATATATATATATATATATACACACACATCTTGTCTCATTATTTTCTTCAGTCTGTATATACATCTGTCTACGTTATACAACAAATCCTTCCGCAAACAGAGAAATTGGCGGTGAATTTGAGGAGATTTAGCTATTATTTCTAGCACAGAGAAAAATGCTTGCAGCATTTTATCTGACTCTCTCAGCCCTGAGTTCAAATTGTACCAAAGTCAGCTTCTTTACCTTTCAAACATCTCATTAAGGACGAGTATACCTTGGCTAACGTCGTTTAGACTTTCATGATTCTTGAAGTTATGGCGGGGTTTTTTTCTTAATATTATTTGGGCGGTGGATTGGCAGTATCGGTAGAGGGTCGGACGCAATGTTTTGCAGCATAGAGTTACGGCCCTTTACGATCTGAGCTCAAATCCCGCCGAGGTTAACTTTGCCTTTCATCCTTACGGGGTCGATAAAATAAAGTACCAGTAATACACTGGGGTAAATGCTGGCCTTGTGCCTAAAGTAGAAACAATTATTATTTGGTAGAAATAAAGGCGGGAGATTGGCAGAATCGGTAGAGCGTTGGGCAGCATGCTTTGTGACACAGAGTTACGGCCCTTTACGTTTTTGAGTTCAAATCCCTCCGACGTTGGTTTTCCTTTTCGTCATTACAGAATCGATAACATGAAGTACCAGTAATACACTGGGTTCGATTTAATTGAGGTTCCCCTCCCCCCAAAATTGTTGGTGGCCTTGTGCCTGAACCAGAAACCATTATTTGACAAAATGGCAGAATCGGTAGAGCGTCGGACAATATGCTTTTGCGGTATATAGTTACGGCCCTTTACGTTCTGAGTTCAAATCCCGTCGAGGTTAGCTTTGCCTTTCGTCATCACGGGGGTTGATAAAATATAGTACCAGTGATACACTGAGGTTGATTTAATTGACTAGCCCCTCTCTCCCAAAATTGTCGACGGCCTTGTCCCTTTTACGACACAGAGTTACGGCCCTTTACGTTCTGATTTCAAATCCCGTCGAGGTTAGTTTTGCCTTTCGTCCTTACGGGGTTCATTACTGGTACTTTATTTTAAGGATGAAAGGCAAAGCTAGCCTCGCCGGGATTTGACCTCAGAACGTAAAGGGCCGTAACTCTATGCCACAAAGCATAGTGTCCGACGCTCTACTGATTACTGACATTATACTGTCCTTATTTTTGCCAAATAGTTGTTTCTTATAGAAGCACAAGGCCAGAAATTTTGGGGGGAGGGGAAAGTTGCTTAAATCAACCCCAGTGTATAACTGGTATTTTATTTATCAACCCCTGAAATGTACTGTATACTGGTATGTAAGTTGGAGTACAGCATGGGGGAATGCCTAATCCAGGGTCTACTGTTGGAGGACCCCCTGTGGTGTGGTCAAGTATGGTGTGTAGTGTGGTCTGGTGTGGTGTGGTGTAGTGTAGTATGGTGTGGTGTGATGTAATGTGGTCTGGTGTAGTGTAGTGTGGTATGGTGTAGTGTGGTCTGGCGTGGTGTAGTGTAGTGTGGTCTGGTGTAGTGTAGTGTAGTGTGGTATGGTGTAGTGTAGTGTGGTCTGGTGTAGTGTAGTATGGTCTGGTGTAGTGTGTTGTAGTGGACCAACTCTGTCATGACAGTCTGTCTCAGCATCTAACTCTCTAACTCAGCATCTCACTCTCTAACACAGCATCTAACTCTCTAACTCAGCATCTAACTCTCTAACTCAGCATCTAACTCTCTAACACAGCATCTAACTCTCTAACACAGCATCTAACTCTCTAACACAGCATCTAACTCTCTAACACAGCATCTAACTCTCTAACACAGCATCTAACTCTCTAACTCAGCATCTAACTCTCTAACTCAGCATCTAACTCTCTAACACAGCATCTAACTCTCTAACACAGCATCTAACTCTCTAACACAGCATCTAACTCTCTAACTCAGCATCTAACTCTCTAACACAGCATCTAACTCTCTAACTCAGCATCTAACTCTCTAACTCAGCATCTAACTCTCTAACTCAGCATCTAACTCTCTAACACAGCATCTAACTCTCTAACTCAGCATCTAACTCTCTGTTGCAGCTACCATTATCGTTGCTCAGAACAGCTGTTAACCATCCGATGGTAAGTAAAAATTTCTTTATTTTTCACAAATATTTCAGCAAACAGCTGAGAAATATCACTCAGACATTTGCCAGATTTATAGCAAGGTGGATAGGGTATTTACCTTGAACACTTCTATCAGTTGGGGCCTTGTAACATAGATGTGCCCCTTGATGTACGTTTGTGTTTTAACTTTTCAACACATAACATTTTGGTACCCTTGAAATATATATAATAAAATAAATATGGTTTCATAAATATAGTTTCCATTTATTTAATATCATTGTATACATATATATATATATCATTTCATTTTACGTCCGCTTTCTCCCTGCTTGCAAGGGTGGGACGGGAACTGATGCTGGCTTGATTTCTACAGCTGGATGCCCTTCCTAACACCAACCTCATTTACAGTGAGTGCTGGAATGATAGAGACCCCAGTCCCTATCATCTCATTTCTACAGCTGAGTAAACTGGAGCAATGTGAAATAAAGTGTCTTGCTCAAGGGAACAACACATCACCCGGTCTGAGAATTGAACTCACAACCTTTCGATTGCAAGCCCAATGCTCTAACCACTAAGCCATGTGCCTCTCTCTCTCTCTCTCTCTCTCTCTCTCTCTCTCTCTCTCTCTCTCTCTCTCTCTCTCTCTCTCTCTCTCTCTCTCTCTCTCTCTCTCTCTCTCTCTCTCTCTCTCTCTCTATATATATATATAAAAAAGTTTTATTTAAATTGTTGGGATACAACAAGCAAATATTTTTATAACTGATATAAAGCACTCAACAAATATTTGGAGTAAAAATACGATATTAACAAATGGAAACTATATTTATAAAACCATATTTATTTCATTATACATATTTCAAGGACACCAAGTTAAATTATGGTGTGCTTTCATCAGATAAAATATAATATAGATCAGTTTTATAAATAAATATTGACTACCCTTAAAAAATGCAACCATTACGGTTGGAAGCTCCCGGGTAGTAAATATATATATATATATGCGTGTGTGTCTGTAATGTGTCATTATCTCTCTGTGTTTCAGTTGGTTGAGTTGAAGAATGGTGAAACATACAATGGACATTTGGTCAGTTGTGACAACTGGATGAATATTAATTTAAGAGAGGTTATCTGCACATCCCGGGTGAGTTCATTTCTGCTTCCTGGTTGGGTAGTGAATTATCATCATCATCATCATCATCACATTTTACTGTCTATTTTCTCTGCTAGCAAGGGCTGGACATGTCCTCAGAGTCAACCCCCTCCTCATTTTCCTACTGTGAAAATACAATAGTATATATAGAGTAATGTAAATGTTATGTGAGATATTATGTGAGGTAAAGCCTTTACTGTGACAATACAGTAGTATATATAGAGTAATGTAAATGTTATGTGAGATATTATGTGAGGTAAAGCCTTTACTGTGACAATACAGTAGTATATATAGAGTAATGTAAATGTTATGTGAGATATTATGTGAGGTAAAGCCTTTACTGTGACAATACAGTAGTATATATAGAGTAATGTAAATGTTATGTGAGATATTATGTGAGGTAAAGCCTTTACTGTGACAATACAATAGTATATATAGAGTAATGTAAATGTTATGTGAGATATTATGTGAGGTAAAGCCTTTACTGTGACAATACAATAGTATATATAGAGTAATGTAAATGTTATGTGAGATATTATGTGAGGTAAAGCCTTTACTGTGACAATACAGTAGTATATATAGAGTAATGTAAATGTTATGTGAGATATTATGTGAGGTAAAGCCTTTACTGTGACAATACAATAGTATATATAGAGTAATGTAAATGTTATGTGAGATATTATGTGAGGTAAAGCCTTTACTGTGACAATACAATAGTATATATAGAGTAATGTAAATGTTATGTGAGATATTATGTGAGGTAAAGACTTTACTGTGAAAATACAATAGTATCATCATCATCACCGTTTTATGTTCGTTCTTCCACGCTAGCATGGGTTAGATGGGTTGTCCTGTTGTGGGCAGTGTCCGGTTGGCTGACCTTGTCTTGCTCATACAGGAACTGATTCTGGCTTGATTTCTACAGCTGGATGCCCTTCCTAACACCAACCTCATTTACAGTGAGTGCTGGGTGCCTTTTTTCCGTGGCGCCTACACGTCCACTTTTACAGTGAGTGCTGGGTGCTTTTTTTCCGTGACACCTCCACGACCACTTTACAGTGAGTGCTGGGTGCTTTTTTTCCGTGGCACCTCCACGACCACTTTACAGTGAGTGCTGGGTGCTTTTTTTGCCGTGGCACCTACACGACCACTTTGTAGTGGAATGATAGGAACCCCAGTCCCTATCATCTCATTTCTACAGCTGAGTAAACTGGAGCAATGTGAAATAAAGTGTCTTGCTCAAGGACACAACACATCACCCGGTCCGAGAATTGATGGACATTAAATGATGATGATGTTAATAATGCTTTATTTATTTATTTATTTATTATTTATGGACATTAAATGATGATGATGATGGATGTTATGATGATAATGCTTTCTTTCTTTATTTATTTATTTATTTATTTATTTATTTCTTTATTTATTATTTATTTATTTATTATTTATTTATTTATTTATTTATTTATTATTTATTTATTTATTTATTAGTTATTTATTATTTATTTATTTATTTATTAGTTATTTATTATTTATTTATTTATTTATTTATTTATTTATTATGGACATTAAATGATGATGATGATGGATGTTATGATGATAATGCTTTCTTTCTTTATTTATTATTTATTTATTTATTTATTTATTTATTATTTATTTATTATTTATTTATTATTTATTTATTATTTATTTATTTATTTATTTATTTATTTATTTATTTATTTATTTATTTATTATTTATTTATTATTTATTTATTATTTATTTATTATTTATTTATTATTTATTTATTTATTTATTTATTTATTTATTTATTATTTATTTATTATTTATTTATTTATTTATTATTTATTTATTATTTATTTATTATTTATTTATTATTTATTTTTTTATTTATTTATTTATTTATTTATTATTTATTTATTTATTATTTATTTATTTATTATTTATTTATTATTTATTTATTTATTTATTATTTATTTATTATTTATTTATTTATTATTTATTTATTATTTATTTATTATTTATTTATTTATTATTTATTTTTTTATTTATTTATTTATTTATTATTTATTTATTATTTATTTTTTTATTTATTATTTATTTATTTATTTATTTATTTATTTATTTATTTATTTATTTATTATTTATTATTTATTTATTTATTATTTATTTATTATTTATTATTTATTTATTTATTATTTATTTATTATTTATGGACATTAAACGATGATGATGATGGTGTTTGTATATTGCAGGATGGGGACCGCTTCTGGCGTATGCCTGAGTGTTATATCCGAGGGAGTACGATAAAATATCTGCGGATCCCTGACGAAGTCATCGACATGGTCAAAGAGGAGGTAATCCTGAAAAACAAAGGTCGCGGTGACATGAAGGGTCGCGGGGGACCGCAGAGAGGTCGCGGGGGTCGAGGTAGGTGTCGTTACGCAGTCTTTTGTCTTGTTGTTGTTGTTGTTGTTGTGTGAATGCGTGAACATGCCTCCATCGCCACCGTCACTACCACAAGTCCACCACTACCACAACACCACCACCACTACTACCAACACAACCATGCCGTCACCACGACTACTACAACTAACCACCCCCATTGCCACCGTCACTACCACAACTCCACCACCACAACACTACCACCAACACAACCACCATCACCATCATCACCACCAACACAACCACTTCTACTACAACTAACAACCACCACCACCAACAACACAACCACCACCCCACCACTACTACCAATACAACCACCACCACCATCACCACAACACAACCACCACCACTACCAACACAACCACCATCACCACCGCAACTCCACCACCATCACCACCGCAACTCCACCACCATCATCTCCACCACCACCACTTCCACCCCACATATGCTGTAACCCATGTATTTATAATGTTTACTGTACTATATATAACACTGTCTGTCCAGTCCTACATGTAATGTAACCCCTATATCTATCTATCTATCTATGGACACCTTCCAAAAGTCCCTGGCCTGGCAGTGCTACCGAGGAGCTCTACCAGTTCGAGACAAGCTCTACAGACATGGGCGCCCGGGCAGGGACCCTGCAAAAAAGATCTGTCCGAGGTGCGTGCGTGACGAAGAAACCGTTGCGCACGCATTCATACACTGCCCGGGCGTCACCGACCTGTGGGTCTATGTAGAACGACTATTGTCGCGGGTGGGACCAATCCGGTTGACCACCGAGTCCATTGTCATGATCAAACCTCCCACCCTTCTTCAAAAATGAAGGAGAGGCGGTTTTTCTTTGTGTGATAGCTATGGCGAAAGAGGTTGTATGGTGGACAAGGTTGAAAGGGCTGAGGTCAGACACCTTTCTCTCCAGCCAACAACTGATTCTTTTTTTTCAAATACCACTTTGGAAGAAGAGTCAGGATGGAGAGAGAGGTGCTGTACCCCAGCAAGTTTTATGAAAAGTGGGAGAAAGTGGCGAGAATGGCCCGAGTGAATGGGCCTTCTCTCTATATCAGCCTGTAGGTTGAGGAAAAGGAGGAGAGGAAAGGAGTACAAACTCTTCGTACTCCTGGAGATGAGGGTTGCACATTTTTTCGGGGGTATGTGTTACCCATATGAACTGTCTCCCCCTATTGGGGGAAATCGACTAATTTTTAAAATTGCATTTGTGATAATATTTTACACGTTTTTATTGTATGTAAACTTCTCCCTTTGTATTTGTCCCCTTCTTTTGTGCCCCTGTGGCTAATAAAGAAACATATCTATCTATCTATCTCTCTATCTCTCTATCTATCTATCTATCTATCTCTCTCTATCTCTCTATCTATCCATGTAATCAGTAACGTAATCCACTGCAAAGTGGTCGTGGAGGTACCACGGCAAAGAAAGCACCCAGCACTCACTGTAAATGAGGTTGGTGTTAGGAAGGGCATCCAGCTGTAGAAATCAAGCCAGAATCAGTTCCCGTCCCACCCTTGCAAGCAGGGAAAAGCGGACGTAAAATGAAATGAAAATGAAATGATGAATGAATCCTTGATACATTTAAAAGAGATAATTATTATATATAAACTGCATTAGGAGAAAATTAGTAACGGAAATATAAAGCCTATATAACGATGCAAATATATGAACTTTTATTTAAGCGATGTGATAAGTGTTATAATATAACGGACGCTAACCAGAAGTGTTGACATTTGAAAATTTTAAAGAAGTGAATCTTAAAATAAGCAATAAAATTATTTATATTTAATCAACAGTTACAAAATTTAGTAGATAAATTATGTAATATTCATTCAGTACTGGGTAATTGCTGGCCTTGTGCCTAAAGTAGAAACAATTATTACAGGGTCGATAAAATAAAGTACCAGTAATACACTGGGGTAATTGCTGGCCTTGTGCCCCCAAAAGTAGAAACAATTATTACGGGGTCGATAAAATAAAGTACCAGTAATACACTGGGGTAATTGCTGGCCTTGTGCCCCCAAAAGTAGAAACAATTATTACAGGGTCGATAAAATAAAGTACCAGTAATGCACTGGGGTAATTGCTGGCCTTGTGCCTAAAGTAGAAACAATTATTACAGGGTCGATAAAATAAAGTACCAGTAATACACTGGGGTAATTGCTGGCCTTGTGCCAAAAGTAGAAACAATTATTATTATATTTTATAAAATAAAGTACCAGTAATGCACTGGGGTAATTGCTGGCCTTGTGCCTAAAGTAGAAACAATTATTTATTCAAAGTAATCCAACTTATTTTACAAACGGGATAAAAAAAAAAACTATATTCAGGATGCAGTCCAGCACTCCTTAGTTTATTGTAGTTTTGATTGTTATTATTATCATTGCAGGTACATTTGGTGGTAGAGGAGGTCGTGGTGGTAACGTTGGTGGTCGTGGTGGAGGTGGAGGTGGAGGACCAAGGCCGGGGAAGCCACGGGGAGACTAAACGGAGTAGCTACAACAGTAACAACAACAACAACAACAGTAACAATAATAACAACAACAACAACTACTACAACAGCAGCAACAACAGTCATTTCCACCTTGAACTGTTTCTAACCCTTCGCCACCCCGCCCCAGTGTTGTTGTGGTGGTGGTGGTGGTGGTGGGGGTTAGAGAATACATAAAAGACTATGGCCCCTGGGGAAGGGGAAAATAAGACACCCCTTATCCAAGATGGCAGAAACCAGGTGAGGATGGGGCTGGGGGGGGGGGGGTCCTAAGTTTCAATATAAATTTACTTTTTTTTATAATTGTCTTAGTGTTTATTTTTCATTGTTTTTTTTTTTTTGTATTTTTTTTCCTTTTGTTCCCTCTCAGCTGTGTAGTTGGGGTGGGGGCACGGCTAAGGAGATGGAATGTGATGATGATCATCATCATTTTACGTCCACTTTTCCCTGCTTGCAAGGGTGGGACGGGTCCTATTCAACACAGCATCTCTTCCACTTGTCACGGTCCTTTGTCATCTCCTCCGTGAGCTTCAGCGATCTGAGGTCTGCTCTCACCACCTCCACCTAGGATTGTGGTAATTTCTCTCTCCCATTCGTTCTCCACATTCAACAGTCTCTCATAATGACATTTCCAGACCTCCTTTTTCTGATCATTCGTGACACTAAGTACACCGGCATCATTCCAGACACATTTATCTCCAACAACATCCTGATTTACACCGACACACTTCTTTGCAATGTGGAACACCGCACGCCTCTTATCTTCCCATTGCAGAACATTGGCAAACCTCCTACTCTCAGCCTCCCTGCGTGCTAAGTACACCTGACGTCTAGCTTCTCTCTTAGCGGCTGTATATCCTTCTCTACTCCCACCATTTTTCCAAGTGTTCCATGCTAGTCTTTTATCTCTAATGGCCCTATCTACTGTGCTGTTCCACCACCAGGTCACTCTCTGTCTGGTTGAAGCTCTGCTCCAGCCACAAGTTTCTTCAGTGGCCTGAAGTAAGTTGTCGCGTAAGAAATTCCAGTTATTATCTATGTCATACGTCTCCAAATCGTCTCCTTTTTCGTCATACACATCTTGAAGGGCTTTCCTAAATTTGTATTTTAGTGAAAGGTCTTTTAGCTTCCAGACCTTTCTTCTCCACACCTTCCTGTGTCTCATTCCATCTCTTGCTTACTATACATTTATTTATATATATATATATATTTATTGAAGTTTAGTGGTTCACCACTGGATAGAACTGGTCATTCCATATAGTTAACCATGATGTAATAGTTGGAAAAGCACTCAATGTTAAACAACCCCATCCATTACGATGTTGAGCCCTGTTGGTGGTGCGGGAACGGTGTTAATTATTATTGAATAAAATGACAGGAAGCTGGACTGGCTGAAATTCCTTCAAAGTTTTATTGCTGCAAACACTATGTACATTTCAGTGGCCAGGTTTTGTAGAATCCCGGTGACATCATCAGGTGTATATTGCATAACAGTTATATGAACTTTATTATAAATTATAAATATTGTTCTTCTCATTGAAAGTGACTTCCTGGAGGGTGTCCAGGCAGTGATCTTCCGTAATAAATTCTGGTAACACAATGAACAAAAGAAATAATGGTAAACAATCCAAGATGGTACAAGGAAAGAAAAAAATTATTTTTAATTTTTCTTTATATAGACTGTACCAAATATATTTCCTCAAACTCATCTGCGTCCATTATATTTTTATAGACGTTGGATAGGGGCAGTGGATTGGCAGTATCGGTAGAGAGTCAGACGCCATGCTTTCCAGCATAGAGTTACGTCCCTTTACGGTCTGAGTTCAAATCCCGCCGAGGTTCACTTTGCCCTTCATCCTTACGAGGGTCGATAAAATAAAGTACCAGTAATGCACTGAGGTAATTGCTGGCCTTGTGCCAAAAAAGTAGAAACAATTATATTTTTATAGGCGTTTTAAACTTGATTTCAATAGAACATATTTTTCTGTAACCTGATACAGTTGTCTCCCTTGGTATTTGCGGGGTTATGTTCCTAAAACACTCGTGAAGAGTGAAAAGCCCTGAATATTGGACGTGGTCCATAAAAATGCCTATAAACGTGAAAACACAACGTAAAATATAGGCCAGCAAATACGGTAAATTGTTAGTAATAATTTTAAAAAATAATTTAGCTTGAAAAAAATATATATTGCCACGAAAAAAATAATTTAGTAAATATTTAAAAATATATATGGCTTAGTGGTTAGAGCATTGGCCTTGCAATTGAAAGGTTGTGAGTTCAATTCTCAGACCGGGTGATGTGTTGTTTCCTTGAGCAAGACACTTTATTTCACATTGCTCCAGTTTACTCAGCTGTAGAAATGAGATGATAGGGACTGGGGTCCCTATCATTCCACTGTAAAGTGGTCGTGGAGGTGCTACGGCAAGAAAGCACCCAGCACTCACTGTAAAGTGGTCATGTAGGTGTCACAACAAAAAGCACCCAGCACTCACTGTAAAGTGGTCGTGGAGGTGCCATGGCAAAAAAGCACCCAGCACTCACTGTAAAGTGGTCGTGGAGGTGCCATGGCAAAAAAGCACCCAGCACTCACTGTAAATGAGGTTGGTGTTAGGAAGGGCATCCAGCTGTAGAAATCAAGCCAGGATCAGTTCCCGTCCCACCCTTGCAAGCAGGGAAAAGTGGACGTAAAATGATGATGATGATGATATAACAAATAAAATCATTAATTGATAAATGATATAATACATACTATGTATAAATAAATATTTATATATAGTATATTATTTTACTATATTTATATAAAATTGTTTCTAGTTTAGGCACAAGGCCAGCAATTACACAGTACATTACTGGTACTTTATTTTATCGACCCCCCCCCCCGTAAGGATGAAAGGCAAAGTTAACCTCGGCGGGATTTGAACTCAGATCATAAAGGGCCGTAACTCTATGCTTCAAAGCATGGTGTCCGACTCTCTACCGATACTGCCAATCCACATTATATATATATATAATGTGTATCATTTGATATTTAATATATACTATTATATCATCTCTCTCCTCACCACCACCCCCCCGTGAGGCCTCACCACCCTCCTGGACCTTCTCAACGGCCCCCCGCTGGGAGCAGCAGCACCTACTTTGAGAACCCCTGGCTTACATTAACAAGCATATTTATTCGGAAGTGGCCAGTCCAACTGATAGCACCTAGACAGCTTCCATATCAAATATCTTCTATTCTTTTCTCTGGGTTTTTATGACCCTAGCCCTAACCCTAACCATAACCCCGACTCTGACCCTGACCCATCTCCAAACACTCTGCCTGAAATGTGATATTTAGTATATCACATGTTCAGCCCAGTGATGGTCGCTCTCCTATATGACTACACTTAAGTATAGTGACTTGTTGAAGATAATACTATACCTCAGATATCACGATGTGAGGCTAACAGTTCCTCCTCCCCTCTCTAACAGTTCCTCTTACCCCTCTCTAACAGTTCTTCCTCCCCCTCTCTAACAGTTCTTCTTACCCCTCTCTAACAGTTCCTCCTCCCCTCTCTAACAGTTTATCCCCCTCCTCTCTCCTGTATAAATATTATACATTTATGATTTGTTAGGTTACCTAACTGAGAGAATGATTTACCACAGATATCACAGGGGTTTGGCTTCTATCCAGTGTGAACATGTTTGTGAGTAGTGAGGTTACTCTTTCCAGTGAATGATTTACCACAGATATCACAGTGATATGGCTTCTCTCCAGTATGAATATGTATGTGTCTAGTTAGACTGCCAGATCCAGTGAATGATTTACCACAGATATCACATTGATACGGCTTCTCTCCAGTGTGAACACGTTTGTGTACAGTTAGGTTTCTATTAAGAGTAAATGATTTACCACAGATATCACAGTGATATGGTCTTTCTCCTGTGTGAACACGTTTGTGTACAGTTAGGTTACTAATATCAGTAAATGATTTACCACAGATACCACATTGAAACGGCTTTTCTCCAGTATGGACACGTTTGTGTACAGTTAGGTTACTAATATCGGTAAATGATTTACCACAGATATCACAATGATATGGTTTCTCTCCAGTGTGAATGCATGTGTGTCTAGTTAAGCTACCATTTTTTGAGAATGATTTATCACAGATATTACAGTGGTATGGCTTTTCTCCTGTGTGAATATGTTTGTGTACAGTTAGGTTATCATTCCCAGAGAATGATTTACCACAGATATCACAGTGGTATGGCTTCTCTCCTGTATGAACACGTTTGTGGGTAATGAGGTTACTCTTTACAGAGAATGATTTACCACAGATATCACAGTGATATGGCCGCTCCCCTGTGTGGGTACGTTTGTGAATAGTTAATCTAGAACGCCCAGAAAATGATTTACCACATATTTCACAGTGATATGGCTTCTCTCCTGTGTGAATACGTCTGTGTGTAATTAGTGTATCATTAGTAGAAAAGGATTTACAACAGATATCACATTGGTATGGCTTCTCTCCAGTGTGTACACGTTTGTGAGTTTTTAACATACCAGTCCGAGAGAATGATTTACCACAGATATCACAGTGATATGGCTTCTCTCCAGTATGAATAAGTATGTGTGTAGTTAGACTGCCAGATTCAGTGAATGATTTACCACAGATATCACAGTGATATGGCTTCTCTCCAGTATGAACATGTTTATGTGTAGTTAGACTGCCAGATCCAGTGAATGATTTACCACAGATACCACATTGAAACGGCTTTTCTCCAGTATGGACACGTTTGTGTACAGTTAGGTTACTAATATCGGTAAATGATTTACCACAGATATCACAGTGATATGGTTTCTCTCCAGTGTGAATGTGTTTGTGTCTAGTCAGGTTATCATTTTTTGAGAATGATTTACCACAGATATCACAGTGGTATGGCTTTTCTCCTGTGTGAACACGTTTGTGTACACTTAGGTTAACATTTTCAGAGAATGATTTACCACAGATATCACAGTGGTATGGCTTCTCTCCAGTGTGAACACGTTTGTGAATAGTTAGCTTATCATTAGCAAAGAATGATTTACCACAGATATCACAGTGATATGGCTTTTCCCTTGTGTGAATATATTTGTGAATAGTTAATCTAGAACGCCCAGAATATGATTTACCACATATTTCACAGTGATATGGTTTCTCTCCTGTGTGAATACGTTTGTGTATAATTAGTGTATCATTAGTAGAAAAGGATTTACAACAGATATCACATTGGTATGGTTTCTCTCCAGTGTGTACACGTTTGTGAGTTTTTAACATACCAGTCCGAGAGAATGATTTACCACAGATATCACAGTGATATGGCTTCTCTCCAGTATGAATATGCTTGTGAGTAGTGAGGTTACTCTTTACAGAGAATGACTCACCACAGATGTTACAATGGTATGAGCATTTTCTTGTATTTGACATTTTCTCGAGACAAAAAAAGCCCAGCTTAACCCTTTAGCATTTAAACTGAACGTATCCGGTCAGAATTCTCTTATCTCTTTCTGTTCAAACCGGCCATAACTGGCTGCTCATACTTATGTTAAGTTATTGTTTTCAAAATAAATAATATCAAAATCTCATAGATTTGATATTATGTAAGATAAAGCCTTTACCATGAAAATACAATAGTATATATGTAAATGTTATGTGAGGTATTATGTGAGGTAAAGCCTTTACTGTGAAAATACAATAGTATATATAGAGTAATGTAAATGTTATGTGAGATATGATGTGAGGTAAAGCCTTTACTGTGAAAATACAATAGTATATATAGAGTAATGTAAATGTTATGTGAGATATTATGTGAGGTAAAGCCTCTACTGTGAAAATACAATAGTATATATAGAGTAATGTAAATGTTATGTGAGATATTATGTGAGGTAAAGCCTTTACCGTGAAAATACAATAGTAAATATACAGTAATGTAAATGCTAAAGGGTTAAATAGAATGTTTTTTCCACTGTGTCTAACAACACAGTATTTTCTTGTGTATAATATAAGAAATATTGAAAGAAAAGGGGAATGGAAAGGTTGTCTTATACACGAGTACACCTTTTCAGGAATTTTTTCCGAGCTTGAAAATCAACCAATCAATGAAGTTCTTCTGTGACACTAGATGTTTGATTGCGTGTCCAATTTAGTTAAGAATTAACCAGCATACAGAACAATCTTGAAGACATTCATTTAACCTCTTCAGTGCCGTAGACGAGATAACGCTTCAAAACATGTTTGAACTATTTTCCAACAGGTCATAACTTCAAAGCTAGATGGGGTTACTAGTTTATTGATGTGATGTTTGTCGATCATTCAGATATCTGTTGTTAATAAATGTTTGTTTAAAAAACACGGCACAGCAACTGTAGCTGTGTAAAATATATGCAGCAGTCAACAGGTTAAGTGAAGTAGAGAAACGTTATTAATCTCAGTTCGGATGAAATATAGATTTATATAAACAGGTTTATATCTGTTCTGAAAAGTATCTTCCTTTAGTGTTTAAAAGATGCCAAATATTGATGATATCTCTCCACTCAAAACTATTAAGTTCTGCCAATGTCTTGTGATATTCTGAAATAATAAAGAAACAGCATGAGATACGGAGCAGACTTAACCTTTATCTCGCTGAATTTTTTGAATTGCTTCCCTTGACATGCATTATGTATCAAGGAGAGATTATTCTATTGGTGACATAATGTGCCTAGAGTGTGATGAAGGTTAAAATATAGAGATTCCACAATAGAAAGTTTATTATATTTTTATAATGATAATATATGTACTTATAATGTGAAAATATGTTAACATATACACAATATTATACACCCATACTGGTAGTGTTGGTGTCATGATAAAATACACCTAGTACACTCTGTAAAGTGGTAGTGTTGGTGTCATGATAAAATACACCCAGTAGACTCTGTAAAGTGGTAGTGTTGGTGCCATGATAAAATACACCCAGTACACTGTGTAAAGTGGTAGTGTTGGTGTCATGATAAAATACACCCAGTACACTCTGTAAAGTGGTAGTGTTGGTGTCATGATAAAATACACCCAGTACACTCTGTAAAGTGGTAGTGTTGGTGTCATGATAAAATACACCCAGTACACTGTGTAAAGTGGTAGTGTTGGTGTCATGATAAAATACACCCAGTACACTCTGTAAAGTGGTAGTGTTGGTGTCATGATAAAATACACCCAGTACACTCTGTAAAGTGGTAGTGTTGGTGTCATGATAAAATACACCCAGTACACTCTGTAAAGTGGTAGTGTTGGTGCCAAGATATAATACACCCAGTACACTCTGTAAAGTGGTAGTGTTGGTGCCATGATAAAATACACCCAGTAGACTCTGTAAAGTGGTAGTGTTGGTGTCAGATAAAATACATCCAGTACACTCTGTAAAGTGGTAGTATTGGTGTCATGATAAAATACACACCAGTACACTCTGTAAAGTGGTAGTGTTGGTGTCATGATAAAATACACCCAGTACACTCTGTAAAGTGGCAGTGTTGGTGTCATGAAACTAAGGGTATCTAGCATCATATATATAGAGAGAGAGAGCGGGAGAGAGGTTTGATTACACAACCAGGCCATTGAAATATATAGTGTTTTTGCAACAATAAAACTTTAAAGGACATCACCAGTCCAGCCTCCAGTTGTTTTAATCATACCATTATTTAACTCTGTTCCTGCACACCAACCACAGGATTCAACATCAATGTTAGGTGATTTGCGGAAGGTTGAATGCTTTTCCTATTACATCATGATTAACTAAACATAAATGAATATATATATGTATATAATTGAATAAACAAGGGAGATGAACACTAATATAAACATACATGTGTTCGAATCGTAAGGACTAGGTTTGCTAGGGTGAAAAAATACTAACTACAGCAATATGGTTTGTCAGACTTAATTTTAAGTAGTAAATTAAGAAAAATAACAGATCTGAGAGTTACAAGAGGTAGAGCTGCTATTTCTCTGGAAAGAATCTCTGAATTGAGAGATCACAGCTCTGATACTATGGACATGTGGTTAGAATGTCTCAGGAAATAATCTCTGCATTGAGAGATCACAGCTCTGATACTACAGACATGTGGTTAGAATGTCTCAGGAAATAATCTCCGAATTGAGAGATCACAGCTCTGATACTACAGACATGTGGTTAGAATGTCTCAGGAAAGAATCTCTGAATTGAGAGATCACAGCTCTGATACTACAGACATGTGGTTAGAATGTCTCAGGAAAGAATCTCTGAATTGAGAGACCACAGCTCTGATACTACAGACATGTGGTTAGAATGTCTCAGGAAAGAATCTCTGGATTGAGAGACCACAGCTCTGATACTACAGACATGTGGTTAGAATGTCTCAGGAAATAATCTCCGAATTGAGAGATCACAGCTCTGATACTACAGACATGTGGTTAGAATGTCTCAGGAAAGAATCTCTGGATTGAGAGATCACAGCTTTGATACTACAGACATGTGGTTAGAATGTCTCAGGAAAGAATCTCTGAATTGAGAGATCACAGCTCTGATACTACAGACATGTGGTTAGAATGTCTCAGGAAAGAATCTCTGAATTGAGAGACCACAGCTCTGATACTACAGACATGTGGTTAGAATGTCTGAGGAAAGAATCTCTGAATTGAGAGATCACAGCTCTGATACTACAGACATGTGGTTAGAATGTCTCAGGAAAGAATCTCTGAATTGAGAGACCACAGCTCTGATACTACAGACATGTGGTTAGAATGTCTCAGGAAAGAATCTCTGAATTGAGAGACCACAGCTCTGATACTACAGACATGTAGTAGGAATGTATAAGGAAAGAATCTCTGGACATATTTGTAGCTCAGAGATCAGAGAGTTACTCGAGGTAGAGCTGCTATTTCTCTGAATTGAGAGACCACAGCTCCGATACGACGGACATGTCGTTAGAATGTCTCATGAAAGAATCGCAAGACAGATATTACAGGCAAAACCAACTGGCAGGACACTGAGGGATAAAACACGAGAAAGATGGTTGGATAACACCCATGAGCTCGACTGTTCTCACTTGGGGATAAAGCCGGATCAGTTGGAGAAGGTTACATCTGACAGGGTCCGCTGGAAGGAAAGTTTGAGGACTCTGTCCCCACGACCCTTTCAGGAAGAAGAAGCGATTCTCTGATCTCCGAGCTAGGCACTCTACCGAGTAAGGTTACTCCACAGACCCCGGAGTCTAATAACGGAAACTAGTAAATATTAAAAGTATATATAACCAATAATTACCTCGTCTATACCACGTGTTGATATATATTATATACACAGTACATATATATTTATACCGGAGTGTGTGTGTGTATATTTATATATCCAGCGAACCCCCAACCGTCAAGGTTGTTCTTCGGCGGGTATGTCAACATTTATAAAACAAATTTTGTATTTTATCTGATGAAAGCGCACCAAAATTTGCCTTGGTTGCCCATGAAATATATATAAAATAATTATGGCTTTATAAATATAGTTTCCATTTATTAATATATTGAATACATATATATATATATATATGTTTATGTTATATATATGAGTGTGTCTGTGTGTATATATATTCTATATGTGTGTGAGTGTATTTATATTTATATATGAAATAAACTTCGTTGTCACTTTCCGGGGGGGTAGACGTAAAATCCGGTCGAGCATGCGCAATACTATTACATTAATTTGTGGAGTAGAACACCAGAAATAGTTTTCAGCACAGACACGTGTATCACTCGAGAGAATTAACTACATGTATGTAGGAACCTACACACACATTTATATATAAAATTAAAACAGTGAATTGATATAACTGAAGGTGTTTCTGAATGTATTAAATTATGTCAGGGACTTTTAATGTACGACACCGGTGTCGTGTAGGGGGAGGAACATTGTCAACAACTCCACGTACCTGCTATCTTAATTATATTTTTTAATTAATCTAATTATATTTTATGTAGTAATTATCTCATGTTAAGGTGAAAGTTAATATTCTGTAGATAACATAGAGTGAGCTACATGTTCCAGGGTAGGTGTTCCATCTCCTACATGATTAAATATTTCATTTCATAAGAAACTACGCTACATCGTGAATTGGTTGCTCCACATTTTACAGGACAGTGAGAAATAGGTTTAAATCACCAACATCTGAACAATTAGCTTTCCTGGTCTTTCTTGACTTTACATTTGGACTTGAAATATAAAGTACGTATTATTTGTATTGTTAACACAGCAGATATTGTGTACTTTTCTACACTCCGTTGTAAACAATCCCGATTTATCAGGACACATATATATATATATACATAGACACAGCACAGCCAAATACACACAGCCATTTTCTTACCCTAATATCAGTCTTAAACTGTTATATCTTTCCTGAACTATTAAGAATTATTCAAGACTTACTATGGAGGACGTTAAACCCTTGGACATTTCTACCACACCTCTTTCTACCAATATAGATACAGTTACACACACATACAGTGGTGAGAAACCTTTACCTAGTGAAACATGTACTGAACAAGGATCATTACAGGCAAATATTCCTGAATATAGCTGTGAGATTTGTAGAAAAACTTTCTCATCAGAAGATGAATTATCCACACACAAGCACAAACATATTAAAGATAAACCGTTCCACTGTGAAATATGTGGGAAATCTTTTGATAAAAATTCTCAAATTGTGATCCATATACGTACTCACACTGGAGAGAAACCCTTCCACTGTGAAACATGTGGGAAATCTTTCGTTTGTAATAGCCATTTAACAAAACACAAAAGTACACACTCTAGAGTAAGACCATATACGTGTGAAGTATGTGGAAAAACTTTCGCCAATAAATCACATCTTGTTTCCCACTTACGTGTTCATACTGGAGAAAAACCATATCCCTGTGAAATATGTGGGAAGTCTTTTTTTACCAACGGAGATTTAAATAGACACAAAAGAACACACACTGGTGAGAAACCATATCCCTGTGAAATATGTGGGAAATCCTTTGTGGTTAACAGTGACTTAACAAAACACAAAAAAACACACACGAGAGAGAAAACATTCCACTGTGAGATATGTGGGAAGTCTTTTGTTTCTAAGAGTCATCTCACAAACCATACTAGAAGTCACACTGGAGAAAAACCATTTCACTGTGAAATATGTGACAAATGTTTCGTATATAATAGCGACTTAGCCAAACACAAACGGATACACACAGGGGAGCGTCCTTTCCACTGTGAAATATGTGGGAGGTCGTTTGGTTCAAATGGTGTTTTAACAATGCATAAACACAGGCACACGGGTGAGAAACCTTTCCATTGTCAGATTTGTGGCAAATCCTTTGTCTGTAATGGCGATTTAACTACCCACAAAAGAATACACACAGGGGAGAAACCATTTCATTGTGAAGTATGTGGGAAATCTTTTATTTCGAAGAGCGTTTTAACGACACATACAAGAATACATACAGGAGAGAAACCTTTCCATTGCGAAATTTGCGGGAAATCTTTTGTTGCTAACTGTGATCTCACGAAACACATACGTAGACACACTGGAGAGAAACGCTACCATTGCGAAACATGTGGGAAAGCATTTATTACTAACTCCCAGCTTGTCATACACAACCGCAGTCATACAGGAGAAAAACCTTTTCATTGTGAAATATGTGGGAAAGCTTTTATGCATAGAAGTGTCTTAACTGTGCATAAAAGAACACACACTGGAGAGAAGCCTTTTCTCTGCGAAATCTGTGATAAACCTTTCATCTGTAATAGCGATTTAAATCGTCATATGAGGACACACACTGGAGAGAAGCCATATCATTGTGAAATCTGCGGCAAGGCATTCTCTGATTATTCCAATCTCGTAGGGCACAGGCGTACACACACTGGAGAGAAACCATATCCTTGTGACATCTGTGGTAAAGCTTTCATGAACAATTCTCATCTTGTCGTCCACAAACGCAGCCACACTGGGGAGAAGCCCTATGACTGTACTGTCTGTGGGAAATCTTTTTTCGTCAACTCTAACCTTGTCGTGCACAATAGGATACATACAGGAGAAAAACCTTTTGACTGTGATGTATGTGGGAAATCTTTTTACACTAACACCCTGTTGAATAGACACCAGCGGACACATGCTATAACCAAGCCCTCGAATTCTGGAACATAAAATACCCCTTTTCTTACAAATCTAAATCATATTGACCTTGAATACTGGCTGGTTGTTTCTAGTTTTCCTAACATCCAATGTCCATGGCTTGACACTGAAATATATATAACAGTGACAATGAATAAACAAAGTTAATCTTAACCTGTTGACTTATACTTCCTGTTTATATATATATATATATAGACGTGTGGCCGATTGGTTATAGAACTGGATTCGCAATGATGAGGTTGTCAGTTCGATTCCTGGACCGGGTGATGCATTATGTCCTTCCTTGAGCAAGACACTTTATTTCATGTTGCCCCTTCTACCTGGAGTTGCGACTGATAGATAGTATTAGCAATTGGAAAGACCAACGGAAACATTGTTTCCTTGGTCCGATTTGACGAAAGTCAATCGACTCATCATCATCATCGTTTAACGTCCATATTCCACGCTAGCATGGGTTTGGACGGGAGTTTTCCCACTTGAGGCAAGAGTGGTTGTCCTGCTCGCATAGGACTGTCTGGCGGGTTTTCTATAGCTGGATGCCCTTCCTAACACCAACCACATTTACAGTGTGGGGCTGGGAGGTTTTTACCGTGTTGCCTACACGGCCACATTACAGCGTGGACTGTCTGGCAGGTTTTCTACAGCTGGATGCCCTTCCTAACACCAACCACATTTACAGTGTGGGGCTGGGAGGTTTTTACCGTGTTGCCTACACGGCCACATTACAGCGTGGACTGTCTGGCGTGTTTTCTACGGCTGGATGCCCTTCCTAACACCAACCACATTTACAGTGTGGGACTGGGAGGTTTTTACCGTGTTGCCTACACGGCCACATTACAGCATGGACTGTCTGGCGGGTTTTCTACGGCTGGATGCCCTTCCTAACACCAACCACGTTTACAGTGTGGGGCTGGGAGGTTTTTACCGTGTTACCTACACGGCCACATTACAGCGTGGACTGTCTGGCGGGTTTTCTACGGCTGGATGCCCTTCCTAACACCAACCACATTTACAGTGTGGGGCTGGGAGGTTTTTACCGTGTTGCCTACACGGCCACATTACAGCGTGGACTGTCTGGCAGGTTTTCTACAGCTGGATGCCCTTCCTAACACCAACCACATTTACAGTGTGGGGCTGGGAGGTTTTTACCGTGTTGCCTACACGGCCACATTACAGCGTGGACTGTCTGGCGTGTTTTCTACGGCTGGATGCCCTTCCTAACACCAACCACATTTACAGTGTGGGACTGGGAGGTTTTTACCGTGTTGCCTACACGGCCACATTACAGCATGGACTGTCTGGCGGGTTTTCTACGGCTGGATGCCCTTCCTAACACGAACCACGTTTACAGTGTGGGGCTGGGAGGTTTTTACCGTGTTACCTACACGGCCACATTACAGCGTGGACTGTCTGGCGGGTTTTCTACAGCTGGATGCCCTTCCTAACACCAACCACATTTACCGTGTTGCCTACACGGCCACATTACAGCGTGGACTGTGTTTTTTTTTTGTCGTGACACCTACACGACCTCATTTGTTTCGGCCTGGATGTTGTGGCACCAACATAACTTTACATTGAAAGGGGCGGTGTGGATGGGGTGGTGGTAGTGGGACGGGGTGTATTTGTTAGAGGTGCCTACTGACTGTAGTAGGTTTTACTCCTTTATATATATATACTCCGGAGTAAACAAACCAACTTGTGTACCTCACCGAGTGCTCTACCATACATACTGAAGTGTCTGTGATTAACGAACACATACTCAAATTAATATTTTGCTCCATACCTTCTTGAGAGCTTCATACAGTGACAGGCTAAAGTCACAAAGGATATCACATTATCACACTAGCATTGCTGAAGGATATCACATTACCACACTAGCATTGCTGAAGGATATCACATTACCACATTAGTATTACTGAAGGATATCACACTAGCATTGCTGAATGATATCACATTACCACACTCGCATTACTGAAGGATATCACATTACCACACTAGTATTACTGATATCACTTTACCACACTACCATTACTGATATCACTTAACCACACTACCATTACTGATATCACTTTACCACACTACCATTACTGATATCACTTTATCACACTAGTATTACTGATATCACTTTACCAGGCAAATTCGAGTACACTAAGTCACATTAAAAGCACGGACTCAATCATCTGAAAGATACGGTGGAGGGTGTTCCACTTCAGCCGGGGCAACATCCAATGTCACCAACCCACACAATTTGGAGTATTTGTTTAACCCTTTAGCATTTAAACCGGCCATATCCGGCCAGAATTCTCTCCTCTCTTTCTGTTCAAACTGGTTGCAATAGGCTGCCTATAACATTGTTAAGGTATTGTTCGCAAAATAAATAACATCAGAATCTCATAGATTCGATAGTCATCATCATCATCATCATTTTATTTTACGTCCGCTTTTCCCCTGCTTGCAAGGGTGGGACAGGAACTGATCCTGGCTTGATTTCTACAGCTTGATGCCCTTCCTAACACCAACCTAATTTACAGTGAGTGCTGGGTGCTTTTTTGCCGTGGCACCTCCACGACCACTTTACAGTGAGTGCTGGGTGCTTTTTTGCCGTGGCACCTCCACGACCACTTTACAGTGAGTGCTGGGTGCTTTTTTGCCGTGGCACCTCCACGTCCACTTTACAGTGAGTGCTGGGTGCTTTTTTGCCGTGGCACCTCCACGACCACTTTACAGTGAGTGCTGGGTGCTTTTTTGCCATGGCACCTCCACGTCCACTTTACAGTGAGTGCTGGGTGCTTTTTTGCCGTGGCACCTCCACGACCACTTTGCAGTGGAATGATACGGACCCCAGTCCCTATCATCTCATTTCTACAGCTGAGTAAACTGGAGCAATGTGAAATAAAGTGTCTTGCTCAAGGAAACAACACATCACCCAGTCTGAGAATTGAACTCACAACCTTTCGATTGTATATATATTTTAATTTCTTACCCCTTCTACCTTATCAATTTTCATTAGTAAAATTTAGCTATACATTACTGCTTATTTATCTCCCTTGGTTATTAATTATCTCCCTTAAGCAATGTTGCTTCTGATCAAATTCAATTTTCTGTAACCACTCCTGAATAGATTAACGCGTTAGCATTTACATTACTCTATATATACTATTGTATTGTCACAGTAAAGGCTTTACCTCACATAATATCTCACATAACATTTACATTACTCTATATATACTATTGTATTTTCACAGTAAAGGCTTTACCTCACATAATATCTCATAACATTTACATTACTCTATATATACTATTGTATTGTCACAGTAAAGGCTTTACCTCGCATAATATCTCACATAACATTTACATTACTCTATATATACTATTGTATTTTCACAGTAAAGGCTTTACCTCACATAATATCTCACATAACATTTACATTACTCTATATATACTATTGTATTTTCACAGTAAAGGCTTTACCTCACATAATATCTCATAACATTTACATTACTCTATATATACTATTGTATTGTCACAGTAAAGGCTTTACCTCGCATAATATCTCACATAACATTTACATTACTCTATATATACTATTGTATTTTCACAGTAAAGGCTTTACCTCACATAATATCTCACATAACATTTACATTACTCTATATATACTATTGTATTGTCACAGTAAAGGCTTTACCTCACATAATATCTCACATAACATTTACCTTACTCTATATATACTATTGTATTTTCACAGTAAAGGCTTTACCTCACATAATATCTCACATAACATTTACATTACTCTATATATACTATTGTATTGTCACAGTAAAGGCTTTACCTCACATAATATCTCACATAACATTTACATTACTCTATATATACTATTGTATTTTCACAGTAAAGGCTTTACCTCACATAATATCTCACATAACATTTACATTACTCTATATATACTATTGTATTGTCACAGTAAAGGCTTTACCTCACATAATATCTCACATAACATTTACATTACTCTATATATACTATTGTATTTTCACAGTAAAGGCTTTACCTCACATAATATCTCACATAACATTTACATTACTCTATATATACTATTGTATTGTCACAGTAAAGGCTTTACCTCACATAATATCTCACATAACATTCACATTACTCTATATATACTATTGTATTTTCACAGTAAAGGCTTTACCTCGCATAATATCTCACATAACATTTACATTACTCTATATATACTATTGTATTTTCACAGTAAAGGCTTTACCTCACATAATATCTCACATAACATTTACATTACTCTATATATACTATTGTATTTTCACAGTAAAGGCTTTACCTCACATAATATCTCACATAACATTTACATTACTCTATATATACTATTGTATTGTCACAGTAAAGGCTTTACCTCACATAATATCTCACATAACATTCACATTACTCTATATATACTATTGTATTTTCACAGTAAAGGCTTTACCTCACATAATATCTCACATAACATTCACATTACTCTATATATACTATTGTATTTTCACAGTAAAGGCTTTACCTCGCATAATATCTCACATAAAATTTACATTACTCTATATATACTATTGTATTGTCACAGTAAAGGCTTTACCTCACATAATATCTCACATAACATTTACATTACTCTATATATACTATTGTATTTTCACAGTAAAGGCTTTATCTTGCATAATTATCTCATATAATATCAAATCTACGAGATTTTGATATTATTTATTTTGTGAACATTACCTTAACGTCAGTTACAGCTGGTTTGAACAGAAAGAGGTGAGAGAATTCTTTCCAGATACAGCTGGTTTATACACTAAAGGGTTAAGGTATCTTCGGTTATTGTTGCTGCTGGAAACAACCCCAACTGATTGACTTGATTCCAAGACAATGACATCACTCACTAAGAAATTCAATAGACTTGTTGTTGGAATGGTAATGCTAAATCTGACAAATACTGGTGCTGTAAGTTTGTTTATTTTAAATCTTATGCTATCAGAGCCTTGAGAAAGCAACACCAAAATCTCAGCCTGGTGCATATCAAGGAATCAGAACAACAGAAGTAAACTCATCCATCGTTATATTTTTCTTTTTAAATTCTAGCTGTCTGATGAGGTCATAACTGTTGCATAAATATATGTAACAGCAAATATGAATAAACAAAGTTAATTTTTAACATGTTGACTTACACTTTTTATTTATAAATATACTCAGGAGTAAACAGACACACCTGCGAACTTCGTTGAATGCTCTACCCAACATACTGACGTGTTGGTAATTAACCAACACACACTCGAATTAATATATATATATGTATATAAAAGGTAAACAGAAATAACAACACAATCGGTACAGTATATGGAAGGGATATATTAGGTTAACGCTTGATATAGCAGGAAGAGGGTCTTAACGTTTCGGACGCTAGTCCTTCCTCAGAAGAAAGAATAAGAGATAAGATAGATTGAAGGGACGGGCGGGTTGGAATTGGAAAAATTGTCTTTAGATAAAAATAACAGGTCCATTCATGTTGACATCCATTGCAAAACTGTTGATGGTGTTATACATCATCATCATCATCATCATTTTACGTCTGCTTTTCCCTGCTTGCAAGGGTGGGACGGGAACTGATTCTGGCTTGATCTCTACAGCTGGATGCCCTTCCTAACACCAACCTCATTTACAGTGAGTGCTGGGTGCTTTTTTACCGTGGCACCTCCACGACCACTTTACAGTGGAATGATAGGGACCCCAGTCCCTATCATCTCATTTCTACAGCTGAGTAAACTGGAGCAATGTGAAATAAAGTGTCTTGCTCAAGGAAACAACACATCACCCGGTCTGAGAATTGAACTCACAACCTTTTGATTGCAAGGCCAATGCTCTAACCACTAAGCCATGTGCCTCCATCATTTTTATTATGTAAATTCTCCCCATTCAGAAAACAGCACAGCTCCCATCACTTTCGGAAACAACCTGCATCAGTTGTTAGCTGTCAGGACACTGCATCCTTTAAAACCTCCATGCTTCCTGAGATTCGCCAACACTACACTTGATATTCCCCCTCCATACACACGCACACATGTATATCATGACTCATACACTGTTCATTTTCCTAACGTTTGTACTGGCAGTATTGGTGGAAGGTCGGACACCATGCTTTGCAGCATAGAGTTACGGCCCTTTATGGTCTGAGTTCAAATCCCGCCGAGGTTAACTTTGCCTTTCGTCCTTACGGGGTCGATAAAATAAAGTACCAGTAATGCACTGGAATAATTACTGGCCTTGTGCCAAAGTAGAAACAATTATTCTATGTACTATACATGCAACTTTGATGAGTTGTAGTGCACCTGAGCACTGTACACAATAATTTCATTATTATGGATTGGCAGTATCGGTAGAGGGTCGGACGCCATGCTTTCCAGCAGAGTTACGTCCCTTTACGATCTGAGTTCAAATCCCGCCGAGGTTGACTTTGCCTTTCACCCTTACGGGGGTCGATAAAATAAAGTACCAGTAATGCACTGGGGTAATTGCTGGCCTTGTGCCTAAAGTATAAACAATTATTTTATTTCTCCTCGTTTCGGGGCACTTTTTTTTCATGGTACTCCCTCCCCATTTATATTTTTTAGAGGTTGGCACGTCTGGAGAGATGTGTAGATCTGCGAAACACCGATGGCCTTTTTCTACAACTGTAAAACATACAGGACACTGCGGGATAAAACACGAGAAAGATGGTTGGATAACACCCATGAGCTCGACTGTTGTCACTTGCGGATCCAGCCGGATCAGTTGGAAATCGTTGCATCTGACAGGGTCCGCTGGAAGGAAAGTTTGAGGACTCTGTCCCCACGACCCTCTCAGGAAGAAGAAGCGACTCTCTGATCTTCGAGCTAGACACTCTACCGAGTAAGGTTACTCCACAGACCCCGGAGTCTAATAACGGAAACTAGTAAAAGATATTTAAAAGTCTATAAAATGTATATAAAACAAATAATTACCTCGTCTAATCAGGCGTGTTGATATATATTATATACACAGTAAATATATATATATATATTTATACAGGTGCGTGTGTGTATATTTATATAGTATGTGTGTGTATATATATATATATATATTATGTGTGTGTGTGTATATATATTATATATGTGTGTGTGTATGTGTGTATGTTATATTTATATGTGTATGTGTGTATGTTATATTTATATATATATATGTATGTGTGTGTGTGTGTTTTATATTTATATATAAGAAATATACTTCCGGGTCGTGGAACATCCGTGTCACTTACCGGAGGTAGACGTAAAGATCCGGTGGGACATGCGCAATACGAACCAATTAATTTATGGAGTACAACCAGAAGTAGCCTTCATCACAGACACCTGTATCATTCTATATAACTAACTACATGGATGTAAGAATCTACACACATATTTACAATTGACACAATGTGTGGAAACAACTGAAGGTCTTTGTGAATGTATTAAATTATGTCCAGGGACTTTTAACGTTTGACACCGGTGATCATTCAACTGGAAACATTCTCCACGACACCGTTTACTCGCCATCTTGATTATAACGTTAATTAATCTAATTAGATCTTGTATAGCAATTATCTCATGTTAAGGGGAAAGTTAATATTCTGTAGATAACATAGAGTGAGCTACATGTTCCAGAGTAGGTGTTCCATCTCCTACATGATTAAATATTTCATTTCATGAGAAACTACGCTACATCGTGAATTGGTTGCTCCACATTTTACAGACAGTGAGAAATAGGTTTAAATCACCAACATCTGAACAATTAGCTTTCCTGGTCTTTCTTGACTTTACACTTGGACTTGAAATATAAAGTACGTATTATTTGTATTGTTAACACAGCAGATATTGTGTACTTTTCTACACTCCATGGTGAACAATCCGGGTTTATTAGAAGACAAAGACACATATATGTATATATATATACATAGACACAGCACAGCCATTTTCTTAACCCAACATCAGTCTTAAACTATAAAATCTATTCTGAACTTTTAATAATTCTTCAAGAATTACTATGGAGGACGTTAAACCCTTGGACATTTCTAACACACCTGTTTCTACCAACATGGATACAGTTACACAGGAATACTGTGATGAGAAACCTTTGGACATTTCTAACACACCTGTTTCTACCAACATGGATACAGTTACACAGGAATACTGTGATGAGAAACCTTTGGACATTTCTAACACACCTGTTTCTACCAACATGGATACAGTTACACAGGAATACTGTGATGTGAAACCCTTGGACATTTTTAACACACCTGTTTCTACCAACATGGATACAGTTACACAGGAATACTGTGATGTGAAACCCTTGGACATTTTTAACACACCTGTTTCTACCAACATGGATACAGTTACACAGGAATACTGTGATGTGAAACCCTTGGACATTTTTAACACACCTGTTTCTACCAATATGGATACAGTTACACAGGTATACTGTGACGTGAAACCTTTACTTAGTGAAACATGTGCCGAACAAGGATCATTACAGGCAAATATTCCTGAATATAGCTGTGATGTTTGTTGGCAAACTTTCCCATCAGAAGATGAATTATCCACTCACAAACAAATACATACTAAAGATAAACCCTTTCATTGCCAAATATGTGGGAAATCTTTTGATAAAAATTCTCAAATTGTCATCCACATACGTACTCACACTGGAGAGAAACCCTTCAGCTGTGAAATATGTGGGAAATCTTTCGTTTGTAATAGCTATTTAACTGTACACAAAAGAACACACACTGGTACGAAGCCATATTCCTGTGAAATTTGTGGGAAATCCTTTGTAGCTAACAGTGACTTAACAAAACACAAAAAAACACACACGAGAGAGAAAACATTCCACTGTGAGATATGTGGGAAGTCCTTTATTTCTAAGAGCTTATTGACAAGCCATATTAGAAGTCACACCGGTGAAAAGCCATTTCACTGTGAAATATGTGGCAAATGTTTCCATCATAATTGTGACTTGGCTAAACACAGAAGGATACACACAGGGGAGCGTCCTTACCACTGTGAAATATGTGGGAGGTCGTTTCGTTTGAAAGGTGTTTTAACAATGCATAAACACAGGCATACAGGTGAGAAACCTTTCCATTGTCAGATATGTGGCAAATCCTTTGTCTGTAATGGCGATTTAACTACCCACAAAAGAATACATACAGGGGAGAAACGGTTCCATTGTGAAATATGTGGGAAATCATTTATTTCGAAGGGTGATTTAACGACACATACAAGAATACATACAGGAGAGAGACCTTTCCATTGCGAAATTTGCGGGAAATCGTTTGCAGCTAACTGTGATCTCACGAAACACATACGTAGACACACTGGAGAGAAACGCTACCATTGCGAAATATGTGGGAAAGCTTTTATTACTAACTCCCAGCTTGTCATACACAACCGCAGTCATACAGGAGAAAAACCTTTCCATTGTGAAACATGTGAGAAAGCTTTTATTACCAACTCTCAGCTTGCCATACACACCCGCAGTCACACAGGAGAAAAACACTTTCACTGTGAAACATGTAGGAAATCTTTTATTACTAACTCCCAGCTTCTTATACACAACCGCAGCCATACAGGAGACAAGTCTTATGATTGTGAAACATGTGGCAAATCGTTTATTGCCAACTCCCAGCTTGAGATACACAATCGTGGTCATGCAGCAGGAAATTGTTTTGATTGCGATACATGTGGGAAATCTTTTTTAACCAACTCCCAGTTTGTCATACACACTCGAACACACACAGGAGAAAAGTCTTTTCAATGTGAAATCTGTGATAAACCTTTCAAAACTAAAAGTGATTTAAATCGTCATATGAGGATACACACAGGAGAAAAGCCATATCATTGTGAAATCTGCGGCAAAGCATTCTCTGACTATTCCAATCTTATAGGGCACAGGCGTACACATACCGGAGAGAAACCATATCCTTGTGACATCTGTGGCAAAGCTTTCATGAACAATTCTCATCTTGTGGTCCACAAACGCAGCCACACTGGGGAGAAGCCTTATGACTGTACTGTCTGTGGGAAATCTTTTTTCGTCAAATCTAACCTTGTCGTTCACAATAGGATACATACAGGAGAAAAACCTTTTGACTGTGATGTATGTGGGAAATCTTTTTACACTAACACCCTGGTGAATAAGCACAAGAGGATGCATTACAAATCTAAATCACGTTGATTTTGAATATTTGGTGGTTGGTTCTAGTTTTCCAAACATCCTACGTGCGAGCTTTGTCCCAAAAGTAAGTGTGCTGATTTTCCTATGTTCGACATGGTAAAGCAGCACCTCGATATATATATATATAGTCGTGTTGGTTATGACCTCGGCTACAGGTACATACGTTGAGTCAGTTGTTGCTGCTTATGTACTTACGTTTGCAATGCAGGAAAATATCAAACAATTCTATGTGATCAAATATTCTGTGAAACTCGACAAATCTATTACCAAACCATTTAATTCTTTAACACAAGCTGAGGGAGATGCCTCTCTAGCAGGAAGTCAGATTTTTAAGGGCCACAAAGCTTTCAAAGAGGGCCAAGAAAATGTTGAAGATGAACAAAATGTGAAAGTGGTGAGAGCTCAGCTGTTGGTCACTAATTTTTCAATATATATATACACCAACATTCTTATATATCAGTACCATTATATATGTACACACACACACATATATATATATATATATTCACACAGTCTTATTCATAACTAGCTGAGGTACCTGGCTTCACCCAGGAGGATAGTTGTGAAGATGGATAAAAGAGAAAATGAGTGTATTGGATGTGTTTTCTGGTGTGAGGTGAGACCGTAATGTATGAAGTGTGAGAGAGACATAAAGAAAACAATCATAAAACTTCCTTATTAGGCCGGAGAGTAAACTGCCAATTAAATGGTAGCATTGGCCTTGGATTTTAAATGTGAAATAACCAGAGTCAGTATGATCTTTTTCAACTCCAAAGGACCTCATCTGAAACACAGTATACTCCATAACATTGCGGTATATAGTATATGGATAAAAGCTGAATGGTAGATTAATTTCAAATAGTATCAGATTTTCTTTCTTCTGTAAAATCAAAGGCTGTATAATGACTTTATGAAAGCTAACACAATATTGTTGAATCAAAGGATCTATAGTTTAAGCCATTTCTAGACTTTCGTGGGGGTGTAACTCTCTCTCTCTTTGAATATCTAACACTTTAATTGTATCTCATTCTCTCTCTCTCTCTAGATGTGTGTGTGTAGTTTCTATGTGATTCAAGCAATAAACATCTTCCGTTTATATATATAATTTTTAATTTTTTTTTGTTAAAAAATAAATACTTATGTTATCTTGACTGTTAACTCCCTCTTCAGCAGATAAACTTTTGCTGATTTGTATTGAGTACTGTTAATATTGAATGTTTAATTGTTTTTTTGTTTTTTTTTCTTTGATTTTTATATATTATATATCACTGGGCACATAAATAGTAAACTGTTCATATGGAGACCTCAGGGCAACCAGAAACTGTCGATCAATCCCATATTCCTGCAGGACATTTAACATTAGGTCCTGTGGAATGAGGTCATAAGCGTTTCCGAGGTCTATGGAACAAGCTTACACTTCTTTGCAAATGTTCCCACGATTTCTTAAAGACCTGCCACTCTGCATACAGTTGTCTCCCAGTATCTGCAGGGGTTTTATTCCAAGAGCACACCGTGAATATTGAATGTGGTCCATAAAAATGCCTATAAATGTGAAAGTATAACGTAAAATATAAAGAGGGAGCGGAGCGTCTTATGTGAAGGGGCATCCAATAGGATTGCAAATATGGTGAATTGTTATTAATAATTTTGCGTTAAAAAAATATATATTGCCACGAAAAAAGCCATAAAAAAATTGCGGAAGATATTTACTATTCTGCAAATATGTGGAGGTTTCCATGAAGAATTTGGGGCAAAAAATCACACTTCGTCAGGTAGCTTGAACTCGACAATTTCCTACATCTCTTTGCCAGATACCTAGCATAAACTTTACCTGGGAAGTTTAATTCTCAGACCGGGTGATGTGTTGTTTTCTTGAGCAAGACACTTTATTTCACATGGCTCCAGTTTACTCAGCTGTAGAAATGAGATGGTAGGGACTGGGGTCCATATCATTCCACTGTAAAGTGGTCGTGGAGGTGCGACGGCAAAAAAAGCACCCAGCACTCACTGTAAAGTGGTCGTGGAGGTGCCACGGCTAAAAAGCACCCAGCCCTCACTGTAAAGTGGTCGTGGAGGTGCCACGGCAAAAAAGCACCCAGCACTCACTGTAAATGAGGGCATCCAGCTGTAGAAATCAAGCCAGCATCAGTTCCCGTCCTACCCTTGCAAGCAGGGAAAAAGCAGACATAAAATGAAATGATGATGATGATACCTTTATAATTAGAACAATCTCTCGTGTCTCTTTTTTTTAACACACTAGAGAAAAACCCTTCCACTGCGAAATATGTGGGAAATCTTTCAATCTTTCTCTGAAAACGCTGGTTACCTAGTTCACAGAGCATACGCTGGAGAGAAGCTCTTTCATTGTGAAAATCAGTTTTTAAGCTGCACACTAGAAAAACCCCTTCAATTGTGAAATATATGGGAAATCTTTTGCTTACAAAATTTATGTAGCCACACCAACATTGCTTCCGTATAATTGGTGGACTGTCTGCCACATGATGTAATGTTGTGTCTTGTCTCAGAAAACTTTATAGGGTAACACCCACATTCCCTGTTGTAGGGTGTAATTGAGGGACCCTCTATCACATGTGGTAATGTCGTGTGCATCTTGTCTCAGAAAATTTAGAGGGCAACACCCACACACCCTGTTGCAGGGTGTAAGTGAGGGACCCTCTATCACCTGATGTAATGCTGTCTGTGTCTTGTGCCAGAAATACTATAGGTCAACACCAACATTCCCCGTTGTCTGTAATTGAGGGACCCTCTATCACATGTGGTAACATTGCTAGTGTCTTGTCTGAGAAACCTTACAGGGTAACACCAACATTCCCTGTTTGTAATTGAGGGACCCTCTATCACATGTGGTAACGTTGCTAGTGTCTTGTCTGAGAAACGTTACAGGGTAACACCTACATTCCCTGTTAGAGGGTCCCTCAAACACCCTCTATCACATTGTAATGCAGCTAGTGTCTTGGGGCAGAAACCTTACAGGTCAACACCAACATTCCGTTTGTAATTGAGGGAGTGTGTATTTTTTTTTTTTTTTTTTTTTTTTTTTTGGACTTCTTTCCACGAATTTGTTTCTTTTATAAGTCATTTATTAGTATTTTTCATAATTAATTAATTAAATTGTATTTATATCTTAAAATTTCATTCCATATGTTAATAAAAGATTTATATTTTAGATATTTGCCAAGTCAGTCGTTTCAATCGGTTATTTTTCCTACTAAATATATTATCACCATATATATACATACATATATATATACATATATATATATATATATACATATATATGTATATATATATATGTATATATATATATATATATATATGTATATATATATATACATATATATGTATATACATACATATATATATTTTTTAAAAGTTGTAAACAAAAAACAAAAAAACGTAGAAGCCAAGATGCAGTATAAATGTTATTAGTTTCATGATTTGGGGGGGGGGGGAATATGCATATATATATATTATATATATATATTTATATATATTATATATATATATATTTATATATATTATATATATATATATTTATATATATTATATATATATATTATATATATATATATCATATATATATACATATATCATATATATATATATACACATATCATATATATATACATATATCATATATATATATACATATATCATATATATATATACATATATCATATATATATATACATATATCATATATATATATACATATATCATATATATATATACATATATATATATATATACATATATCATATATAGATATACACATATATATATATATATATGTTTTTCTTTGCTTACTTCCTTAAAGCTTACCATCATTCCATTGGTATACATCTATTATGCAAT